>PVJD01000162.1:253867-599325 GCA_004026545.1 Mormoops blainvillei | reverse complement strand
AGAAAGACTGGAGTTCCTTGACTTCAAATGATCGCCTTTTACCTTATGGGCTATGTAAGTCATGTAAATTAATTACATGCTTTAAATAAGAAATTTCCACCTCTGCAGTGAATAAATAACACATACTTCACAGATGGTCTATCAGGTAAATTGGAGATTGATATAAAATGTAACATATAGTAGATACTCAATAAAGTAAATAATAATATGTACACTCTATGGAGGAAAGATTTATTAGAGCACATATGAGGTCTGTCCGTAAATTGTCCAGCCATTGTTAATATAACAAGAACAGTGTGCGCGACATCGACGTAACCTGGCAGCCGAGGAGAGTGGGCTGGAATGCACGTGTGTTAACAATGATGACTCCACTGTACTAGTCAGTAGGGGCAGCAGACGCCATTGAATGAGCATGTGCATTGTATGGCCGTTACATTCAAAATGACTGAGCAAGTAGAGCAATGAATCTGCATCAGATTTTGCATTAAGCTTGAACATTCCTCTGCGTTGACTATTTGGATCATTCGGAAGGTCTCAGCTATGGGAATACGGTGATCGGCAGCTTCATCACGACAACGCGCCCACTCATGCATCACATTTTGTGCAGAGTTTTTTTGCAAAATACCAAATGACCCGGGTGACTCAGCCCTCCTACAGCCAAATTTGGTGCACTGTGACTTCTGGCTTTTCCCAAAACTAAAGTCTTCTCTGAAAGGGAAGAGATTTCAGACTGTTGATGAGATTCATGAAAATATGATGGGGCAGCTGATGGCAATTGGGAGAACTGTGTGAGGTCCCCAAGGTGCCTACTTTGAAGGGGACCAAGGTGTCATTGTCCTATGTACAATGTTTCTTGTGTCTTCTTCAATAAATATCTCTTTTTCATACTACATAGCTGGATACTTTCTGGACAGACCTTGTAGATCTCTGATTTAATGTATGACAAAGATAATTTACTAGTCAACACAATTTTTCCCAGAAGAGATAATAGAGTTGCTAAAGTACTTAGTCTTCCAAGAGTAGTAGCAGCAGCAGCAGGACAATACCTGAGGTAATTTGGATGGGGCTAACTGTTAAAGCTACCAGAACACAATACAATCCCACTCTTGTAACTTATAAAAACAGCAATAATTATGACAAGAATTTCATTCTCAGTAATGATGGTATAAGTTGGATCAACCTACCCCTCTTCTATAGAAATATTTTGAAAACAGAAAACATAACACTATATATGTTTAAAAAAACCAAAGCTTTTCCAACAGCAGATGACAGCACAAGCTTGTGATACCTGAGAGTAAGAAGCAAACAAGATGATCCTTAAATTTGCCACAGATTTTTGCCTGAAGCAATTTTTGGACAGTGACCTAGTGAGGGAAGTCGTAAGTAGAAAATGACAGTCTCACTAAGGTGAGGAGACAGAGATAAGAGTGCAAAAAAAAAAAAAAAAAGAGGTAGTTGGAATTTATAAAAAAACTTTCCAGAAAAGGCAGAGCTATGCAGGAGACGAGCTGCATAGCAGCCCCCCTGAGCTTTGACTGTGAAGCTCCATGAGGCTGAGCAAAGGACACTCAGTGGAAAGGAAACCCAACAATTTCAAGAGCTTACACAGAGCTTGACAATCCTTGGCTTCCAACATGTCAAAACGGTCAGTCCTTGTGGATTACCAAGAGCACTCGGGAGAAAACCCAGAAGTGTCAAGCCTTACTGTTGTGGTTAAACTGTCTCTCAAGCAAAGACTTCACTAGAATGCTTTTAACAACTTAAAAACAAGCCTAGAAAGGATTGAGCCAACTGGCAAGTAAGTTAACTACCTGATAAAACAACGCTCAGCATTCTTTAGAATGGTACTATGAAACTGGACATCCAGCAACGTAATATACAGGGCCTGGTAGAAGTAAGGCCTCCTTCTGTGTGATTGGTAGGGTAATAATATGGGTGTAATAATTCATCATTTTAATTTGAACATCTCACCTAAAATGTCATATGGTGTGCTTGAGTGTAATATTGCTATGCTACAGAACTGCATGCTTATAATCTTGTAATAAAAAGGGAGCATTATTTGTGCTGGACCCGGTATGATGATTCCAGCATTCAATAAAAAATTACTATGGCCCTGGCCAGTGTGACCCAGTTGGTTGGAGCTCATCCCATACTCCAAGGGTTGGGGGTTCAATTCCTGGTCAGGGTACATAGCTAGGTTGCTGGTTAGACTCCTAGCCAAGGTGTGTATGGTTTTAAAAAAACGGCTAAACATTACAAAAACCAGGAAAATGGGACCCAATCAAGAAGAAAAATTAGTAAGTACAAACAGATCCAGAAATGTTAGAGATTGGTCAACCCAAATGTCAAAGCAGCTATAAGAATATATCCAATAATTTAGAGAGCACCATGAATATAAAGGTGAGAGGCCCAGGGGGAAATTGTAGAAATAATCCTTGCCACACTATTTACTTGGGTTAGATGGAACTGGAGTTCCACCCTCCATGACAAAAGACATTCTGAAGCCACAAATTACTTATAGAGCAGAGTTTCCCCAAATATGTTTTATAAAACATCAATCTCTGGAGATGGATTCTGTATAAAATAAGTCAGGAAATAGCTATGTATGATATATACCCCCCCTGGAGAAACAGAGGGCACATTAGTATATTAAAGGCTCTGACAAACCCTGTAGCTAAGAGACCTACTTAATATTTTCTAACCTACAATATCTAATATACTTTCCTTTTTAATAATGGAAAAATAATGCAAATATAAAGAAAAAGAAAAATGGTGGGTGGAAGGGTGGATAATGTATTGGTTTATGAACCAAATTTAGAAAAAACTATGACTTCAGAAACAACTATATCTATTAATGATCTGACACTAATGGCATTGAATTTTTGTCTCTCTCTCCTCTATCTCTCTCCATCATGGTCTCTACTTCTGGATGCTTAATTCTCTAAGGGCAACTTTCTCCAAAAGAATGGTATTAAATACTTACTGCCTTGAAAGCAACTCTCCTCAAAATGAAAACTACAGGGAGAGGAGGTTAAGCAGCCTGGTTTGGCCTATGGGCTCATTCCTGGACAATTCATAGCACCTAGGGAGGTGGGCTAATTCGTTAGCATATCCTGGCTAGGTTGGGCTATCCTGAGGTAAGAAACAGCTCCAAAATTTCAGTGGCTTAAAAATAATGACTTAGTTCTCACTCATAAAATAGTCTGTCACTGAATTAACTGTGGCACTAGTCTATGTCATCTTCAATCCCAGACCCAAACTGACTGAATGGCTTCTATTTGGAATATAAACAATGTCATGAAAGGAAAAGAGTCATGGACCACCATACGCTGGCTCACTAGAGGAGCCCATGGCCAACTCTGATGCTGGAACAGGGACGTGTTCTCCTTCTACAGGGAAAAATAAAAGATACTTTTAAGCAATAATGCAGTCTACCGCAGTTGACTCTTCTTATCATACATAGAGGGATTGACAAAAGGAGGTTTATAGTTGTTTGTATGGAAAACTGTATAATACAAGAACAAATAATAATATGAGAAATAAAGTTTTGAGTACTCACAACTGTAAATCTACTGTTGCTCCCCCCTGTATTCACCTTCCTTCCTCATCCACATTCAGAGCACGTCTACCACCAACTTGGCTGACACAGCAGTTTCTACAGGGAACATCTCTCAACTCATGAAAGGGAGAAGTGTACCACCCATCCTTAAAAGTCCTCTCAGGGAAGTCTATTCACATTTCATTGGCCAAAGCAAGTCACATGAGCAAGTCTGGAATTACTAGAATAGGGAAGAGAAATCCTCATACAGGAAGGAATTTGAACTTTTTTTTTTTTATTAAAAACTTAATTTATCACACTTGGTTTCCAATTGGGTGAGAAAGTTAGATACTCTGTGTGGCAGCCTCAATAAGACTGCAGCTTGTGGTAAACATTTATCTTACTGCTGTGTGTAAATAAAGTCCAGGGCAAGTTGACTTTAGGAACTGCTGAAGACAGGGTCTTTTTCTGAGCAATTGGCTTATGTGCATAAGCACATTAAATACTATGAGTGGTACTGTAATGAAAAGGTTTATATAATCTAACCCTAAATTTTCCAAATTATTGAGTCTGAGGCATCTTTATATGTATTGCAAAACACCACTATAGAGATATTAGTTCAGCACTGGAAACTTCAGTGACACAGTAGACCTACAATGTTGACCAGAAATATTTCCTGAGAGGCCTGCAAATCTTTAAATTTGGTGGTAAAATGTTTCTCGCCAAGCTTTCTCCTTTATCATTTTCCTGTGGATGGTCATGTATCTCCATTGCCACAGTTCAGAACTCCTTCAAATTCATCTAGAATTCCAGTTTTTCAGAAAATGACCTTTTCTTTTCTTACAAGAAATTCTTTATATTACATTATGAGAGTTACTACATTTGACGTGAGACTAAAAAGCCAAAGTATTTTTCTCTAATTTTTTTTACTGTGGTAAAAAAGAAAAAAATAACATAAAATTTGCCACTTTAATCATTTTTAAATGTACAATTCAGTGATATTAATTACATTCACAATGTTGTGCAACATCACCATGATCTATTTCCAAAACTTTTTCAACACCCCAAACAGAAACTCAGTAACTATTAACCGGTAACTCCCCACTCCCTTAGCCCATGAAAACCTCTAACTGATGTTTTCTATGTATAATTTTACCAATTTTAGATATTTCATATAAGTGATATTATGTAATATATATGTGCCTTATTTCATTTAGCTTAATGTTTTTATTCATCCATGTTGTAGCACATATCAGAAATTCATTCCTCTTTATGGCTAAATAATATTCCATTATCGATATGGATTACATTTTATTTATCCATTCATCTGCTGATGGATATTGGGATTGTTTTAGCTTTTATCAATTGTAAATAATGCTTCAATGTCCATCAGAATACAGTTATCTGTTTGTGTCTCTGTTTTCTTTTTTTTTTTTTTTTTTGGCTATGTACACAGAAGTAGAGTTGTTGGGTCATATGATAATTCTGTGTTTGGGTTTTTAACACACTGTCCAATTGTTTTCACAGCTGCTTCACCATTTTAATTTCTACCAGCAATGTACAGGGCTCCTATTTCTCCATATCCTCATGTTGCTTATTCTTTAATAGCTAAAAGTCATTAATACCAGTCTCCTGTCATGCGGAATTTAAATTCACTCTTTGGAAATATTATGAATTATATACCATCACTCAGTGGTGCATCTTTGAAGGTGCTAATGTTATTTTCATTAATAGTAATGATAATGATAATAACATCAATATACATAAAAGATCTACTCTAATCAGAAACATTGAAAAAGTAGTTTAGATTGTTGAAAGGGACTGACTCTGACAAAGTAATTCCTTTATGGATTTTCCTGGATCGGGTCCCATAAATGCATCAAAGAACAGATCTTAATTTTCTTTTCAAATAGATTACCTGCCAAGGACAGAGATATTCATCCATTATAAATCATTAAATGGGCTGTCTAGGATGAATGAGTCCCTTGAGAGTTGGGCAAGGCAATGTGTCTTTATTTTCTAGTGCGTGAATCCCTAGTACATCTGAGAGTCATAGATCTGACAGAAGGAAAGTGGAATAAATTCATATCCAGTGAGTTCCTGCTTTAGGAAGTTTCTCATTTTATTTGTACAATGGCACTAGGAGTTAGGGAGCCACACAGAGGAGTCGTGAAGCCCGTAGACTGTGGGTTCAGATTATTTGAGTTTGGGTTCAATTCCTAATTCAAATCCGAAAGCTACATCCCCTTTAGCAACTTTCTTCCTTCCTGTCTTCCTTTCTTTCTCTCTCCTCCTCCTTTCCTTCCTTCCTTCCTTCTTTGTTTTCTTTTTTATTTTATTCTTTTTTAAAAACAGCTATTCAGCAGTGATGTGTGATGGCAGTGATGAAAAATGGCACAATTCTGTCCCTTGTAAATTACACACTAGTTGGAAAATTAAATATATAAATGAAAATGCTATGAACAGAACATAAAGCATGGAATGAGGTTAGAAAGTAGCCAGTTTTACCACCTGAAAATGCAGTATTAATAATGCCTCCCTCAATGACTTGTCATGACAGAATGAGATGATCCACATAAGGTGCCTATCAGGCTGCCTGGCTCATAGGGAGAGTTATGAGGTGATGAAGCAGTTAAGGTCCAAACAGCTTAAGTATCTAACCCAGAATCATTCAGCTAATAAGGGCAGAACTAAAATTGAAATGTAACACGTCTACCCACACCATTTTTCCATTAGTCTATGCTTCCGTCTTGAGATTCTAAATGCTGAGAGTCAGAGAGATAGCGATACTATTGCATTTCCTGGAAAGCATTTTTTTTCTCTCTACCATTATTAAAAACATATTTCTCATTAGTCATATAAAGGAAGTTGAGATGAGTCACTTCCCTGTGTGGTGTCAAAATCAACACATTTGTTAAAGTGTTCAAGGTAGGGAATTTATCAAATACCTTTCTTTCTCATAGTATTTTTATTGTTTGGAACAATAGTATCATACAATCCTTGAGTTTGAGTTCCAAGGAAAAGTTATCTGTCCATGAAACTCAACTCATCAGGCCAGTGTGAGTTATGACCTGAATGAGAATTTGGGGGCTCACAAATTCCCCTGCCAACAACAAGCCCTACCCAGCATATCTTTCAGAGTCTACAAATTTCGTAGAAGTTAGAAGTGGCACTAACTGCTAAAATTGGTAATAGGGCGGGGGTATATGCTCGATCCCCTCGCTTCTTTGGTTTTTCATATAAATCAGGTGACAGTGTTTCCCAGTTTGCCGGGGACAGTTCACATGGATGCTGGTTATCCTGCCATGATTATTATTATCTCTTCCTTTCCTGTCCAAACCTTCTCTCTTTGAATAACAAATTATATGTTCACCCTGTGTATGAGCTCTCAAGCATAGAGTGGGTAACACTTCCTAGTGTTAGAACTTCTCAATGAAGGAAATTTACTTTGGGTTATTTCATTGAAGTCCTGGAAGGTGGTCAAAAGCCCACTCTTTTTGGGTTCTTTGTGCAATAGTTTGTCATGGTAAGTTTCAGTTTGGGATTTTCACATCTACTGGCCTACAATGAAGCTGTTAATAGTACTTGTTCATTAGTTTCTGTGCTGAATTCCACATAACTGCTTTGTAAGTGAGTAATCACTTGCCTAAACAAACACAGAAATAACCCGCTGTCTCCGTGGTGGCATTTAAGGTCTTTAATGGAAGTTTTATAAGTAAGGTTTTTCTCCTCCTTGAATAGAGGCAAAAAAAACAAACAAGCGTCTTCAACAGAAGCGATGATGATCTAAGAGGGACGTGAGGATTACTGTGCTTCCAGACCTAATGCAGCTTTAGTTGCTTTGTTTTCTAACTGCAAATTGATAAGCAGATTAAAAAGACATCAAAACTAAGCACAATCTCATGGCAGGTGTTTGTTGGTCATAAAATATTTTAGAGGAACTTCAACTCACATTATCCTCTTCTTTGGTATCTAGTGAACAGCAAAATAAACAAACTCTTAATATATTCCTTCAGTTTTACATTCGAGGATGGACAATTATTAAGGAAAAATACACATTTATGTTCACAATCTGATAGTTTTCTCATCCAACTGGGTTTTAGAAATGGGAACTTTGAGCAAAACTTAAAGCCTACGCTTCTTAACTGGGCATTTAGTGCACAGTCTGGCTCTGACCTGTACGCCGGCTCCCTAACCTTTTCTTTGTTACCACCCCAGCTGAACTGCTTGGAGACCAGAAAAGCTGCTCCCTCCTATTTTCAGGAAGTTAGTCATACTGTTCGTACCACCTATGGTGGTCCATCCTTCCGTTGCAATAAATCTAAATCCCATTTATCCCTCAAAGTCCGGTTTAATTGTCAAAGTTTTCAAATAAACTCAACTTCTTCTTTTCTTTGAATATCTACAGAGTAGATTCACTGAGCCCCCCTTCAAACTTATGTTGTTGGCATTAGTACAATCGTCTCATTTTTGTACTAGATTATAAGTTCACAGAGGGTACGTTTCGTATTTAAGTCATCTTTTCTAACTAATTACTAACATAACATTTTTGCATAAACGCAGTGGCCTATACACATTTTTCAAAAAATAAATAAAAAATATAGTTGATAATATTGTAATAGCTACGTACGGGGCTAGGTGGGTACCTGAAATAATATCAGGGGAGAACTTTCTCTAACCATTATGCTGTGCACCTGAGACTGATACAAAATAACGTTAAATGTAAACTGTAATTGGAAAAAAGGAATAAATCAAGATAGAAAGGAAGCATGAAGAGAAAGCAAGGGGAGGAGAATGAAAGAGAGAAAGAGAAATTACACAGACAACGTTTCCAGGGCACTAAAGCATCCTTCACTGTGGTGTACATATTGGCAGACCTTAGTAAAAGACATAGCTCACCAACACTGCCCTCCCCCCACCAACAAATGAAACAGAAGCACTCTTTTGAGGCATGTCTTAAATAGTTAATCTATATAAAGCTCACTGGCATGCAGTAAACCAAATCTATGATTCTTATTTGAGGCAGTTAGTTATAACATCTTTAGTATACTGAATTTACTGAAACTGGTAGTGGCTTAGGGTCGTGGGGCGGTCACACAATTTGACTCCGAGAAGTCAAATTTCAGGTCACCCGCTGATAAGGCACATCCACTTAACCAAGTTATTTTATCTCTTGTAACCAAAATGTCCTCATGTATAAAATGATGGTTATGGAACTAATGCCTCAAGGTTGTGCTAATTATTAAATGCAGTAGTGTCTGGGACACATGAGTCAGTTAATGAATGGCAGCCCTAACAGTATTAAAGATACTTTCTTAATTTACTATTTAAAATATTTTTAAAAGCCCATCAGGGCTTCCTAATTTGCATTAACTGGTGTTTTTCTATTCAGTGTCCCTTATGGGCTGGTTGGGGAATACAAGTTGGGGCAGGTGTGAGAAATTCCAGCAAGAAGGGGCCGTGTTTGACTGCTGGGTTTACAGAGATGGAAGAACGCTCACTGGTTTCCCCCATGCTCTCTGGTGTCTGCACTCATGCTAGTGTGTTAACAGCGAAGCCCATTGCAAATGACTCTTTCCATTTCTCAAATAATCTCTTATTATCACTGCTCAGTCACTGTGAGCAGGTTTAATCTATTCCTCACCATTCAAACCATTTCATTCTACTATGGAATAACATGTCCCATTTCCCATATTCAGGGAAAGGCTGAATCGTTTAAATAGAGTTTTGCATGACTTACTTAAAGCTGACACTCTGAATGTGTGGAATTCAAACTCTCTAGAAACCCGATGAATTCCCCTAGATTTTATTAGTTTGCAATTTTTGAAAGATGCAATAAAAAAAGATTTCTTAGTATTGAGACAAATCTCCTGAATCGGGGTCAGCACTGAATCAAAATGGTAATTCTCCCCCAAAACAGACATAGAATTAGGAATTCTATACTTATTGTAAATCACTTTCCCATGAATTTGAATTGATTTTCCCTAGGGACAGTAAGCATCTTCCGTAATATCAAGGCCTTATTTGTGTGACAGTAAACAGATGTGATTGGAAAGAATTTACCAGAGTACACAGATGTGAACATCGACACAGAAAACAGTTCAGTGGGCTATTAAAATTGTAAAAGGAACTATATATTTCTGAAGAAGTTGCTTGACAAAGCCTTCCCGCTGTCTCACTTGGGTAGATGAAACATGGCAAAGCTTTGCTCGCCAAATATTCTCGTTAAGTGAAAACAAATAGTTAATCAGAAACAGTTGTCCACATGGAATGGCCACACTATCTTACACATTGAAGGAATACGCTGTGCAAGAAAGTCACGTGAGCATCCAAGTCACAAAGCCAGTGAACGAATTAGAACGAGCCTAATTTTCACCCAATCTAAGTGACTATGTGAAAGATTCTTAACCAACATTACGTTTTAAGTTTTCTTATCTGTAAAATGGGGGTAATGGCAGGTATCTCACAGGGTAATAAAGGTAAGTGATATTAGAGTCTTGCATGTAATAAGTTTGCAAAAAACAACAGCGCTGTTTCTTTCCATTTGCTTTCTAAATGTGCTCCAGTTTAGTTAGCAACTTGCTTACAACCAACCATAAATCTAAAACTGGAAAAAAAAAGTGAATGTACTTAATTGTTTCAAAATATGAACTATTAATTGAACCATGAACCAAACCAGTTTGACTTGTAACTCTTCTTTGTGTTCATATTTAATTAAACTAAGTCAGATCCAAAGCATCAAAATGTTATCCTAATGGGACCTGAATCAAATTATATTTGATTCAGTATAGTTCCATCACTGACTCACTGTTTCACCCTGTAAAGATTTCACATTCTTTGATAGCTAAGAAATATCTTATTTTGCTCTTTATTACCCAACATGGCTTATAGGGCAATAGTTAATTTGTGCAAAAAATAAATAAAGCCATTTAACTTCTGCCACAATTTCTTCATCTCTATGTTATGGTGATGACAATACATATTTTACCTAACTAACCAGATGTTTGAAATCCTCCATCAGATAATAGGCATCAAGCTGCTTTGAAAATATGTTATGCTATGAAAAATCATTACTGTTTAACATACAGTCAATACATTATGCTGTATTTTTAGAAATAGTAAAATTTAAACATTGTTGCCAGTATAATTTACCATTTATGATTACTATCCTAACTATAATTATTCCTGGCCCAATTATGTTCTGAAAGAATGGTTTGAAAATATGGAGAGGGCTCCTTTGTGCCTTAGAAATAAGATGAGTATCAGCCAGAAACCAAGACTCCGACGTCTCTCATCAGCCCTCACGATGCAAATTATGAAGAGCAATGGAGCAATAAACACATGTATATATATTGCAATGTATTTGTGTGTGTGTGTGTGTAGTGTATATATGTATATCTCATGTGTATATATAGACACACGAGATATACATATACATATTATACACACACATATATAAAAAATAATCTCCCAGATTGACCAAAAAATTTTCAATTCCCGTCACTCTCAAAATTACTCTTAAATTCTAGGTTTTTCTAAACTTTGATCTGTCTACACACTTGAAACCAGACCATACTTTTGTTCATTTTTTTAAGTGACAATGACCTTGAGGGTTTTAAGAGATATTGAATATTTGGTAATACTTGTGAAACACATTCCTTAGTAATATGTGTGTATTAAAAGGAGGCAGTGCATAACAAAGTGGTGAAGAGTCCAGACTCAAAACCTAACCTGCTAGGGTTCCCCGACCCCTTGACATTGAATCCATTAACCAGTTATTAGACCTCTCCTTAACCACCTCCCCTCATTTTTAAAATGGAAATAATAATGAAATTTTACTTGTAGGTTTTGTGAGAGTTAAATAGCATATATTTAAAACATACTTAAAACTGTTTCTGAAATGTTTATTGAAATATTTCTGAGGCTGAGAGTTGGCATTGTTAATTAGATTATCTCATAGAAAAATGTAAGTTTTTCTTACAGAAAAATGTAAATTTGCATAATACCTGCAGCTCATCCCCTTCAGGGACAACCAGGTGGCCGTCTTAGCTGAGGACAAGGTGGTTTCAGAGCTTGTTTATTTTCCCTGTTCAGACACCGGGAACTAAGTGCTACCCATTCATGACTTTCTTTTTCTAATGGGATACAAAGGTAATTTTTTTCTACTAAATTTATAGAAAATTAGAAAGCATTATCTTTAGCATATGAAATATTACACTTCTCAGTTTCCTTACAGTTTGGTGGGGTTATATGACTACTTCTGTCCATAAAGTGTCCCCTGTAACTAAGGGTAGTCTTACTTTAAAGAGACCTCTGCAGTCAACCAAGAGCTACAGGATCTCCCGGCGCTGTTTTCTTAAGTACCTGAAGGTCTCTATGACTACCCCTAAAGTGCATTTACCATGTTTTCAGGAGGAAGACAGTTAATGTCTGACTGCCACACAAAAATTACACTCTCAAGTCCACACACGGTGCCCCTAAGAAGAAAGAATTTGCCCTCCCCCCAGGTGGGATCTGCACGACTTAGAGAGTACAAGTTTCCAGGGTGTCCAGTGTGGACTCCCAGCTGACCAGTGGCTCTGTAGGGCATCTACTTCAGTTTGAAGAACTAAATCCCATCTTTATTTCTGAGGGGATTCCTTGAGAACAGTCAGTTTAACCTGTTCTCTTTGTTTGCACCAATAGCTCGCTGACATTCATCTGTGCTCCACAGGAAGACTGGGTGTCAGTTACAGAAAGAGGCATGGGTAGAGAGCTGGATTTTTTTAAAATAGATAATTTGTATGAAGAAAATGAGGATTTTGTTTGATATGACAGTGGGATCATATGCAATGGATTACCTAGTTGGTGACATTGTGCCTTTAATGTCCTTAAAGATTCCAAGTTCACTTTGAATTAGGTGACTTAAGAATAGAGACTGCAGTCAAAGTTACTAATGCAGGGACTCTTTTATAAAAGTACTCACCAGCCTTTAAGATGATATGTTGGGGCTGTTGCTGCTCTCGTGATGCTAATGATAAGAATAATAGTTATAACTACTAAAATTTATTTAATATTTTTATATGTCTGATACTTTATCAGATAGTTTTGTAAACTTTCCATATTATTATATACACTCTCCTCCACTCCTTCATTTGTCTCCAGACAGTGGGTTAAGATTAAGAACAAGGGAATGTACCGAGGTGAGGACTGCCATGATGAGGAGTTTTATCTCTTGGAATTTGCCCTTTTCTTGGCCTCCCTGAGAGCCCAGGTTTCACATGTTGCCAGAATCTGTGTAATAAATGAGATTTAAGCTTATCTTTCAATGAGGAATTGACTTGGTCTGGGGAGTCTCGGGAGAAAGGACCAATAATAAAGTACGTGGTTTAAGTTTTAGGTCAGAGGCATAATATCAATATTTTGGGCTGTGCATGATTTAGCTACATTCAGCAGGGTGAGGGGCTCCTTATAGATTTTAGAATCTTATCCTAGTTTTGTCTGACAGCAGAACAGTCCCTTGGCCTTGGTCTTTTATATCAAACCCATAGATTTAAATGATTTAGGGTGAGCATACAGATAACTACTGATAACATCCACAGTTCTCCTCCAGTCCTCTACTGCGCTGGCTTAAATGAATATTTTGCCTTAGCAGATAGAAGTTCAGTTTGTTAGATGTGCAGCTCAGACTTTATTTCCCTTTCTTTTTTTTCTCCCAGATTGTTATAGGCTAAGGTCAGCTTTTAAGTGTTCCCAATGGAGTACAAAAACATGTTAAACTTCCTAGACATTCTAAACATTTGCCTCTATGGTTTGAGACCAATATATCCATTAATCTTCTCTTTGGTCTTAGCTTTTGCCCTGAAAGTCTTAGGTCAGGTAAACGTTGATGCTTTCAATTTTTCTTCCATTCACTTAGCAAACAATCATTCCCCAAACCCCCAAGAACTAAATGCCAAACCAATCCACAAAAGACAGTGACGATGTCAATAAATAAGCAGGATTGTTCATCTTCAGATTTGCCGTGCTGAAGTTACTTCTATCTTTGCACAGCAACTAGTATAATGACAATGGTGGAAGTAAACAGGCCTTTAATTAGGTTGGGCTAGTGTGGATCAGAGAGCTGCCAAAGCAGACTGAGAATAAAAGCTATGTTCTTTGTCTTTGCCAATATAAAAATGCAGTTCAGACACAAACTAGAATTGCTTGAAGCGTTAGTCCACCCAGATTCATTGTCAATGGCGGGGCTCATTGTGTTGCATGTAACACCATCACACTGAAGATGGTCTTTCCTGGCCATTCCAAAAAAAAGTGGAAAAGCATCTCTTCTACTTTCCTTCCAGGTTGACTTTTACATGTAACCAAAAGGAATATAAAAGCTTCCTAAGTGCAAGAAAAGTAACAGTCCAAATGGCTTTGATTAATCCTTGGTGGTTCAATTTTCTCATCCACAAATGGAAGAAACCAATACCTGTTAGAACAGCCATATTGTATTGTGAGAACTGCATGAGATAATGCTTGTGAGATTGCTTTGCAAATTAGAAATCTCTCTATAAAGGTACAAATTGTTATATTGTTCACCGTCATTCTATCAAACTCTTAAATCATCTTCAAAGTTGGAAGGAAAGTTTGAAACATTTCTTACTCTTTTTAAATCCCTTGTATCTTTTTCCCCTGTAGATATGACTTGGGGTATAAAATTGCTAAACTACTCTCCTGATAGCTATTTAAGTAGGAATTTCAACACAGCCATTAGCAAAAATTTATACACAGCCTTGTGTGAAATTCTATGACCTTGAAATTTTCATCCCATCCTATATGAAGCTCGATCCAAAAATATAAAAACATGCTGTAAAAACGATAAATTAGTGAAGAATTCCTCATCTCTTTATGTTACAAATTTTAAAAAGTAGTGTATGGAAAATATAAATGATGACTCTGTCCAGCTAAGTCACATTTTGGCAGGTGATGAATGTTGACATTATGCTGACTGGAAAAACCAACTCATAGACCATGATCAATGTAAGTGTGTGTGTGTGTGTGTGTGTGAGCACGTGCATGTTTGTGTATGTGTGTACATATGTAAGTAAGAGAGAGAGAGAAGGAAGAAATAAACACCTTGGGTAATTCAATACAGCTTTTTAAAATGACACAAATTTAATGTGAACCTGAAATGTAACTGGTATAGAGAATACAAAAATAAATAAGAAATCACGCCGGTATATGAGCAGCTTTTAACCTAGAGGACAAATCAAAGAGTTGCATTGAAATTTCTTGTTCCCTTGAATGAGGCAGGCGGGCCATGTGATATTTAAAGATACGCAAAGAGCTAAAATAGTGAGATTGTACTTAATCCTTATATTTAAATTTCCTTTACAGGAAGAAATTTGTTATCTTGGTGTCTTTAGCTTGAGCATGAAGAACAAGATGGTTTTCAGGAAGAAATGAGGTATCTTCTCCCTTCCTGAAGGGGCCAGAATAATCAAAACAAATTTCAGTTCTTCAGGGCTAGAATTTTTCTTAAAAAATCTTTGAGAGTGAATAACATTTAAAAAAGCTGTATTAGGGAAAAATTGGTGGATATCATTTTTCTCATTCCTTCCTTGAGTCATTTGTACACTGTTCATTCCCAGGCCCCAAGTTAAACCCAGATTTAGGTGACATCCCAGGACCCTGGGGTAGAGAAGAGACTCTGTCCGATGGCTGCACATCGGAAAACAACAGCATCTTTAGAAAAACCATGTCCTTCCCAGTTTTACCCCAGGATCCACTGAGACAGAATCTCAAAGGCAAGAAGTTTGTAATTTTTTTAAACTTCCAAGTCAGTTCTGCTCTATCCAACCTGACAGAAGTCTGTCGACTTTTGGAGAATCCCTGAGAGGATTCCACTTATGAAGCCACTTGTTCCCTTCTTTGTAGACTATGGTAGTTTCACTTTATTCCATATCTAGATCCGTCCATCTTTTCACCTAAGCCCAACCTCCCTCTGGAATGTCTCACCTGGGTTAATTCTGTTTTGTTCCAGCGTGGGCATTTTACGAATATCTTTTGATGTTCCATCTTTTTCACCCTGAAATTACTCACCAAACTCTCAGCTGTAATTGTTTAATAAACTGCCTAGTTTGATTGCTTTTTTTTCCCTACCTGTTAGGTCCAAGGTTTATCATCTTTCCTCCTGCTTCCAAGACACCTTGTTTTTTAACATATAACCCATTTGAAAGTAGATTGACTCTGGTCAAAGTAAGGAGACGGATCAGAGCCCTGCCACTCCTTTCTTTGTATCCTGGGGGCTACAGTTGGAAAACTAGCAAACCGGACTATCTTATTAGCCTCCTAACTGCTTCCACCTGATCAGTCCTTCCTTTGTATCAGATGTTCCTGATGGTTTCTGAGAATTCAAAGGCATTTATTATATCCTATCATTCCACATTTCCAAATATATTTGACATTAAATCTCACGTCTCCCCCAAGATGACTCTTTCCTTCTGGAACATGTCCTATACACCCTGATAAGTACTAAACCCCTGGGAGGGCAGAGGCAGCATCTTCTTCATGCATTCTTTTAGTCTACGGTGCCTGAAACTCTGCACCTAGGCCACTCTTACTAAATGAATGTGGCCCGGTGCTTATCAACATCTCAGTCTTTATCCTAATCGATGCATTTCATTACTGAACACATGCTTTTATTGAAACATCTCCTACATGCCGGACTATTTCTAGGTACAATAGAGAAAGAACATATCCCCTAGAAATGTAAATTATTTTATTTCAAGTTGGATCTAGCATGAGAACATGGAGTGTGGGGTACTGCTGTCACCTCTATTGGAAAAAGAATCTAAAGTGTTCCCTACCTAATGAGGTCCCTACTGATGTGCAAGTTTTACTGTTTCCTTTTAAAAAGGGCAGGATTTTTTTTTCTGGGCGATTAAAATAGTGGCTGCAACTTTTTAGCCCCTCTTACCTATAAGAAAATTTATATTATACTCACCCTGTCGAGGTGTATCTTATTCCCATTTAATCTCATGGAGGAGGACGAGAAAGGACCAATAACTTAAATTTTGGAAGGTGGGGTTTGAACCCTGCACGGACTGCTCCACGCCTGCACTGTTTTTCCTTCTACAGGCTGCTCCCTGATAGTTGTGCTCACAAGTGGTCCCTCCTGAGTTCTGTTTCTGGGAGAACGCCCCTCCCCTCCCTCTTCCCTTCACGTTCCCTTTTGACTGGCACTGCACGAGACCTTGAAAAAGGTTAGAAGTTTGCAAGGGTTCCTCTTTCATAGTGAGAAGCTTGCTGTGAAATCTATCACAGTAGCTGAAAGATACAATTATTAAATGTTTTCCAAATAAGAATCCTTCTGTAAATCCAAGAGAAAAAAGGTATAATTTTCCTTTGGTAAATGCAACATGCACACATTATTTGAAACAGCTGGTTCAAGTGGAAATGAGTGACTTCCCCAGGGTCGCAATCTGACAGTCAGTGCTTGCTGCTTACATGTGTGAAGAGGGAATGAGGACAAACTTGGTAATGGAGCAGAACAATTTCTCTACCTCATCAGTTCGTGAATATTTGAATGGAGAGAGCATGATTTGGGGAGTTCCTCCATGGCTTTGCTTTGTTTCTCCTTCAGTATTCCTCTCACCTAGCGAGTATCCAACTATATGCCTACTACAAACCAGACACACTGCCGGGTGCATAGAGTTTAATACTGCACATCCCTTTGCCTCAAGGAGCAATTTTCTTTGTATCATTCCCCCAATTATCATACAACTATATTAGACAAAGGAGGACAGAAGCACTTGCTTAGGGGAGTGAGGGTGTCGTGAGCAAGGGAACATCCTTGAAAAGAGTCACTCACATGTATTTGTGTCTTTCCACAATGCCATGGTTATTTGGGGAGACCTCCCCAATAAGCCAATAGGGTCGCACACAGGTTACAGAGAGGGGGAGTTTATGTGATAGAAGTGATCAGAGGGGGCATCTGGGGTAAAGTCCCAGTCACTGGTGGCATCTGCAGATGGAGAGACGGGGCTGGTCTCAAGCCAGGTGACTGCAGTGGCTGTACCTGTCTGGTGGAATGGAAGTCCCCAGGGCTTCGAATGGGACCTATGGGACAGCCACGCTCAAGCCTTGGGTGGTCAGAACCCTGACTTCTTGTAGCCCAAAAGGGGCGGGGGTCCCACTCATATTGGTGTCCAGATGGAGTCTTTATCTTCCTTATCCAAGTGTCCAGACTTGGGAGTTCAGGGCATTGTCATTACAGCCCATTATTTCAGTCTGGATGTGGCACTTGATGTAACTTTTGTGGCTGACAGTGACTCCATGCGGGATTGTCAAAGGTGTCCCCTCTGTCGTTGCTCCATGCAGAGGGTGAAGAAATGAAGATATCTCAGCCCCTGACTCTCTCTGACTGCCCTCGCGCACAAATGAACGGCAACTTTTGAAGAGAAACATTGAGCTGGATCTTCATATACTTTTCTAAGGGCTTCCTATCACTTGCTGTGTTAGCCCACTCAATAAATATGTTTTTGAATATCTGCATGACATGGAACATTCTCTAGTGCTTTTAAAACCAAGGCTTTTTATTCTTCTGCATCACAAGCTATCTTTTGCTAAGTGAGAACACTTAGGCGCCTCAGCTAAAATACTGAAAAATACATTTAAAGACTTTCTATTGGCAATGATGCTGGTTGACAAGGACTCTTTACAGATACCAAGCGTGGTTGTTACTGATTTCCTTATGCTTACTTTCTCCAACCTTTCTCAGAGAAAGTAAATTACATGGGGAAGTACAAACCTAATCTGTTTATTCACACAAAATGGCCAGGGAGTCAGGATCACTTGTTTCAAGTTCTATGGTTGGCACTGGTGATACCCTAGCTCTCTGTTTATCACAAGAAGGTGGGGAAGTGTATTTAAAGAAAGCGGGGTTGAGGGGGCAACAATTCATCAATGTCCAAAAAAAGAAGTAGGGAAGAAGATTAATGTAGGAGGTGAAGAAAAGATTGATGTAGGGAAATCCCACATTTTGAAAACTGTATAAAGAGCCAACATGATTTACGATAGTCAGGAATCTTGAAATTTGAAACAAAATGAACTAGAAGAGATAATGAAAAGGGACAATTCCTTCCAGTGTGAGGCATAAAAAAGAGCAAGGAGGTACATTCTCAGCTCAGAACTCTGTGTGATGGTAAATTCTCAGTGATGGGACTTGTGATTCATGATAAGTGTTTAACGCATAGAGACTTCTTCAGTTCCATCGAAGGGTTAAGAAAATTGTAGTTTCTAAGAACATAGTGTGATATCAACAAACAAATTACAACCCTTGAGGACAAAAATCAAAATCTATTTTCTCCCAATTGTCTATTTGTCAAATACAATAGAAGCTAAAGAATCTTCTTCCTTCCTATCTCCCTTCCTTCCTTCTTTCCTCCTGTCTTCCCTTCCTCCCTCCCTCCCTCTCTCCTTCCTTTCTTGTCCCCCTCCTTCCTTCCTTCTTTTTTCTTTTTTTTCCTAAAGAAAGTTGGACTCTTGCAGTCTTGAAGGACACATGCTCTGTGAAACAGGACAATCAGTCAGTGACTAGAAAGAACAGCAATGATCACTGGCCCCGTGAGGAGGAGTGGCAAACTAGAGAGCTCCAGCTCAGTAGGAAGTCAAAGGTTTATTCCTTTGGCCTCCCTGATTTCTAGAACAGGCACCCATTCACAGTCCAGCTCCAGAAAAAGGAGGTTTATGGTAAGGATGCTGAAGAGATTCTATAATAATCAAAGTGCAAGAATTGTGACCCACCTTTGCCTCCTAAGGATGGCAACAAAAACCATAGTAATTGCAACTGTTCTCTGAATGTGCCATATACTATATTACCTTCTTTTTCCCAGTTTCCTTAAGTAGCTAACTATTTGATCTCCCTCAAAACCTGAGACAGCCACTCCTCCTCAACATAGTAGCAGGTACAGAAAACTTGTAATTCATTCAGCTCCAAACAGTTACTAAAATGTCAATTGCCACAGAAGTATTTCACTAAATCAGTGAGTGGAATTTAAATTTCCCTGAACTCCACAGATGAATTGAGAATTACAGTGAGAGAGGTCATGGTTGGCAGATGAACCAGTAGTTGTGTCAGTCAGACACTGTAGGTACTCTTCTCTTAGATCTGATCTGACATGTGGTGTCTGGCAGTCAGTGAGTGGATGATGGAAAATGTGCTGTTGAATATGACACACCTGTTCTTGACCAACTGCCTTCCAAACCCAAATACAAGTCAGTGGCGAGGAAGTCCTCAGAGGAAGGCAGCATTGGTCAATAGTTCGATCGTGACCGAAACAGACAGAAACTGGTGAAAAGACATGTAAAATCATGATGACGTCACCTATACCATTAGGAATATACAATGAAATGTGTGCTGTAGACAGACACGATTCAGAGAAACAATATCCAGGGCCCTTCAAAATCCCTTGGGCTGCCTGAGTCTATTCTTGGCCCAAGAAGAACCAAAATAGAAGTGATTACATACATAGTTCCACCTTCACATGGGGCACCAGAAATCCCTACTCACTACACTCAGACTCTCAAATGGGCCTTGGAGGTTACAGCCGTTTAAGTACAGATCTGGCATCCTGTCATTGGGCTCTTTAGCTGGGTCATAAGTGACCACATCATGTGGACCAGTGTTATGCAAGGGGCAGTGCACAAGCCAGCAGTTTGACCATCACTTTGGAGCTGTTAGAAATAAAAATTATGACCGCTACCCCAATTTAATGACTCAAAATGGTGAGGGGAGTGGAGAGAAATCAGAATTTTAAAATATGCTAGAGTTTGAAACGCATTGTGTAAAGACAGCTTTCTCAGTGTTCTACTCTTTATTCAACAAGTATTTACTTCGTGTAAAGCACTTTTCTGAAAAGTGGGCATTCAGTGATAAGAAAGATAGGCAGGGTCCTGCTCTTACAGAACTGGGCAAGTTTTAGCAGTGAAGAGAAATATTAAACTATCACTTCTTCAGTTAATGACTTTATTGTAATTGAGGTCAATGTGTTAACAACAGATGCAGGAAAACTTTGAGGTATTTGGAAATATCTGATGGAGAAACCAATGATATCTTTCGATATATCTAGGCATTGTGTTGATCTATATGAAAAATAAAGAATGTCAGATATTAAAAAAGAGACTTCATTTGATGCTGGAATAACCCAGGGATGACCTTTCATAGATGACAAAACTAAGAATGGGAGACCTCTTTGGAATGGTACAACTGTGTTCCAGACATCTCTCACACTTATGTTTCCCTCTTCCTTTAAATAGAATTAAGTGTCTCAATAAAACTGGTATTAGAATCTATTCTAATTCAGTCTTCAAGAAATGACTTAACTCCTTGCTGGTCAGTGCAATGATTCTTAAATTAACTAAGCACTTGCAGAAATATCAGGACGCTGAGGCCTGAAGGTTAGAACAGGGCATATGCAAAGACACAATGGGACAAAGGTTTGATTCAATCATTGAACAAGGTGCAGTCCTGTTTCTGCAGTCCCCATTGAATACTTCACAATTCTCTCCCGTTAACGGAAAGGAACTATTTAGATGAAATAAAGAAAAGTGAACTGAAATAAATTAAAATGTACTTGCCAAGTACATTTTTATAGCTTTCATACTTTTTTTTCCCCACGAAACTTGCAGTTTTTTTAATGTACTATTGAAAATTGAAAGAATAATCTATCTTTGCATCCTGATATTTTTCTTCCTATGGGGATGGGTATGCATGGGGAGGGGATTTGATTCTGAAATGTCTTATTCCTCTGGCTACCAAGGCATCTTCTCTTTTGTCATTCTCTTCTAGTTAAGTCATTTCACTCTCTGTCTGATGTTATGTTCTATTTAATTCAATACTTCATGGTACCAGTCTACTGTCAATTGCATAATACAGTGCCTGACCTGTATTAGATTCTTAATAAAGTTTTATTTGGCAGATAAATAAATGTGTGTTGTTTTAACCTACTATTTGGCAAGCATTCTAGAAAGAGATGGAGTGAAGAAGAAGGATCGTTTATAAGGCTGGATTCAAACCTGGAATATGAAATGGCATTGTGATGAATCCAAGGAGCTTGATATATTTCACTAGCAATATATTGTCCCTATGACATTGCATTTCTTCTCATAACACTTAAACAATTTTAATTTATGTCAACATGATGAATCTGTTTCCTTCACCAAAATGACAGTAGAGACCATTTACTTTATACAGTTTTTCAGGAATGCAGCAGCTCCTACAAAATACTCTGAACTAGAAAATGCTCAGTAAATGTTGGTTGAAAGATGTTTTACCTTGAAGTTGACCCTGAGGCAAAGATTTAAACACAAGCATTTTATTTGGGTGCTGGAGGAAACATCTGTAAAGAAGTAAGGAATTGAAACAGGAAAGAAAGACAGTTAATAAAGGATGTGATATCAAGAGTATTAATTGTTGGGCACCACCTCACTTTGCCTCATTGAGGCCAGATAGGGATGGAGGCTCAGCTCCCTCCTGCACCGCCCCTGCAGAGGTGAAGAGTTGTGTGTGGCCAGGAGTGGAGGGCTACGCAGCCTTGCCTCACACTGCCTCCATCCTTCTCGCTGATGCCAGGTGGGTTTGTGGAGATTCAGTTCCCCGCCAGGTCCCACTAACACCAAGAAGAAGGAAAGCAGGGGGCTGATTTTCTCTGATTTTCACCATTTGGTGGAGTCTCATTGTTGCTGGGTAGAGTGGAGACTCAGTTAGCCCCTGGACCTTGCGGACGCTTTACCCACTGTCCGGGCGGGGGATAGAAGACCAATTCCTGGCTCAGACCCACGTACACTATCTTGGCTGCCTGGGAGAACTGAGTGCCGCCTGCCTGCTTGCATTGAGCTGGGATCGAAGGTTAGCTCGTTGCTCGGGCACTCTTTTCACAAGGTAAGGGAATCATAGCACCAGTGTCTGCTTCTGAGGGTTAGCCGGGTGGGCGGTCTTCGAACCATGGGGGAGGGGTCGCAGTTTTTCTGTGAGTGTTTGGCTTGAGTAGCGTGGGTATTGCCAACAAGATTTTTTGTTCTCTTAGGCCATGGCTTCCTTAGTCATTTAATGAGGGATAACAGACTTTCTAGGAGCTTTCTAGGATCTCTTGGCTATTCTGGGTTGATGGCTTCTACAGTGCCCTGTCTGGAATGTATGGGAGCCAATAAGGAAACAGGGAATTCAACACTGTCTGCCCTCAGGTCCTGAGATCTCTAGGCAACCTGCCTTCTTTCTTTCACCTTTCCACCTTCCTGTGCTCATTTGTTGTGTTATTTCCAAGGTTTCGTAGTTGTAAGGGGGACGGTCTGGGAGGAATAAGCTACTTTGTTTTGGCCAGAGCCAGAAATCCCCTCAAATCATCTTTAAAGTCCAAATGCTTATGGAAAAACATCAAGTATAAGCTCTAATGACTATAACATGTCTTCTACTTATATTATTAATTTTCCTCTATGGTTAGAGATTTAGGTGAATGAAAAAAAATTCTATTTCAAGAGATGCCACTAGTGGAAATTATTATACATGTTTCACTTACAATCTTCCTAGCTGAAATTTCTTTTTAATGAAAGAAGATAACAAAAGGTATTACAGCATATTTTACATGGTAAGTATTTAAAACTATTCTTAATCTTTTTTCTTAGTCGCTAGATTCAGGGTACACATAGGTGCCATGTACTCTATTTTTCGGCCTCATTTATTTAGAGATTTTCTGATACTCAAAATCCAAAATTGTTGTCTATTCCCAACTGCAGTGACCTAAAAAGTTTGCCTTAAATATGACTCCAGAGACGTATTTATATTTAATCAAACCTCTTTACTGACAGCGCTGCCACAGCTGCTGGTTCCGCTGCTGACAAGGGCAGGAAGGACCCGGAGTGCGGCGTTCTGGGATCTCCCTCATTCGGGGTAAGAGCTTTTCCTTTGGACTTGACACAGCGATCACATGCTGGTGATCTATTTACACTACCACAGTTTCCAATACTGTAGCCAACAATGAAGGAGGTCAGTGCCACTGGAGAAAATGTTTTCAAAACTTTTATAACATGAAGTAAGAAGGACCCAGACAACTATCACGTTTGGGGAGGGAACAGGGGAAATGAAAGGGGAGGACAGTTGTGAAATTCTTGGAGGTTCCACAAGATGCTACACTTGTTTACTGACTGATGAAAGCATGATGACTACCGGCAACACTTAATGCACATTATCTTATTTAATCCTTACAAGAGCTCTGTGGAGTTGGCGTATTTAATCCCAATTTATGTGAATGATGGAGGCTCAGAAAGTTAAGTAACTACTACTACAAGGTCACAGAGCTAGTTTTCAGGGATACTGACTGGAATGAAAATTTAAGTCTGCACCCAACTCCCACTGTCTTTCTCATGTTTTACAAAGCCTCTCCAAGTTCTCAGTGCACACAGGCCCTTCTACTCCCACGTGTTTATGTAAATGACAGTGTGGGCCTTTACTGGGGCAATCATTATTTATAGTAAGTATTGATATTAACCTTTCTGAACACTGATATAAAAGTGCTATTTTCATTTGCTGATGAGGATGCCCCTGTTAATAATTATAACCTCCCATTACAATTTTCTTAGAACGTATTTCCAGGAGATGGAAAGGCAAAAGGACCGACATCTGTAAGTCCAGTAATGCCCCCTTATCTGCGGCTTTGCTTTCTGTGCTTTCAGTCTCTAACGGTCAACCGTGGTCCAAAAATATGACATTGAAAATTCCAGAAATAAGTAATGGAAAAGTTTTAAGCTGTGTTCTGAGTAGCATAATGAAATCTCGGATGATCCAGCTCTGTCCTGACCAGGACGTGAATCACCTCTCTGTCCGCCATATCCACACTGTATATGCTACCTGCTGGTGAGTCACTTACACTGTCTTGGGTATTAGATTGGTTATCAGAGAGAGAGAGATATCACATCCGCATAACTTTTATTATGGTATATTGTTATAATTGTTCTACTTTATTATTAATTATTAATCTCTCACTGCTTAATTTATAAATTAAACTTTATCATAGGCATATACAAATAGGAAAGATACAGTATATATAGGGTTTATACCACCCACAATTTAGGGTTTGGTACTATCTGCAGTTTCAGGTATTGGTGGTGGGGGGTATCTTGGAATGAATCCCCCCACACATTAGGAGGAACAACTTACTCTGAGCCAAGCATGTTACATGTATTATCTTATTTAAACAATACCTTTTGGGGTGAATTTTTTTCCCTATCAGAGGAGGAAATTAAGGCTCAGAGAGGGCCCTGTGGTTCAAAAGCCCCTATTTTTATGGAACCCTATACTGCTTTCCATTGCTAATTTCCAAATCAGGTTCTAGTTTTCCTGCTTTTTGGAACTTTCAGAAGGTATGTTCTTCAAGTTATACCTTTAGGGTATCTCCCCAAGTTCAGAAATATACACTGACATTAGTGATTAAAAATATGTTATTTAGATAGTAATCAAATCAGAGTCTCACGGCTCATGTCACTGGAGCCTGACTTATGTTATAATGAGCATAAAAATATAAAATTTCAGTAAGTCCTGATGACTGGAAGCCCTCAATATGTATCTGACTTTTGAGTAATTCAGTAATTCTTATTACTGAATAACAACCATCATTTGTTGAGTAGTGACCACGGTATTGAGCCAGGTTGAGAGTAATTTGTGCTGGTTCCTCCGTGCTCTTCCAAATAAATCTTTTTCCCCCTAAGGATGCTTATATTCATTTAAAAAATGCCCCAACTCGAATCTTCGCATCCCTTGACACGTACACCTAAATCTTTGTAATGTTAGAACAAAAACTTGATTTGCTATATGCCATAGGCTAAATGGGTAGTTTGGGGCACACATTTGTCTGGAGACAAAGTCCTGCTCTAAACAACAGCTTAAAATGTTTCAGTGGGCACCTACTGAGAGAAATATTTTATGCAAGCAATTCCTTTGTAGTTAACTGTAGAGACAGCTCAGCTACTTAGATATCAACTGGTGCGGAAGCCAAGGTGAGGCACTCTGCCCAAATTCCCACGCTGAGCTGTCAGCTCTGTCCTCTGAGCTCCCACGGCACTCTTTTCTTGCTTCTGAAATAGCACTCCACAGTTCGCATTTCCTGGTCTACATACAAGTCTTCTGCTACATTTGATCATGGGCTCTTCCAGGTCAAAGGCCAAGTCTAATTCCTCATTTTATCACTAGTATCTAGCCCAGTGCCATATACATGATAAGAGCTCATAGATATTTACTGAGTGAGTGATTGAATGGAAGAATAGGGGTCTCTAATTTCCTCTAATATATTAGGATTTATGGGGATCAATGTTATGTGCTACCTGGATTCCCCTTCAACTTTTTACCCCAGCTCCTGAGAATATTGTCAGTAGCCGGCTCTCAGCTATCAATACCTTCAGGGTATGCCTCACCTGCAAAGAGCTACTTAGTTCAAGGTCATACCCATTCCCATGGTGGGTCATGTCAGTGACTCATCAATATGGTACTACAAAGACATGGCCACCTTGGCCAAAGAAAGTTCCCTTTGGGTTGCTGAAGGCTGCCATTGTACCTACATATCAGATAATTTTCCTTCCGCCCAATCCTTCTTTCTTTGTTTCCATGAGTGTTGATCCCAAGGACACTCCTTAGTAAACATATTACGAGCTAACCACTGTCTCTTTCCCGAGGAACTCAACCTGCCACCAGTTTAAAGAAACACATTAAACAAAAGTTGCAACAACCTGTTTTAGTGTTTTACTTCCACCCTTACTCCTACAGTGGGAATCTAGGTAGATTTATAGATCACATGTCAGGAACTACCTTATGTAGTTTTATTTGCATAATCTTATATAATTTTTACTGTAGCTCTCCCAAACTAAGGATTTTTGTTTTAATTCTAAACTTCATATATGCAGCTTAAAGATCCTAAAAAAAAAAAAGTCCAAGATCTTATAGCTCATCTGAAGCTAGTAGTTAAATTTCCCTTGATCCCCAAATAATAAAGGCAAGAGCTAAATTGGAAGTTTGAGAGATTTTATTTTATCCTTCAGGCATGCCAAGAGACCATGGGATTGTATAAAATGGGATAATGTCTCACTTTCTATAGATGATCATTGAAATGTTCTATAGAAGTAACCTTCTTCATTTCACTGCCTTTCTGATTTTTGAAGAAAAATAGATCAAAGAGAAAGCGTATAAATTTGTTTTGTTAATAAATCCTCATCCTCTTTTCATGGATCTTAGGTTGGTTTCCCCAGAAATAGAGCTGGAGATGAGAACTTCTTATTCAAGCAATTTATTAAAAGAAGGAACTGAGGAGAGAGTGAAGAAACCAAGACTGGAAGAAAAAAACTATTAAGCCCGGTTATGTTTTCATTTGAGGACTACCTTCAGCCTGATCTCAGTGTCTGGACAATTAACGTACTATGGAGTTAGTCCTTCCTTGAGGCAAGGGGACAATCTTTTGTACTGCTGTGTAACCGGTTATTAACTTTGGGCTGCCTCCCCAGGGCAGGTGTAGTTAACCAGTTGCCAACTGATGGGCAGAGGTTAATTCTTCAGAGAAGGAATCACCTCTGCGCTGTACTTGCAGCAGATAGGGGATGAGTACACTGGCACAGAAAAGGATACCAGAGTATCCACTACATCAGGTAGTTTTAATAGCCCATGATCTGCTTTATTCAATTAATATTTACTGACCACCTAACAAGTCCTAAGCTTATTCTAGGTACTTGAAACACAGAAGAGAACAGACCAAAAAAAATTATGATCTATTGGAGCTTACATTTTAGTAGAATAAGCCAGGTAATAAACAAATAAATTACCTAATATGCCAGAGGTTGTTAAGGTGAATGAAGGAAAATAAAGTAGAGAAAGGGAGAGATTCTAATTTAAGGCAGGATGGTCAAGGCATGCTTCATTGAGAAGATGAGGCGGGAGCAAGGACTAAAGGAGGTGAGTGGGCAAGTCAAGCAGATATTCTGAGAAAGAACTTTCTAGCAGAAAGAACTGCAGATGGTGCAAAGATTCTAAGGCGGGAATGCTGGTCATTTACAAGAAACCATCAGGGTGCCAGCATGACTGGAACAGGGAGATCTACAGGTAGAGGAAAAGGGATCTGAGAGAGCTGTAGCAAGGCCAGGTAGGACCTTGCTGGTCACTGCAAGTGCTTGACTTTTACTTTGAGTGAGGTGGAAAATCATTGGGAGGGTTCTCAGAGGAGTAGCATGGTCTGACTCTCACCTTGAATGGAACACTTTACCTGCAGTTTTGAGAGGAGGTGTCGGACAAGGAAAGGACAGAGCCAGCAGTTAGAAGACTATTACAGTATCTAGAAGAGAGTAGTCTGTTCTAGAATCTGGATTAGAACAGTGAAGGTGAGTGAGACTTTTTTTCAGATTCTAAATATATTTTGAAGACAGTGAACAGAACTTAGTGACTGACTGAATATGTGGACTGAGAAAAGAAAAATGAGTCAAATGTGATTCTAAACTGCAACACTCATAACAACTGACCCACAGCATTGGCCTTGGTTTCGGATTGATGATGAAATTCATTGGATATAATGGTTCACTAAAGCAACATGTTCGCTTAGTGTTAAGAAAGGATGCAGAATAGGAATCAATGTAGAATTCATGGCAACGATAGAGCTGAGATCTTGTGACTCACATGGGTAATTTCTGAAACCCCCAAAGCACTTTGCATTTGGCAGGCACAAGCTCATAAGGGAAGAAGCTGAGTGGGAAATGTTGATATCAGCTCAGGGAAAGCACCGGCTCTGTTGTCCCTTCAGCTTGGACACTTTATGTCCATTTTATGGTGCAGCTGTATCACATAACTATTGGTTAGCCACTACTCGATAAACAGTTTCAACAATGAGGTACAGGTGCTTGGTCCTGCACATGATAACACTGGCCAGAATCCCACTCAACTTGAATCTGTTATATCCTAAAAATTTCATTAGTGTAGTGGGGGAATATTTCATCAAGTTCTGAATCATCAGTTTTTTCTGAGAATTAACAAGAAGCCCCTAACCAGCCATTGGTGCTTTTCTTCCATAAACGTTTTGGTTTCAACCAAGTGGAAGAATGGAGTTACCCTCCCATAGGAGTAATGGCTTTGGAGGTCACAAGCAGAAGGTATCAGGAATTCAATTTTGGACATATTAAATTTGAGGTATGTTTTATGCATCTAAGTGGAGAAAATGAACAGAAAATTTGAAACAGGAACCTGAATTTCAGGAGAGAAGGTTGAGGTATAGATTTGAGGGATAATAAGAGATAAGTGAGAACAATGAAATCCAGAGAGAATGAGTATAGATAGAGGTGTCTACGAATTGAGAATTTTAGTTCTTGGGGATGTAAAAGATAACTAGCAAAGGACACTGAGATCGAGATGCCAGTGAAATAAGGGGGAATCAAATATTTCTGAAGATCTGTAAGCCAATGGAAGAGAGAATTAAAAATTAAGAATGTAGCAAACAACCGCATCACATTCTGATAACCAGATGACCAGAACAAGAACTGTGGGTTTAGCTACAAGAAGGTCAATGCTGTTTACAATAGCAGTTTTGTGGAGTCGTGAAGAAAGATTGATTTGAAAAGGATTAAGAGAAATGAGAGGAAAAAAAAAACTAGAGACAGCAGGGTATAGATAAACTTTGCTGTAAGAGAAGCAGGATCGGAGAATTGCAGCAACAGTTGGAAAGAACATCATCAAAAGAGAGGTTTTTGTTGTTAAGATGAGAAATATGATCTGGCAGATAAGGAAAACTAATAAGGAGGGAGAGAAGAAGGCTAACCAGAATAATGTTCTTATATGGGTAAGAAAGTCTGGGACTAAAGCACCAGTTGAATTGCTGACTCCAGAGAGGAGTGCAAAAATTCTTCCACTATTTTCAGGAGGAATGGAAGAATACATGGCTAAAGAGGCAGGTCGGTGGGTGGAAATGTGGGGAAGTTGTTTGTTTGTTTCAGTTTCTATTTTCCCAGTGAAATAGAACACAAAACAAACTTCTTAGAATGAAGAGAGAAGAGATGTTGGATCTTTAAGGAAGGAAAAGAGGTATGAACTAGTTGTGTGACAGAATGAATGGAAAGGACATAGGATTGTTGGCCAGAAGAGTCCACGGGAAAGTGGTGGCCAAGGTTTTGCAGTGAGACAAAGCAGGGTGGTTGTATGTTTTTCTCCAACCGTGTTCAGCTATGAAGTTTAATCAACCTATGGGAAGAGAGTTAGAGATAGTCAAAGCCAGAATTTTGTCAAGTAAGTATGTAACGTGAGAAAGGAGCAAGATAATTGAAAGTATATGCAAAGGAGTTGTTACAATGATGGGTCATGAGATCCAAACAATTCAAGAACCAAAGTGAGGACATAGAAGGTAGGGAAAATGAAGGCCATTTAAAAAGGAGATAAAATCAAAAGACTGCAGGTCCTGGCAAAGTGGAAAATATGTCTGTCCAGGTGTTCCAAGGAGCAACTTAGATGACAGGTGATTGTCTAAATGTGGGATACCTAAAAGTTAAAATACAGAAAGACTACATGTACATGTCATACTGAGACCTAGAATATGACTTTGTCAATAACTGGTTAATGTAGTAGAAAAATTTAAAGTCCAAGATAGCTGTGGGTTTGTCATATATTCACAGAACTAGAACAAACAATCCTAAAATTTATATGGAACCACAAATGAATAGCCAAAAAAATCTTGAGAAGAACAAGGTTGGAAGTATAATATGCTCTAATTTAAAACTATACTATAAAGGTATAGTAATCAGAACATAATGGTGCTGTCAAAACAAACACAAAAATCAATGAAACAGAAAAGAGTGCCCAGAAATAAACCCACACTCACATGGGCAATTAATCTACAACAAAGGAGGCAAGAATATACTGTAGGGAAAAGACAGTCTCCTCAATAAATGATGTTTAGAGAACTGGACAGATCCATGCAAAAAAATGAAACCAGATCATTTTCTTAACACCATATACAAAAATAAATTCAAAATAGATTAAAGAAATGTAAGACCCGAAACCATAAAACTCCTAGAAGAAAATATATGTAGTAAATTCTTTGACGTCAGTCTTAGCTATATTTATTTAGATATCTCCTTGAATAAAGTCAACAAAAACAAAAATAAACAAATGGGACTACATCAAACTAAAAAGCTTTTGCACAGCGAAGTAAACCATCAATAAGATGAAAAGACAACCTACGGAATGGGAGGAGATATTTTCAAATGATATATCTGATACAGGACTAATATCCAAAATACATATAGAATTTATACAGCTTAACATCAGAAAAAAAAACAAAACCCAAAACCCTAAACAATCCAATTTAAAAATGGCCAGAGGAGTTGAACAGACATTTCCCTAAAGAAGACACATAGATGGCTAGGAGACATATGAAAAGATGCTCAATGTCACCAATCAACAGAGAAATGCAAACTAAAACCACAATATCACTTCATACCTGTCAGAATGGCTATTATCAAAAAGACAACTCTTAGTGAGAAAGTGGAGAAAAGAGAACCCTTGTTGTTGGGAATGTAAATTAGTGCAGCTACTATGAAAAGCAGTACGAAGATTCCTCAAAAAATTAAAAATAGAACTACTTATGATCCAGCAATTCCACTTCTGGGTATTTATCTGAAGAAAACAAAAATCATAATTCAAAAAGATACATGTACCCCTAAGATCTTTGCAGCACTAGTTACAATAGCCAAGAGGAACAACCTAAGTGTCCATTGATAGAAGAATTGATAAATAAGATGCAGTATATATATAATATTACTCAGTAACGAACATAACAAAATCTTGTCATTTGTGATAACAATATGATTTCCCTTATATGTGGAATCTAAAAAGTATAACAAACCAAATGAAATACAAAGTCACATACACAGAAAACAAACTGATAGTTGACAGAGGGGAGGAGTGTAGGGGAAAAATAATGAAAGTCCAAGATAATGGAACTCATAGATGGGCACCGAAATCACTAATAGTTATGATGGGGATAATGTTGAAGAATGAAATAGTGAATTAAGAGCTAAAATCTGCAAGGAATTAAGGAGTGACAGAAGGTGAGGACAATAAGAGTGATAGTGGGAATTTGTATGGAAGTGGGAGGAAGAATCATCTGGAAGCAGCAGTTGGGAGCAGGGAGAGACTATATCTTTGTTCCAGGCCAGGGGTGAGCTGCAGGCTACACAGTGTAACAGGCAAGCATGCGTGTTATGGATTTCATGACACAGAGACTATCCCATTCACAAGCAATTCCAAATTCTGGCAGAAAGAGTCTTATTTGTCCAACTTGGGTGTATTGGTTGCTCCTGGTCCATGTTGCTTTCACAGGGAGACAGTTACGGAGGACTGACATGGTGGGAGGCCTTCTTCTGTTACCTTTGAAACAGGAACAGGACTCTTTCCTATATGTCCTATCTTCCTCCCACTGAAGAAGAGCTGCTTCCTAAAATAGCATGAACCTTTTTTTGTTTTATAGCCCCCCCCTTTTTTCCTCCTTTTTAAAATTCAGAACCAGCAGTTCTCTGCTTATCTAAAAAGAGCTGAGTCAATGGTCAGGCGATGGTTCAAGCTAGTGAGCTCCAGCTGGACATCTCAGCACCACTATCCATAATTACATTGCCGTCCCACATACAGAAGCGTCCCGGCTTGAAACAAGCTCAGTAAGACGCTGCGGCAACTCACCTGGCATTGGCAGAGTGTGTCGTTGTGCAAGCAATCACGCTTACCACAGGACGTCTTGATTTGTGTTAACATTCTAATGCACTAATCTTCCTAATACCCTTATATTTATTTATGCCATAAATCAAATCCTGCTCAGAACTAAGTTGTTGCTGCTTTTTTTTTTCCCCTCCAACTCTCCTGCTGGGTGTATTTATGTTATGCTGTGTTGTGTTGCTACCCTTGCTGCAAATTTATCTGAGTTTCGACTTTTACTGCTGATTTAGCAGACATTTTATATTCTGCAATGAACTGTAAACATTTTTTTCTTCTGAAAGATCCATTATGACAAGTGTTATAAACTCTTCACTGCAGACTGCTTCTCTTCTATTGAGCTGCTCTTTACATCAATTTTACTATGATGCACAGAAAATGATGCTGGTAATATTGCACCTGTCTGAGCTCAGCCAGGGAAATCAGCGAGTCCCGCAACATGGAACATTTATATACTTAGGTTTTATTACATCTGTTTCTGGTTTATATAGCAAGTTACTGGGAATCAGGTTTTAATAGTAGTCAAATGGGCTGAAACTAGCCCATGAACTCCAACTTCTTTCCACTTAAAAGTTTGTGTATAAACATACAAAACATTTTTAAGGAGCTGATAAAGCTTCCGATTTCCTGTCCGGTGTACAATGTTATAATGTATCTACATTAAACCCAGCTTACATCTGGGAATAAACATTAACCCCACAGAAGAAGCTTCATCCTGTTAGCCACACCCATATCTTTATATTTTTGTGATGGTGGTGGGGTCCATCTTTCATTTACTAGTAGCTTTCGATGAATAAGAATATAAAAAATTCTACCAAAAAACTACAAGGAGTAAATAAGGAAAGAAACTCATGTATTATAGGCTGAATTGTGTCCCTCCCAAATTTCATGCTGAAGTCCTAAACCCCAGTATCTCATAAAAAAAAAAAATGTATTGGAGTTAGGTTCTTTAGAGAGGTAATTAAGTTAAGACGAGATCATGAGTCTTGGCCCTAATCCAATATGACTGGTGTCCTATTAAGAAGAGATGATTAGAACACAAATACACAGAGAAGAAAGACCATGTGAAGACACAGGGAGGAGAAGACCGCCATCTACAAGCCCAGAAGACAGGACTCAGTAGAAACCAACCTTGCTGGCACCTTGATTTTGGAGTTTTAGTCTCCAGGATTATGAGAAAATAAATTTCTGTGATATAAGCCACTCCATCTATGGTACTTTTTAATGATAGCTCTAGCAAAGTAATAGACCATATTTATTATATCTAATTTTCATGGGAATTTTAACACATTTCATTTAATTTCCACAATAATCCTAAGAGATATATCTATCACCTTAATTTTTAAAAATGAATAAACTGAGGTTCTGAGAGGTTAAGCTATTATATTTACTTAGGATTACCCAGGTAGATGTTAAAGAGCTATGGTTAAAATCCAGGTTCTTCTGACTCAAAATTCATGATCTTTTCTCCTTACATGTTGCCTTTTCTGTACATTTATCCATCCATGCCACTGGCATAATGTAGTAATGAAACGAGATGAAAAGGAAGGCCGTGTCTGGCTACACACAAGTCTTCAAAGAAGTTTTCCACCTGTAGTCAACTCCCATTCCTGCTGCATGAGACATGTGTTTGGTAAGATTTTACTTTTCAAATAAAAAAAAAAAAAAGCCCATTTGAGCCAGACCTAATTATTAACGTTCATGGAATTGTCTATAAGAAAAGCTAGAAACTAATGTTTCCTTTGAAGAAGACATTCTGTTTCACAATACCGAAAACCTTGAGAATAGTTCTAGGGTTTCCTCTTCATTCATTAACTTAAAATTGAACAAATAGCTGTTGACTGTCTACTGCATTTTGGGCACTATGTTTGGCACAAAGGATGCAAAGTGGGTAAGACAGACATGATACCAGCCTTCCCACGGATTTCATTATTATAATCACACTGAATTTGGTGGCATTTGTTTGTTTGCTTCTGTTTGTTTTGCTTTCAGTTTCTTAACATGTCTCTTTTCCATCTAAATGGAAAGTCCAGAGGTCACAGACTGTGTCTTGTTTGCCTTTGTGGCTCCAATGCCTGGCAGAGTGCCTGGCACATATTAAGAGCTCAATAAATATTTTTAAATTGAATTGGGATTCCAAATTTATTGCTGATGAAGATGAATGGCTATCCCGTTACTTGACAGGAGTTCAAGTGACATTCTGAAAACTGCTGATGGCAGCTCAGCCTTTGGGCACCACACATAAATAAACACCAACCGTTCGAATGGTTGATAAAGCTGAACTACTGCAAAAAGATAATCTCAGACACCAGGTCGCTAGTTGTTGCCTTCTTTCTCCTACTCTTTCCATTCCTATTTTTGTAACGTAATGTAATTTTATAACATTTTTTACTTTGATTTAAAAATAAGAATTATAGAAATATGAAATACACAAAATATAAGCTGTCTCATCTTTGTGCCATAACCTAGAGATAAACACTGTTACATTTTTAAAACTGTGTCCTTGTACTCTTCTATGCAATAGTTATTTAAATGTATTCCTTTATGATGGGAATCATATTATGCAGAAAGGCCTATAACATGCCTCTTTCTCCAAAAAAATTATTGAAAATATTGCCCCAAGCCATTAAATATTCAAGTATGATTTAACAGACTTGAATAGCCTTAGTGGATTTAATGGGTAGTATATATTTTTCATTCATTTATTTGGTGCCTATCAACTATTTACCAGGTACTATGGCAGACAGCAGAGCTATGAAGATTGTTAGGCTTAGAACCTACATTTAAAGGTTGCAGTATGACCTTTGGATACTTTTTCTCCACTATATTAAAGTATCCTGCATTAATTTATTTCTTTGCATAGTATTAATTTTTCCAGTGAATATCATTTTTGAACACAATTTATATGCTAATCCCCACTTCTTCAACCCATTCTTTTATGCAAAATATTTACTGAATATCTAATACACAAAAAGCTTTATTCTAAGCAATGGGAGATATCAGCAAGCAGGACAGTTAAAATGTTTCTGTTCTTACAGAGCTTAGTTTGTAGTTGGCGGGAGAGGGAAAAGCAGGATAGAGAAACTAGACTGCATTATGTTAAGAGCTATGGACTAAAATAAAACAGGGTTGGAGGAATATAAAATTGTGGGGAGAGGACGCAGTTTTACATAGGGTGGCCAGGACAGTGTTTAGACATAAGGTGGCAGTTCAGATGTGACCTTATGATGTGAGAGAGCAAGTCCTTCAGTGGTCTGGGGAAAGAGTTCCAGGAACGAGTGCAAAAGCATTGAAACAGGAATATATGCCTTGCTGGTTGGCAAAATAACGAGGAGACCTCTGTAATGGGAGTGGAGTGAGCACGGCAGGGCATGATGGGAGAGGAGGAGACCAGACAGGTCTAAGGGGATCACAGGTCTAAGGGGATCACAGGGTGTTGGAGTAGTAGGTATACACGATGGTAGTGGGAACATCTGAAGTTCTTTTCTAGATGCTTTTATTTTCCCAGTAAAATCAAAATTGAAGTCATCATTTGAAAGTGAGGAGGAAAAGAAGCAGGAGGAAGCTAGTCTTTGGAGAACTGCAGAAAAGGACTGAGATATTTTTGGAGATGCAACTCCCTATCACCTCTTCAGTGTCACTTTTCTTCTTGTCTCTGTCGTTATTAGTTTGTTTTTCCTATATGGTCCCACAGACCTCGGTGCAGCCCTCTTTCACAGCACCGCCTGCTAATGCTTCCTTCACTACAGTAACCACAGCATGGTTTTGAGCACCCAGTAAATAACTATTAAATCTTCGTGGCGTGAATGTATTTGATTAACGCATGTTCTTAATGACCTGTATGACCTGTTTTTATTTGTTTTGTGTGTTTATGTATGTGTGTATGTGCACGTGTACAGTCTCGGCAATTAAGACCAACCATAGATACCAAGATTTATCAACCAGCCTCACTGGGAAAATGTTGGACGTTTTTATATATTTTTTTAAGAGTTTAGAATTACACACTTATGTAAATAGCATTTTTAGGCTTCCCCACCCCCAATAAAAGTTGCATTAATATGTTAATGGAGCATGAAAAGCATGAACCTAAGAGAGGCTTTGGAACATTCTGTCACCCATTAATTTAGTCTGGATAGTCCAGGGCATGGAAGAAAAATAAGCTTTATCGATGCAGGAACTCCTGGTGCTTACTAGTGGCAGCATGTTTAAAGGGACCCAAGGGATCTCTCTGCATTCAGAATGTCAGGGCGGCATCTTCAATTAGGAATGCCTGCCTTGGGTGTGGTATGGGTGAAGCGTGGCATGCCTGGAATGGAACACCAACTATGGATAAAATTATCGTTCAACTTCTGTGAAATCCAAGACAATGTTTGTTCTCTTCCAGTTACACAGTTATTCCATACTATTTATTGAGAACTCCACCTATTGAGATGACACTAATGAAGGAAGTGGATTCTTCAGGTTTTCTTATAGCCTGTGGAAGAAAACTTAAAGTCTACTTACAATACAATATAGGGGAACTTCTTAGGGGAAGTTTAGGGTTGGTGGGAACACAAATAATGAGGGACCTAAATCAAAATTGGGGGAAACAATGAATACTTGTCTGAATAAGTAACTTCCAATTTCCTGTTTTGCATATATAGCATGGAAGTTGCTACTTCGTCCCAATGACAAGAAATAGTTGAACAGACTGAAAGATTAACAACTCCTTTTTGGATCCATAAGAGAGAAGAGGACACAGGGTAAATCACTGTCCCCAAGGTTTGAGAGATAGACGGTTGAAGGTGGGAAGTCAAGGCTTACTGGTGCAGAGGCTCAGAAGAAGAACAAGGACAGGAGCCAGTGCCGGGATGGGAAACTGGAACTGTGATTGACGAATTGTGGGAAGCTCAGTGTGGGCAACTAGGACAATTAAAAAGTCCAGGGCACTCAATCACAGCTTTTTTTTTTTTTTGAGATGTACCTCCAGGAGCTCAACCAGCTTTTCATAGTAAATATGTAAGAAAAATCCCTTTGTGCCTCTGCCAGAGGGAGAAGAAAAGGCAAACCATTTTGCCATATACCAGGGCACTGATATTAAGGCCTGCCCTGAGGAAAAACTAGTTCACCAGAGCCTTAGCTGCTGGAATATGATCAAGCCTAATTTTGGGGGGAAAGGTAATACTCAACTCCAGCCTGCTCTAGCTACCTGTTCCACCTAAGTGGGGAGAAAAACACTGAGAAACTCTTGTTAATTCACAGTCCAGAGGCAGAGACTCACTAAAAGACTGAGATCTAATCTTAGGCCAATAGAATCCTTCCCCCCGCCCCCCACACCTCTCCACCACATCAGGGAAGGGCTATTCACAGGAGTTCCTTTTATGCGGTATACCATGTCTGGCTGTCAAGAAAAAAATACAAAGCATATCAAAAGAAGTTAACTTCTGAGCTAGAAAATAAAGAACAAACAGAAGTTGACAACCACATCAAAAAAGATAGAAGCATGGTTTAAACACAGATAAGAATGCTCTAGGCAAAGGGAAGACTATATTCAAAGGTCCCAATTTCAGAGGGAACACGGTCCATCCGAGGAAAATAAAAGTGGGTTGATGAAGCTGGTATTAGAAGCAAGGAAAGGAACAGTGTGGGAAACACCATAGAGCTGAGCAAAATCCAGACTATAAATCTTAAAATTGGATTAATAAAGTTGGAGCTTATTTTAAGAGCACTGGCAAGACTTTGAAGAGTTTTAATAAGGAGAATGACATTATTAATTAGGCATGCTAAAATAGCCATTCCACCTACATTAGGCAGGAAGAACTGTCAAAGGTTTGCTGATAGGTAGACAAGTAAGAAGGTGGTACAAATATCAGACAAGAAGTAATGGTGGCCTACAATGGAATAATGTCAAGGAAGTTAAAAATAAGCGAATGGAGTTGAGCAGTGTTTAGCAAACAAAATCAACAAGACTTCACACATAACTAGAAGTGGGTAATACAAGAGAAAAGATACCCTTTAGGTTACCTGTCTGGCCAAGTAGGCAAATTAAAATAATATCAGTGGAGATAAGGGGAATGAGAAGTAGGTTTAAATGAGAGAGATATGACTTCAATTTTACAGGTTGAATTTTTGAAGGTTTTGGAACATTTAAGAAGATATATCCTCTAGACAATTAAATATATGAGTTTGAAGCTCAAAGGTGAAATATAGGTGAGAAGAATAAGTCTTCTTACCTCTCACAGTAATTAAAATCACAGGTGATGATGACATGATTAAAGGAAAGGATATAAAATAAAATGAAAAACTGATGTTTTAGACATCTGTCTGATTCCCCAAGCCTGACCAATATTTTTGATTCTAAAAAAAACTTCTGAATTGCCATTAAATTCCAAGCCCATGGCTCCTCCTCAGCCCATGTCCTCTGGATTCCTCCCCATATATGGTCTGTTCTTATGTCTATTCACTATCAAGAACCTTTGGAACCTTCTGCTTCATATGCAGTCCCCATGCACTTAGGACAAACCATAACATCAAGGCTGGTGTCCAGTATTTCCAATAGAATGTCCTATTAGGGTGACTAGCCATGGAAGATTAGTGGACAACTTGGACATCTGCACAGAAGGGATTTGTTCCTCAAAGTTTCTGGTAACTCTTAGGACCAGAACCTAAAGAAAGTAATCATAACAAGAAAACAAGAGCCTTTTCATTACTGAATCTTTTCAATGGTCTTAAAAATTGCATTTCATGACCTCTTCTCAATGTGCATTAGTGTTGAGAATTCACATCAACTGAAAACAATCTCTTCCAATGTATACTTCACAGTTTACTGTGACCTCTCTAAATATTTATCTGTACCTCTATGATTTCCTCCTTCTCTGCCTGAAACTTAAATTGGAGTTGCTCAGGCTTATTTATAAAATCTATTTTTCTGTTTTTATTTCCTTGAGTTATATTATTAATTTGCATTATTTGCTTGTCTTTCATCGCCAACCTTTGACGATGTACCAAGTCCTATTGATTTTCCCTAGTAAAATACTACTCAATTCCATTCACTTATCTTCATCTTTCTCAACATTACCCAGTTCTAGTCACCATCACATCTTGTCTTATCATTGCAATTCCTGACAGGTCAATCCCTGAAACATAGAGAACAGGAGCTCCCAACTCCATATATAGTTCATTAAAACAGCTACACTCATTTGGGCCTTCTTTTAAATCAACAAATGAATCAATAAGTTTCAAAACAAGTTAATTTTTTGTATTCTCCAATTGCCAATTCTAACCTATTTTATATTGTCTAAGAGAGATGATTTTACTAACAAGCTGTATCACAAGAACCACTCAGAAATTTATTATGAGTAATTATATCTCAAGACAATTTACACTCTGGTATAAACAGTCTCTTTCTGCATTAAAGCCCCTTAGGAAATAATTCTATGGTAATATTAATTCCATTTCATAAAGCTCTGGTTGATGTCAATGAGATTATAGCCAACATTTCTTGTTAAATAATAACTCACTAATGTGGGTATAAAGCATGTTTTGACAAGACAGTGTGATATTATTATTATTATTATTATTACTATTATTTATTGCATCCAAGTCACCTCTCAGCCTGTAGAAAATTAGCTTTAATATCATTTTACAGCTCCTCTAGCTTCTCCTCTGTTGTCTCCAGACAACGGCAGCCTGTTCCCACCCCTTCAAGATGGCTTAAAGAGACTCGCTACTCCTGCTGAGCTAGTCTCTGTGAAGTGTGACATTTTTAATCTGATTTCTGTTCAGCCTCAAGCATTTAATTTGCAGTTTAGGAATTAGAAGAGGTTTGCTATGCAGATCAACAGGGGTAAAAGCTGTTAAGATTTGCCAATACCTATTGAAGAAAGCTGAGTGGGAAAGAGCAAGCCAATTGTGCTGGAAGAAACGGGACACTAAGACTTGGAGGAATGAGTCTGCTTTTCATTCAGAGAGTGTGGACTCTTCCTGCCCTGCCCTGAGACACCGCCATGCTCTCTTCATGGAAGATCGCAGGTGGAGAATTAGTGCAAACACCTTGATTTCCTGCAGCTCTGGGAAATAAAAGGAAGCTTCAAACTAAAAGAATGCAACTAGACAAAAGAGAAGAGATTCAAGCCAAAAGAAAACACTTAGCTCTTTGTCCCCCACCAAAAGTCTCCCCAAACTTACCAAATAGTTAACCAAGAATTAGAGTTGCGAAATTTTTCATCATAGAATGAATACTTTATAATTGTTGCAAGTTCTCACCTTCCTATACATCAAGAAAGGTCAAATTATCCAATCCCACCCCTCCACCATAGTTTCACCAATACAACACCACACTCATTCTAACCATGACCCTATACCTATCAACCTTCCCTCTGTCTCCCAGATGTCTAAATTCTACTTACCACTGTGGCACAAACTCTGTATTTCCATACTCATACCTCTTTAGGAGCTTTCTGGACTATTCTGAAACCATACCACATCCATTTCTTATTTATTTTGTATATATATGAGATATTTCAAAACAAGGAACACAGTGTGTGACACTCATTATATATATACACTGTGTCACTTCATTGTTTTGAATCGTCTCACATATGTTGGTTCTTCCTTCACAGTTGGATTATAGTTTCAGAAAGAGCTCTGGATCTAATGTTAACTTGCCTTGAGACTTGATCAAGACTGCCAAAAAATTACATAAAAAGTTTATATAGTTTCATGTAGTTATATAAAAAAATGTTTTTCTATTACTTAAAATCTTCATTTAGCACCTTCACAAAGATAATGCTAAAGTAGATGATTCTATTTTCTCTTACAGTTCATATTTTTTATTTATGATTCTGTTTCTCATATTTCCAACAGAAGTTTATATAATGCTGGATGCACTGTAATTCCTCTATAAACAAGTGAATTTCATTTTGGAGTCTTCATGGCTGTCTAGATAAATGGCTAACTAAATAGCTATCTGGATGAATGGATGGATAGATGGGTAAAATGGAATAATGGAAGGATATTTATATGAGTTATTTGAAAGGAATTCATTTTTTTCTTGGCGTCCAGTAGAAACTACAGATTGATTTATAACTGGGTACTTGCTTTACTTAACACAGGATGTTATGAGTAGAGACCCAAGACTCTGCTCTGCTGAAGATATCACAGTAGAGAAACTCTCTGCCTAAGAAATGAACTTCTCTCTGATCCATTTCCCTGGAGTGCTATAATCCCAAGAGTTTCACAGGTGATGCCTAGTACTGAAAGAGTCTTGCATCTGTAGCCAAGGAATAGGAAAAAAAAAATCCAAGCCATTTATTTTTTTAAAAGGAAAAGGTGCCCACTTTTCCCCACTCAACTATCACATAATGAAAATGTCTCTCAGACATCATCAGAGTTGATTGAAACTCATGACCCCCAAGCTTATTTTTCACCCCACTGCTGGCTGGTCTATTTTTCACTTCAACTTAGCCTTTTGACAAGTCATATAAAAGAAAGGGTGAGAGAATGTCTCTGGTGTCAAAGACTGCCTCTCTCTCTCTTCCTGGAGCACACCACATCATGTAGGGCAGGTGAGAAATGACTCTATTAGTGCTTCCAAAAACTAAGAATGACCAAGGCTTTCTAATGGAGCTATTTTCCTTGAACAAACGTATTCCACAGATGGATAGTGCCTGCTTGGCCTGTTACTGTGCAAAGCCACACGTGCCATTTCGTCAGACCACCCAGTAGAACAGAAATAATCAGGTCACCTTATGCAGTTACTGATATTTAGACAATACAGTCATGTAGATTCTATTAACCAGTTGAAGGATCACAACTTAATTTTTGAGGAATCTAAGTCTGTTTGTGTTTCCTATATATGCTTGCTGCAGCCTTACATTAACTTTTAATATAGAAAGAAGCAATAAAAGGTAACACCAATAAGGGTCAGCTGGATTTTTTAATCATACTCCATGTTCCTTTGCATACCAGCAATCTTATTTTCCCTTAATAGGATAAATAAGTCAACCCTCAGGACTTCTGGTATTCCCCATTTACCCACTAACAAGAGAAGCTTGATAATCTTCCAATTTAAATAAAATCTGTGTTCTGGATCAGTGTTGGGTTCTCTGGTGGAAGAATTCCTATTTTGAGCATCAAGATATCTGTACTTAAAGGACCCAGAGCCATAGAGTCTAAAGGTTAATACGTCACTAGTAGGTAATTTGGGGTAATAATAAATGAAATGACCTCTGTTTCTCTTCTCCAGTTCCACAATCCATGTTCACATACTAGGCTGTGTGCGACATATTCTATACCAGAGCATCCCAGCATTATAAGGCGTGACCTCCAAGTGAGAGTTTACTTGAGTTTCCCCAGGCGTTCTATCATTCTGCAAGTTTGTCTCCCTGGATGAGGGCATGGAAAGAAGAGTCGTTCCTATAGATACACTTGATACATTCTGTCTCTGACAACTGAGTTCACTTTGAGACTAACCAACATGATAACATGAGAGAACATGATAAGGCAGTCAATAAGTTTCACGTGACACTCAGGCAGTAAAGAATAATGGGACAGAAGAAGCAAATACCAGCTCAGATGTTTTTCAAGTTAGGATAAATAACTATTTCTTACCTGATAAACGGTGATTGGCCACAATCAACTTGTTACCGTGTGGCCTCTTTCTCCTATTAAGTCATGTCATTTAGGGGCCAAAGTTTGGTTGCTATCACTTGCAGTTGAACAGTAGCAAGAGAGAAATCAACCTTGTAAATGGAAGTGTATATTATTAAACTCATACATAGTTTGCATGACTATGTAATTCACAAACCTACTGAGCAAAAATTCTGGAGGGATGAAGGAGGAAATTAAGTTACGTGGTCTACCTCTTTTCAATCATTTTCTTCACGAGGGCATTTAGTAAAAATTCATTTGGGAAATAAAGACAGGGTGGAGCAAAAGGAGGTTCACATTTGTAAGTACATGGAGCAGTTTCTCCTGGTATTATTATTTATTTATTAATTATTGTAGTATTTTTTGTCTTATTTGTCTTGTTATTAAACTGTTATTCTTTTGTATCCTTACTTACGATGTATCTTTTAGGTAATGGTGGCTGATAATTTAACCTGGTTTTGCCTACTCTTGTACTATCAAAGGTTGGGCCCACATCAAGAGATCCATCCATATAAGCCTTCCACAGATATCCTTGCTATGAACTCTGGCTCCTTCTAAGTCCTTGACCATCCCATCCAAATCATTATCTAACTGGGAGGATTTTCATCTCCCACTGTTTTTCAGTGCCAGATTGGGCTTGGAATGTATTAGCAGTCAACTTTCATTTGATGCCAATTTATGATACAGATTTGTCTAAACAACTCTTGATTACTTTTTCCTCCTTAGACGACTGGTCACAGGTAACTCCTCATGACACTATAATTATAGGTCAAACCAGAAATAGCCCATTGAAAATGTGAGCAACCCCATGTCTTTAATATCCTCTTGATTTAGATTTATCACTTCAGCATGATTATTAAAGGTTGCTAGACAAAATGATTCTGAAGAATCAATGGATAAATAATAAACACTTTATGATACATGGCTTGTGTTGCATGGCCATTGGTATTTCATAATCAAGTGTTTGCTCTGTCTTAGTTTCTCATAGGAGAGAAAAGCTATTTTGTTAATTGATAGGAATTAAATTTAGGGGATGATTTTGGAGTTTTTCTCCAAAATCATAAAGGCCTCCACTGGGAATCCATTACTGGAGCACATCACAGGTACCATATAACATTTCCATCTCCCCAGAAATTCCAGGTACTTCTGGGTCTCTCCATCCGTCAGGGCCAAGTGGTAACACTGCTTGTTCATTCTGCTACAGGAACATCTTTTTACCTTCTAGCTTCCCATCCCACAATCAGAAGTATTTCAGGTCATCAGAGCAGCATACCAAAAGGTGGTATGTTTTGCTCTTGAAATTCACAGATGCCCGCCAATTACTGAGAGTATTCCTTAGCATGGGGCAAGGCAATATTCTCTACTTTGCAGGGGGTGTCCCAACATGTCCCTTAGATGTCATATATTTATAGTGAGTTTTATCTCTAGCTTTATGATGTGAACATGTCCCCCAAAACATCTAAAATACCAGCCACTTTCTGTTTTCTAGGTTCTGTCAACATGAGGTCATCGTTGAAGTCAACCTGCATAACATCCTATGGGTTGGAAAGATGCTCAACACAACAGCAGACTACATTGCAACACAAAGCTAAAAAGATGACAGAATCTTGGTATATTATAGCAAAAGTATACTGCCAGTATAGTCTAATGACCACATAATAACTCTAGGGTTTTCAGTTTATTAAGACAAAGGAAAAATACCCTTTGGCTCTATGGCTATTTTGAACTTCTCAGATAAGGACACTCTACCTGGAACAGTAGCTTCAGTGAGTCACCCTCTGAGAAAGTGTGGGAGCTATGGAAACACTCCATGTAGGTCCCCCTTTAAGGAAGGATTTCTCACTATCCTGCAAGGAGCGTGGTTAGGTGACAGCTTCCAAATGGTAGCACCTTCAGGTTCATTTTCACTGAGCTGAGATTATACTTTACTCTTCTCAGGATAGCCCTGGTCGGTGACTTAGTAAGTTGATGGGTGGGAAAATAGCCTAACCATTTTTGCCCAAGTGGGACCTCACTAATGAGAAATCTTTGCCCTGGAGCTCCCTGTTGGGTTGGCAGCGAATTTTGTGAGATTTGCATCAGCTCTTATGGATTCCTTTGCATGATCCTGCTTCCTCCACCTTTCTTTTCATAGATGCTACAGAGCAATAAATCTTTTGCACTTTAAATTTTATCTCAACCACTGCTTCCTAAAGAATCTAACCTGTAGCATGAAGTATGCAATAGTTTCCTGTCTTTTTTCTAGAAACTACCTATCCATTGCACCCAAGCTAGAGGCTTAAAGATTTTTTTTTAATAGGTTGTTTTTTTTAAGATTTTTTTTAAAAATTCTCTTCACTTTTAAATTGTTTGGTGGTGGCCTAAACTGTCATGCTTTTCAGAGGTGAGATACTGGGTCCAAGGTGCTATTTCGGTAGGAGGGGATTGCAAGCTGCCTGCTTTCGTTGGCCTTTCCTGCCATAAAAATTCCCTCTCTATGGATTTTGGTATTTCTGCTGAGACTCTGCTAGGTACTGAGTCTGCACCAACTACATCTTCAAGAACTTGGAAAGAGAAACAGGGTTATAATGGTTTGATTTTTCACATGCCCCTGCTTGATCCTGGCATTGTCTCTTTACTATGAGTTCTCTTTTTTGGGGGGCGGGGGGCAGGTTTTTATTTGTTTTTTGTCCTTAACAGTACAGGATACTCTCAAATGTTCAGCGGTCTTTAGCACTGTGTTCCTATGCAAGATTGAAACGGAAAAAGTCAATTAGTGATATTTTGTGTGCAGCCTGTGCTTGACAAACAGTGGCCTTCACTACAGGACGATCTTTGTCGAACTGTTTCATAGAAAGGGTTCCTAACCATCTATTTCTATAGATATTTTCTTTTGAGCAAGTCGGTTTACCAGGAGAAGAAACGTCTGTCCTTCTGCTTGAAAGGATTAAGCCTGGCTGCCAGCTTTCTGGAAGCCTCACAGGGCAAGGGTGTTAGTCGTCTCATGTTTCACTTAATCACCTTGATTTGATGCTGCGCCCCTATCACCAAGATCAGAGCCTCCCTGGCTCACCCTCTGAAGGAATCAGTCTCCTGTTTCTTTCTGGGGTGAAAAAGAAGGCACAGGTGTCAAAATAATTCCTCAGTAGGCTTCTAACCAATCTTATGGTTTTCACCACACATCCGGCCTGTTTTCAGAGGTATTTTCCATCTTTAATTTCTTATACATTTTGTGGTTCTGTGGTGGTGATCCCATTGCTTTGGGAACCCCCCTCCCCACACCAGTTTAGGTTTGTTAACTGGCCTGCTAAATCACTGGCTAATCACCAGACATTATTTCTGTCATCTTCTTTTCTTTTATTTTTGTCCTGTGGGTTATAGTTTACTGCTTTCCAGTAGGGTTCAGTCTCTAAACATTAGTGTCCAATCCACTGTGTGAAGGAGAAATGTCCCCTGCTTATTTCTGTCACTCATTCCAGAAATAAAGTTCCCCTCCCAGGCATCAAACTGCCCCAAGTATGTTCTTGAGCCTTAGCTGCTGGAATTCCCAGAAAACAAGTCAGGATGGCCTTGAAATGTTCTAGAATAAGACAACCCTGGGTTTACTTTTGGGTTCCACTACTTAATACTTAATAACACTACACAAGTCATTTAATCCTCTTGAATGCAAATTTTCTCTTCTATAAAGTGAGAATAAAACCTATTTCATGAATTTGTTATTAAGACTACATGAAATAATATGTAACATCTAGTTACTTAGGTACTATACCTAGCACATAATGATCATTTAATAAATTATATTTCTCATTGCATTATTTTTATTAGTAGTGCTATTCATGAAATAATAAAGAGTACAAGTCAGATTATAATAAAGTATTTTATTTTGAGCATCAGTCTCTATTGCCTATACTAATAATAACTCATTAATAATTCCAAGATTTCTTGGTTTATCTTTATAGCTAAGCTTCTTGATGAAGGATGGACATATTGTCTACTTTTTTGTGCTATCCATTTACTTTTCAATGAATCCTAAACAGCTCCTACCCCTATTACTCCCCCAAAAGTATATTTGCTAAAGTCATCCAGGGCCTTAATGTTGATAAATCCGGTAGACCTTTTTCTCTTGCCATCTTACCTGATCTTTTAGCAGCATTCAAAACAGTTGGACCCCTTCTGTCTTTCTGATTTTTTCTCCTCAGCCCCAAGCAGTATCATTAGAACACTATGCAGCTTCAGAGTAGAATGGAGGTTATTAAGTGAAGTGTAGGTGTGGAATGAAATAGACTTAGGTTCATATCTACCTCTTCGTTTGACAAAGAGCTACTTGTCATCAACCATGTGTCAAACACTGTGGTGGGCACCTAAATGTTTGTCCTTAGCCTCTTCTTTCCCCATTCTACATCTCAGGCATTCTAGTCTATTCTAATGACTACAACTCTGAAATCTATACCTCCCGTCCAGACTTTACTCCTTGAATTTCTAACCCATATATCTAACTGTTTCCTGGACATCCCCATTTGGATATCTCATAAATAACCTCAACATCAAACTGTTCAAAAACAAATTCATCATCTGTAAACATGTTCCCTTTTAAGGAATGGCATCCACAAGCTCCCAGAAACTCCATGTAAATCTCTGGGCATTTTCCATGACACTTTCCTTCCCCAGCATCCATCAAATGCAGCACTAAATTGTCCATTCTGTTACCTTGCAGCCTCTAAAAGTGGTCAACTACATTCATTTATCTATTCATCTTGCATTTATTCAATGCCTTTTTGTTCCAGAACCTGTCATAGGTTCTGGAAAAATAAAGATAAGCCCATGCTCCTCAAACTATCTGTGATGCAGGACCATTTTTGTTCTTTCTTTAAAAATTTTTAATCAGTCAGAGGGAGATTTCTTTTTGTAAAGTGCAATGAAAATCAATTACTTGATAAAGAAAATGGAAAAGGACACACAAAATACAAGCCCCAACTTTTTACTATTAGATTCAATAAAAATAGAATTACTTACCAAATTGCTATAGAAGTTTCTAAATGCTTCTCTCAATTTCTCTACCTATCTTGTTACAAACAGGTAAATTTTGCAAACCAGTGTCATCCATGGACCATGATTTTACTGGCACTGAGGAAAAAGAGACTGATTGTTTTATAATTCTAGAAATATGTTATGCTATTAATTTGTGTTTACACTGAGTAATCAAAAAGTAGAAGAATATGTAAATAGAAAATTATAGGATTCACATTTTCCCATTTCCTACTTTCAATCACTTTCAAGAGTTTGTACATCATTCCTGAACTTTCTATGTATTTGTGAGCATATTATTTCTAAATAAAAATATAAACAGAATCATATCTTGTTTATTCTCTTATAATTTGCTTTTTGTATTTAGTTAAACATATTTTGGGATTGTCTTTTTTTTAAATAAACATATACATCTTTTTTCTTTTAAACTGCAGGATCATATTAGGTGAACCACATGAAATTGCTGATATTCAATCACTTTTTGTTTACAAAATGGCAAATCCCAGTTTTTAATGCCATGTTTTATTATATGGCTATATCATAACTGACTTAAGCAATTCTTTATTAATGGTCATTGTGGTAGATTCCAGCAGTATGTGTGTAAAATCTTCACAAACTTTGAAAGACTACTACTTCTGGTACATTTAATGAAAATAATCAAGGAAACATTTCTTTTCTCTCAAAAGTTTACATTTTTTTCTCAGAAATGAGAAACAAATAAAATGGATTTTTTAAAACGGTGTGCTGTGCTTAGGTTGATTGTTAGCCTTAAGGAATCTGGGTCTCATTACTACCGAAAAGATGGTATTAATATTATGGAGTTCTAAAGCACATTTTAATAACAAACTGATAATTTTATATGTATAAATGCAAATGACTTCAAATGGAAGAGGGAAGTACTTATAAAATTCATCACTGTCAGCTCATTCAGAGAAAATACTAAAGATATCTCGGCAGGCAGCAAACTAAGTAGTAAATAACTAGCAATAAAGGTTATCTGTTAGCCTTAATGTCTATTTGCTGTCAATAAAATGGTCCAAAATAAATATCTGAAATAATGGCAAAATCTGCTATTTTCTATTTAAAAACAACAGCTGGCAGATTATGTTTACATTAACAAAATGAAACAGGAGAAATTAATGAAGTATATATCTTCCAGACTACAAAAACCCAGATCTCAAGGCACTTTAGAAACACATGGCTAATCAGAACTGGTTGTTATTATTACTATCTGTATTTGGCTAATTATTAATAAAGGAAAGGGGAGCAAGGGGAGTTGGACACTGAGCTTAATAAAAGGGGAACATGGCCCTTTTACCTTTCACCAGTAGATTACAGCATTGATCCACCAAGGAGATTTACACTCCTCTATTCCCACCTCCAATACTGGATTGCTGAGGGTGGAGGTTACAGAGGGAGGCACTGGACCACGGGGGCCTGTCAGTCTAACTAGAGGATAGACCCATCAGAAAGCCCACAAAAACCTAGGAAATTGATTGGTTCTTTTGGAAAACCACCTGGTCCACCCCAAACTCAAGCCAGTATAATCCCAAGGGGTAAAAATAAGCTCTCTCTTGCTCAGGACCCGCAGTGGCCTCATGAGTTCATGGGTACTGTCTCCATAGCCATGTGGCCTTAGCAACTATGTGACCAATGGCTGTGCAGACTCCACGCAAAGGTTCTAGGCAGGACCTAAATACCCCAGCACAGCTACAGATTACAGCTGGGTACACAAGCCAATCTAGCCAAACACTGTACTGAACTGAGCTTTAATATAGCACAGGATATCTGGACATTGGCCTATTTCATGCCCTGATTTTCCATGGCAGGATGCAGGAAGAGGGGACATAGGAAACCCAGGGGCAGCCTTCCACATGAATAAACCGTTTTGCCGCCCCACAATCTCCTGTGCATGGTTCCTTGGAATGCTTTCCTCGATCCCATGAAAGAGCCTAACTTCCACTGGAGGAAAAAAAAAAAGAAGAAGAAGAGTTCGTTTTGAAATTGTTAAACATGTGCTGATTGTCTTTGGTCATTATTGTTGCCCATCTTAGCCAGCCACTGACTTCCGGAGTAAAGAAGATGTCCTCACAGGCTACATTGCCCCACTGTTTGCATTTCAGTTTATTTAGGACATGTAAAGCTGTTTTGGGGGCGTTTTTTAAATAGTGTGGCTACAATTGTTAGTCATGTTTCTAACGATCGGAAGACAGCAGACTCCTGAACAGCTGTTTGGTTAAGTGAAGGCGCTCGGTAGCTACAATGTTATCCAGGGTGACCAAATCATTTTAAGAGCTGAAAGAAAATAAGTTGACTCAGGTAAATAAAGATGGCCTTGAAGTCTTTTCTGCATTCAGGACATTATTGCTTAATCCTACGTGAGGACTTCTGTGAATACTGAGATTCATGGGTTCCCTGAGTGAACCTCCTCCTCTCCTCCTCCTCTCCTCTTGCCTGGACCAGACTTATAATCGCAGTAGCACAGTGGTCCCCAACCTTTTTGGCACCAGGGGCTGGTTTCATGAAAGACAAGTTTTTCAGTGTCGGGGTGTGGGGTGGGGTGGGGTGGGGGAGGGGAACAGGAGGCAGCGCCCAGGCGGTGATGCCGAAGAAGGTTCCCTTGCACAGTACGCACTCACCTCCTGCTGTGCGGCTGTGTTCCTAACAGGCCACCCACGAGTAGCAGTCTGCTGCCAGGGGGCTGGGCACCCCTGCAGTAACGGACTCACTTTCTTTCCCCCCCAGTTACTGCGAAAAAGAAAGCTTCCACATTGTGAGAAGACCTAGAGAGAGGGTCATCTGATAAGGAAGTGTAGTGTCTTCTAGGAACTGTAAGTAACCTCCAAAAACTGAGAGTGGTCTCTGGCCAACATCCAAAAGAAGCCAAAGCCCTCAGTCATTTAGTTGTAAAGAAATGAATTTTGCTAAAAATCCAAGTAAGCTTGGAGGCAGATCCCTTGCCAACTGATTCCCCAAGTTAGAATGAAGTCTTGCGAGGGATTTGCCATAGGACTTGCAATCTTACCATATGTCTAGAACTAGGAGAACCAGAATATATTTCAATAATATTAATGATAATCCAATCTCTTTATATAAAATACGTTCCCTAAATGACACCATATACACCCTTTCTCCATTTTGAAATTCATTTTTTCTGGGTCAAGTATTACTTTCTCCTTGGACACCCCTTTTGTTGCTCCTAATTACAATTTGGTTGTCACCACCCTCTCTTGGGAGAATTTGGTGATCAAACGCTTGAAAAGGGCAGTCAGTGCTTCTTGGCAGCAGGGAAATTATTGAAGCAGAGCTGGGACTCCCTAAGGCCATTCAAGTAAATACAGAGTGAGGACACTGGGGATGGTTTTCAGATGTTCACTCTCCATTCAGATATGCCGAGAGCTGGCACACTTTTCTATCAAGGTGCAGATAGTAAATATTTTAGGCTTTGCAGGCCATATGGCCTTCGTTGCAACTACATAGCTCTGTCCTTGCAGCTTGAAAACAGTCATAGACAATATGGTTATGAATGAACATACCTGTGTTCTGATAAAATTCTATCTACAAATATAGAGAATGGGCCACATTTGCCTTCAGCTGTAGTTTATAGACTTTGAATTAAGCCATTAATTTCACAGACTCTTAAGAGATACATGTAACTGCAAGGTTCATCCCCAAACACTTCATCTTGTAGAAGAAGAAACTGAGCCTGCAGGAGGGAAGATACCTCTAACCCAAACTCACACTACTAGTCAAGAAATAACTCTGAACTGGAAAACAGGTCTCCCAATGCATAGATCAGTGAGTTGCCACTACATTGTGATGAATCTACATTTGTTATGATTTTATTTATTTTTTTTAAAAGTTGATTTAAATTTATTTTCTATTCTCCTTTATGCCAACCCTGAATGTTCAAATTTCTGTCTTTATGTACAGGGATCAATATTTTCTAGACAGATGAAGATTGAAAAATACATTTTGATACCTCACTGTAGGCATGAAAACAAACTCAAAACCTCCTTCTTTAAATTGAAGCTAGAGTTTTAATTCTTTCAGGTTGCCCACTTCGTGGATGATCTTTTAAAACAGATCTTTCTTAGAGAGTCTTAGGGATACATTTTACTGAACCTGCCAGCAAAATTGTCACATACATTTTTATTACTCTTAGGACTTTAATAATAGAATGCTTGACACTGTTCCACTGTTTTTATAACCTATTCAGTTTTTAAATTTTTTTTTGCTCTCTGAGCTTCCATTTAGTTAATGTTTATTGTATTGTTTTCAAGTCCATTGATCCTTTCTTCTGCAGTGTGCATTCTTCTATTATGTCTAGTTAGTGTTTATTGTTTTCATTGTTGCTTTGTTTTTGTTTCTTTTTTCATTTCAGATATTGAAGTTTTCACTTACAGAATTTTGATTTATTTTTTAATAGATTCTCATTTCTTTGTTGAGAATCCACATCCATTCGCCTACTCATTTAATCTCTACTGTAGGTCCTTAAACATTTTTAAGCAATTATTTAAAAATTTTTGCCTGCTAATTCCAATATTGGTTGTACTCTTTACATTTTTAATTGTAAATAAGATATTTTATGTAGAGAAGTAGTAGAATTTGAAGTATACTACTGTTCTCTTCTGTTTTTCCTAGATACAATAAGCGCCGTTCTATGTCTGACAACTACGATGAAATGTCAAGTTCATCTGCAACTGAGCTTCAGCATTGAGTGCATTTTGGTCAGCCCAACCTTCAACCAGGGTGTTGCTGTGGTCCCTCTGAGGGGGCGCTGGTCTCTTTTATTGTTATTATTTCGGTCCAAGAGGCAGGTGGTTCATGTTTGTTCTTCAGAAACGACAGTAGGGGCCACTTTGTTCCAAACACAATGAGAATGGTCAAGACGGCAGAGGCCCCTTCTGGGCCTTGCCTTTACTATTATTTACTTAGACAAGTTGGGTAGAATTGTGGAGTACCAAGCTAAAATGATTACCTCGACTTTTATCAAGCTTGCTACTTTAAATCTCCGTTCCTTCCCCACCATGACCAGTAGCTTGACCCCGTTATTTGTCTTTCCTCAATCCCGCAAATTCCCTAGAAGATAAATCCTCCTGCCCACACCTAGACCTGGTATTTTCCCTCAGGAAAGAACCAGAACTCCTTTCTCTCTTAGGAAGGGCTCCTCCCTTCTGAAGTGAGTCCTTCTAGACTTTCTTGAATCCGCCATTCTTTGTCAGTCGCAAATACAGGCGTGATTTTTATGAAATGACTTTTTTAGTGTTAATATCCTCTAACATCCCAATTTAAAATAAAACATTCTTTATCTACTCCTCCATTGTTCTCTCAACTGCCCTCACAGGCTGCTACTTAGCAGTTCAGTCTAACCTGCAATCTGATGGGTTTACTAATGACATAACAGCATCTGACTAATCTCACTCCTGCCTGTTGGTTTGTAGAACCAGCATGCTATAAAGCTGGAACACTGGATTTCCACTGTTCATGGATTCTTAAAATTTTAGGGTTTCTTGTCTTTGTTCTTCCATTCCTTCCTGTTTTCCTTTTGACTTCCTTCTCAGAGTAGATTCTCCATAAGCAGAGCCTGTTGTTGACATTTATGGGCATATGATTTACAATGAGAACGTTCTAAGGAGAAACTAGGCAGGGTGAGAGGAACACGAGAGGAATGCTGAAGGGGCTGAGCAGGAATGAAGCTTCACAGGCAGTTTAAATTCAACATGATCCCTCAGGGATCTGAAGTCTGAGTTGCAACAGAGGTTTTCTGTCCTTGAAGCAAAGGAATGGAGTGATACATAAGCCCCAAGCCTCTCTAGGTAAAGCAGCTTTAGTCTCTAAAGCACAATTTTTTGGGGGAAAAAAAATGCAGGTGTGAGTCATCAGTCAAAACCCCCCAGCATCTGGGAGATGGATGCCACAACAGAGCTGGTGAAGGGAATACCAGGGTACTGGGTGGAGAACAAATAGTATTCTGCTAATGTTTGTAATTCTCCTTAAATTGCACATTGCTTCTGCGTTAAAGCCTCCTGGGAATGATCCAGAAGCAGAAATAACCTTCACTGTAGAAAGGCTGTTAAAAGATCTGGCATACTAAAAATTAATTACCTAAGACACAAGTTGTCTCTACCTCCCTGCAGGGGAAACTTACATGATGAAAAAAAAACAAAAAACAGAAACATTATCATTGCATCGCATACAGAAATACAAAGTGTGGTGTCTTCAACAACAGTCGGTAAAGAAAAGGAGAGGCCGAGGCCTAGGGCCCATGTTTTATGGAGCAACATTATCTCTTTTATCATCAGGGGTCAAAAAGAATCTGACCAGTGGCCCATTTGGCCTGCCTTGGGTGAACCTAAAGTGTCGAGTGTCTTCATGGGTCATGACTTGCTGCCAGTTTTTAGATCTCTTGCTCATAAAGATGGCAACCACCTTGAAAGACTTTTCAAAAATAAGCCTTTGTTTTTTTTCTTAATATATTTTATTTTACTTTCCTAAATATATATGTATGTAGTCCAATAACAATTTCTTATTGAGTATTAATCACAGAGAGACCGAGACTTGGCAAAACAGTCCATCACATAGCTTCCCTTTGCTGAAGTCTGTTTCCAGTTCTGATGGACAATAACGTTATAGGATGGGTTTTCTGTCTGGGAATACAAGCATGTAGTCTTTATAATTAGAACACTAAGAAATAATTTGTTCTGGTGGTATGATTCTGCATTTGGGATAAGATTATAAATGTATTTTTCCTTAATTTTTCCAGTGTAAATACTCATGCAGGCTGATTTCTCTAATACAGATGAATAATTTTTTAATGTGCTGTTTTCTTAGGTTTCTGTGAAACACTATGTGACATGTCTCATGGGAAAATTTCTAATGGTTTTTGTGGTCAATTAAGTTATCTTCCCTCTATACTTTCATATTAAAGACACAGAAATGTTTTAGAGCAAAGAAATCTGTTTAATTTTTTATTATTTTAGTGTTGGTCAAAATATAATTTGACCATCTATCTCTATTTTTTTAGTGTTACTTTTATTTTCTATGTTGATTAAAATTCCCATACTCTGTTCCATGTTTTGGGAAATGTTCCTCTAGAGTCGCAAAGGCATTCAGTATAAGTGGAATCTGGGTGAAGTGAAAATGTGCGATTACTTACTTTTTTTTTTTTTTTTTTTTGCTTTTCCCTCAATATCCTCTGTACTCCTGCTCTTTCTCCAACTGTGCCCTGCTCTTGTGATGCCCTAATCCCCCTGGAGGGAAGATGGAGATAATAAATCTACACTAATCTGTTTCTTGAGTACTGGAATGGAGACGCAATTTCATTTAAAATCTGAATTCAAACAGCAGATCAGATATTGACTGGCCACATAACTTTGGTCAAGTTAACCTCAGTTTCCTCACAGAGTTAACATGATGAGAAATGCACGGTTTAATTAATAAGTGCTTATTTGTTGTCAGTGACTTTTTGGGTTTGTAAATACTATGCACATTGAGGATATTTTTATGTATCTCTGTTATACAAGCGTAGGATATACAGAGTATACATATGGTTGTATGTACATATTTATAGCCTTGTTGCAAAATTATGTCTTATGAGATAGTCTAACAATAAAATTATTTTTAAATATTAAAAAATGAAGCTAGAAATCAGATTCAGGAAAGGATTAGGGCCAGAGAGTAAAATGAAATCTGGAAGAACTAATATACCGATGTGCTTACTGCATGGGAGAGGCTGCATGATTAATTGAATCGTTACCGCTCTTCAGCGCTCTTGTCAGAAGGTAATTCCCACAGCCAAAGTGGGAAAAATACGAATGTGGAGAAAAAGTTTAGAAGGGATTAAGTAGAGTAAAGAAATCTCTTTAGGGATGAAAAAAACCCAAAATACCCCCCGGTTATTTAAATCTGATTTCTTAAAACTCCAAATTTATTTGTAACACAAAACAAATGAAAGAGTTTATCGTGAAGTATTCTATCAAACTTTTTGTAATTCAGTCAGACAGGCTGTCAAGTCCCTGGCTTGATCTAGTGACCAACCTTAAAGATTTTGTCACTTAGTGGAAGGACCCATGGAGCATAGTTAGCTTTTATTTTGTGAGCCATTCAAAAGGTAAACGTGGAAAAAAGAATATTTGGCTTTCATCCCTTGAAAGCATAAAGATATTTATGCAAGTATTGCCTGAGATAATGTTTTCAATCTTTAACACAACGTTGAGGTAAAAATCTACCTCAAACAATGTTTTACTCCATTCACTTCTTTTATAACATTGGAATATTTTAAAATTATTTTTAATTTTTTTAACTTATTACTATTTATCCATCTTGTAACCTGAAACCTCCAAGAGGGGAACACCACGTCTTTCTTTGCTATGTTGTCTTCTAACATGTGTGCCTCTCAGTGACTACATATGGAATTAATAAGTGAATAAAGGACTTGAAAACTATTATCTAACAAATATCTGGTTAGTAGAAATTCTCACAAGGAATATTAAAAAGCAATGAATATAAGTGAATTAAAACATAAAAATGATATTGAGTGAAAAGAATCAGACTAAAACAAAAAGCTAGCATCTGACTTTATTTAATATGTCAGTACACCAGCAAACTCATGGTGTCAGGAGTCGGGATATTGCTAAATCTTGGTAGAGAAGAGTTACTGGAAGGGAGCGTTAAGGGGTTTCTGGGATACTGAAAGTACTCTGCTTCTTGATCTGGTGCTGGCTACCCAGATGTCTTCAAGTTTGTATAAAACCCACTGAGATCTGAACTGTGCATTTCTCTATATGCATGCTCTTCTTTATGAAAATGTGTTCAGAAATAAAACCTAATTCCCTGGAGCAAAAGTAGATTAGATCACTTGACTGTCCTTTTTCTAATAGCATATAGTAAGTGAATATTCTGTCCAAAAATTCTACATAATTCATAGCTTCTCTTCAGCCCAATAGTCATAATGAACAGACGGATTTATCATTCTTTCTCACATTTTCCTCTTGTAGTTGAGAACATGTTGGCTTAGTTAGAGAATGAGGGTTGATTTTTTTTTTAATCTCCCTCTAATCAAGCCATAGTCTTGGGTCCTCTTCTCAATGGAAACACATTCATTTATACCAGTAAAAAAAAAAAAAAAGAAAGAAAGAAAGGAAGGAAGAAAAAAGAAAGACTGGCCAGAATCATTCCTAAGGACAGATGTGGAGCAGCCGGAAATCTAATTCATTGTAGTTGGGAAATCTAATTCATTGCAAAATGGTACACCCATATTGGAAGACAGTTTAATGCTTTCTTATAAAACTGAACTTACTCTTATCACACAGCCCAGCAATCATATTCCCTTGGTGTTTACCCAACAGAGTTGAAACTTATGTCCACACAAAAATCTGTACATGGATATAGCAACCTTACTCATAATTCCTACCTCTCCCTTGGGTCCCATATTTTTTATGGAAACCCCATATGTACATATGTAATTAAATGTGGTTATTTTCTACTGTTAATCTGTCCCATGTCAAGCTAATTCTTAAACCAGCCAGAAGAACCTAGAGGGTAGAGGAAGCCATGAAAAGACATGGAGTAAGTTTATATGCACATTACTAATTGAAAGAAGCCAATCTGAAAAGGCTACATCTTGTATGATGATTCCAACTACATGACATTACAGAAAAGACAAACTAGGGAGATGGCAAAAGGATCAGTGGCTACCAGGAGCTGGGGGAGCAATGACCAGGCAGAGCAGAGAGAATTTTTAGGGCCATGAATGTACAACATTAAGTGTGAAACCTTAGGTATAGTATGGACTCTGGGTGAATATGATATGTCAATAAAGGTTCATTGATTATAACAAAGGTACCAGTCTGGTGGGTCATGTGATGTGGATGAAAAAGGGGCCACATACTAAACCTGACAATCTCAGGGGAGGCCTGCGTGGTGGGCCTTACAAACTCAGAGATCTAAAGTAACCACATAGGATGGTCTTGAAATTAAAAAACTTCCCAACTGAAAGCTAGTCATGGCAGGTAGTCCTGTCCTAGGCCAGGATCATTATTGACAAAGGTCAGTATTTACCTTTGCTGAGGGTGTCTACTGTCTTTTTGCATCTAAGATAACATACCTTTGAAATGTCAGAGTAATCCCTTTTTCCAGACCCCTCAGGGCACAATCTCCCATCAGATCAAGAGACCACAGAACCCCTGACTGTTATTTTGTTCCCTGAATACCATTTCTATGTGCTATAAATATTAATTGCTAACTATCTTTTACCCAAGAATGTAAAAGAAATATGTGTCTGTTTTGCTTTTTCTGCAATATCAGATTTTCCCGCTTTGCTTTTTCCCGTCTCCCTAATCTATCATCAGTGCATTTCATGTAACCCCCTTACATCTTTCCCTTTGATTCTGATATACACATTAAGTAGTAAAACTGTCATTTTCTGGAGCATTTTCTCAATCCTTTGAGATTTTGCTTCCTGGCAACTGTAGTTAGTTTGGTTCAAATGCCACTCGTAAAAATTATATAGGTTAGGACATTCCTTACGTTGATATGGATAATAAGGGAGGTTCTGCATGTGTGGGGCGGGGATATATGGAAAGTGTCTGTGTCTTCCTCTTAATTTTGTTGTGAACCTAAAACTGCTCTTAAAAAAAAACCACACAACCTTTGAGTTCCAGCATACTAACATTTGTGTGTATTTAATAATAAAATAATTTGTACGTCCTTGAGTAATATCTTCAAACTTATAATGGTTAATATTCTCATCTGATTAAAACATAAGGAGAAGCATACAAAGTTTTGCTGTTGCACTGCCCAGTTCGAACAGTTTTATAGTCAAAAGGGAGCAGAATTTGATTTCTAAAATATGTCTCAGGCATAAGGATTGTCTTGAGCTGGTTATTTTTAAGAAATAGCAGACACAGGAGAGGCTCTGACAACCCAGTCAAAGTTGTTACCCTTCTTTAAGATAAATTCATATGAATAAGCTAATCTCCATTTGTAAGGGGGTCCCCCTCTCTGGCCCAGAATGAGGATGACTGATATCTCCAGAAATTCTTTTCTTTTTTTTAAATTACTGTTCAAGTACAGTTTTGTCCATTTCCCCTACAACTATCCCCCGTGCCCCACCCATTCCCACCTCCCACCCTCAATCCTACCCCCTTTTGGCTTTGTCTATGAGTCCTTTATACATGTTCCTTGATTACCCTTCCTCTGTTTTCCCATGTTATCTCCTCCCCCTCTTCTCTGCTCACTGTTAGTTCTTTATTTCAATGTCTCTGGTTATATTTTGCTTGCTTGTTTGTTCTGTTGGTTAAGTTCCACCTATAGGTGAAATCATATGGTATCTGTCTTTTACTGCCTGACTTACTTCACTTAGCATAATGCTCTCCAGATCCACCCATGCTGTCGTGAAGGGTAGGGGTTGTATCTTTCTTTCTGCTGAGTAGTATTCCATTGTGTAAATGTAATATAGTTTTTTGATCCACTCATTTACTGATGGGCGCTTAACGTTGGTTCCAACACTTGGTTAGTGTAAACTGTGCTGCTATGAACATTGGGATGCACAGGTTCTTTTGAATTGGTGTTTCCGGATTTTTAGGGTATAACCCCAGCAGTGGAATTGCTGGGTCAAAAGGCAGTTCTAAGCCCTTGACTTCTCTATTGATAAGAGTTTCTGGAGATATAGCCAGATATAGCCCAGAAAGTCTTATCAATGGAGAAGTCAAAGACTTAAAATTGCATAACAACCATACTCTTGTTATTTGTCATTGTGCTTTTCCTGGTGACCTCCCATTACCAAGGCTCCAGGCACCCCAACATCTTTTGTCATTTGCTGAAGATGAAGTTGCCCTTGTGGAGATCCTTCATGAGATAGGATAGACAAGATTTAGTTACCTTGAAAGAACAATATAAACTAGCAAACAAACCAGAAATAGACTAATAGATACAGAGAACAGACTGATGGTTGCCAGAGGGGAGGGGGATTGGAACGCTGGGTGAAAAAGGTGAAGGGATTGAGAAGTACAGATTGGTGGTTACCAATTAGTCATGGGGAGGTAAAGTACAGCACAGGAAATACAGTCAATGATATTGAGATAACTATGTATGGTACCAGGTCGGTACTGGAAATATCGGGGGAACACTTTGTAGAGTATTTGATTGCCTAACCACTATACTGTACTCCTGATACAAAATAATATTGAAATAATACTGAATGTCAACTGTAATTGAAAACAATATTTTTTATTATCTTTTAAAGATTTTATTTATTTTTAGAGAGAGGGAAAGAGAGGGAGAAAGAAAGGGAGAGAAGCATCAATGTGTGGTTGCCTCTCACGTGCCCTCAACTGGGGACCTGGCCTGTAACCCAGGCATGTGCCCTGACTGGGACTCTAACTGGCGACCCTTTGGTTTGCAGGGTGGCACTCAATCCACTGAGCCACACCAGCCAGGGCAAAGATTTTAAAAATTAAAAAGTTTAAAACTTTCATGACAAAACAGAATCAAATACAAAGCATAATTAAGGCATCATAAAGATGAGAGGTCCTGGCAGGGTGGCTCAGTTGGTTGGAGCACCATCCTGTACACCAAAAGGTGTGACTTCGATTCCTAGTCAGGGCATATGCCTAGGTTGCAGGTTCGATCCCTGGTTGGGTGCATATGGGAAGCGACTGATCAATGTTCAGTTTCACATCGATGTTTTTCTCTCTTTCCCCCTTCCACTCTCTCTAAAATCAATAATAAAAACAGTGTGGACAACAGTGTGGTGATTGTGGGGGTGGGGAGTGGGGTACAGGATGTAAGGGGGATAAACGGTAATGGAAAAAATACAATAAAATGCTTGAGAAATAAAAACAATAATAATAAACATATCCTCAAGTGAGGGTTAAAAAAATAAGAAGGATGAGAGGTTGAGCAGGAACCCTGAGGACAAATTTCTAGTGGCATCTCTACCACCAGGAATTTTAAAGTTGGAGTTACCCTTCCTTTCAATTGTATATTGTTTGCTGTGTCGTTACACAAGTTACACGTGGCCTTCAGTAAAAATTCATGTATTCACAAATGTCCTTTTCAAGTAATACTTGGAGAAAATCAAAGGAAAAGAGCAGAATACCATGTCTTGGTGAATGAGAGAAAAGAAAAAAAAGACACTGTAATTGAGAAAGGCTGTTCACAGAAAAGGGCGATGAGTGAACACGAGTATGTGGAAAATTTGCAAAACTCTTTTGGAGCGTGCCTTCCTTTCACAGAATAAGGGGTAAGGCAGTTCAAACCAATTTTCTTTAAATATCAAAGGCCTGTTTGACCCTTGATACCTTAGTCACAATATAACCAGGGGGTAGAATAAAAAGTAGGAGCAAATGACCTCTAAGGCCTCGTCTAACTCTGAAATGCTTTGATTCTCTGAGGAGCGTATGACTGTTTTGCAATATATCAAAGACTTGCCAGTGTCACTGTGGTTTGGGCCAATTATTGCATTTATTTATGGTTTGGGAACTTCATTTAAGGCTTGAGGTACAAGACTAAAATAACTCAAGTTCAAAGAAATAACGGTGACATTGACATTTCACACTGATCAGCAAGTCTTCCGGGAGGTACAGAATGGCAACATTTATAAGCCACTAAATGTGGCTGCTAGTCAAGTGGAGTAAGAAAGAGATTAGTAGAGAAAACACTCCTTTAAAGCCTCATTACAGAGTAAATCAAACCTGAACTGCTGGCCCAATGTTGCTGTCACATCAGGAGAGATCAAACCACTAAAAATGGCAATTCAGTCAAGCCCTTATTGTTTCTTTGGGGTAAATTGGGAGGATGGGAGGGGGAACGCCGAATCAAGTCATTTTGCAAGTTCTTTTTAAAAGTGGAGGCCCTAGCCCTGACTGGTATGTCTCAGTGGGTTGGGCATCATCCCACAAACCAAAAAGTCACCAGTTTGATTCCAAGTCAGGACACATGTCTGGGTTGTGGGCTGGGTCCCATGTTGCCCTCCATTGATGATTCATTCACACTTCGATGTTTCTCTCCCTCTCTTTCTTCTTCCCTTCCCCTTTCTCTAAAAACAAATAAATAAAATCTTTCGGAAAAAAAAAAAAGTGGAGGTCCTGGATACTGCCAACTTTTTGACTGGATTCCCCAAGACAGTTTGTAGTTAATTATCAAGGAGAAAAATCAATGCCTGCTTATTAATTCTGGACAACATTTTAAGAGTTGCCATAAAACTCTGAGTCTGGTTAGCTCGACCACAGTTCGACGGTGAGCAAATTTGGTCAGTGTCATGCTTGTTAACTCTTCATGTGCTGAGATTTTTCAGATAGCAGGGCGAAGTGCTGTATTACTTATGATGATAATTTAAATGGTAAAGGGGTTTCTGAGTTCTGATACTTTGATGTATCAATAGTGCCCTGATGATGAACATCATTCTGTGATTACAAAAGGGCCTGATACAGTTAGGTAAGATTATACAAAGTCTGTGAAAAGGAAAGTGCATATTTGTCAATGGCATCATGTCCTATACTTCCGAGGAGCGACACTGATTGAAAACCAGTAGGTAGCACATGCTATGCTAGACATATTTCATTTTGGAGAAGGTAAGCCCCTTGCTTATAGATCCAGCAACAAAGTCTGGAGCTAGAATTCAAACCCACCTCTAATTTTTGCATTCTAAGCTATGTAATACTACAACGTAGAATGAAATGCGTGAGATCGAGATTTAGGAAGTTCAGGTTCGAATCCTGGCTTTACTACTAAGTAGCTGCGTGACATTGGGCAAGTCGCCTCACGTCTCTGGCCCACATTTTCTTCATCTGTAAAATGAAGGAGGTGAACTTTGTGACTTCCCTTCCGCATGATAAAGTTTAAGATTAACTTGCTATTTCTCATTACCTCTACATTATAGTAGAGGATTCCACTTTGAGTGATGAGAGGAGATGTTTTCTGGGGTCCAGAGGCCTAAGGCTCATGCAGTCGGTCATCTAAGTCTTGCAGAAACACTCTTATTCCTCTTTTTGCAACTTTAAATGCCCCGCTGGACTCGTTTAATTTGAAGGAGCATTCCCACTGAGCTCTGTGTGAAAAGAAATTGCCATCATATGAATATTTACCCGTTCACATTAAACTAGACAAGAAAATATTCGAACCACTTCACTCACTCTATTAATATTTTGGTCTAATGGATACGGAGGAATCACTGACTCGTGGTCTGCTTCCCAGCTGGTCTCCACATAAAGAACTGGAACAGCGTGTACATACATTTCACTTACTAATTGCATGACTCGATGTTTCAAGATCGCTCTGACCCTCTGCAGAGCAAGTCACAGTACAATAAAAGATTTCTGTGTGGGCCAGGCTAGTGTGGATTATCAAGATCCAAAGAATTTATTAGTTAGAATCATTTTAACTGCAAGAGATAGAGAACCCATTTCCAAATACCTCAAAAGAGTGTGGCAATGCACAGATGCGTTAGCTCATGGATATGAAAAGCTACCTGATATTTAACTGACTGTGTTCAAAGTATTCTCTTTGTCCACTTTTCCATGCATTATCCACCATTCTTTGGCTCTCTCCCTGACACTGGAAGCTGATTTCTGTTAATTGCCTCACTGGTTTTCGTGCTCACTTGCTTCCGGTTCAGTGATGAGAAGGGAGTTACTAGCCAGAGGTTGGAGGGCTGGGTGAGAAAAATATCAGAGCATTTCTTTTCTTCTCACTCTGTCATTTAGCGCTGAGCGTCTGTCTCTCTACTACAAAGACCCCCCCACAAGGTACTCTCCAGTATTTCAGCTTTTCCTGAGCTGGAAAAACACTATTCTCTTTCCTTGTCCCTTCACCTCTAGACATGGCAACAACTTTGTATTTTTCCTGGGTTTTCACTGCTTCTTCCTTCCTTATTTATCCCCTTATTTTATATCACTCTTCTGTAAATAATTGTTCCATGAAAATATTTTCATACGAACCAGCTGGAGGGAATTCTGCTTCCTCCTGACTGACAGAACTAAGGGTTGTTTGATCTAGAGTTCAAGTCATCTTATTAAAGCCTACTCTTTTTCTATTTCTCAGCTTTATGCTCCACCATCCTAACACATTTTTAGGTTCCATATGGTACCAAGATGGTTACTAGTAACTCCAGACTTAGAGCCTCCCCTTTTGGAGTCTAATTATTTTTTTTTCTTTCTCAGAAATTTGAACAGAAATTTTGAAATAGTACTCATTAGCCCAAGCTGATGTTATGCCCAAACCTCAACCAAACTGTGGCCAGAGCAATGGAATGTCATAGCTAGGCAGGCAAAATTCACAAATTCCATCCTCCCCACACCCCCAGGAATGTGGGATGGAGTCAACACCAGCCAAAATCCTTGGACTGACAGTGAGATCAAGGTAGTTCTCTTGAGTAGTTTCTGTGTGCTATTGGTAAAAGAAGGAAAAGTAAACACTGATGGCCGCAAATCATGAAGCTCACAAAAAATGAACTCACTTGGTCAGGACCATGAAGGCTGAGCCTGGAAAAAAGTTGTATTTCCTCTCTCGTAGCCTACCCCACTCCTCTTTACCCAGGTCCCGGCGCCATCTTCATTTTCCTTCTGTCTCCAGGGTCTCTATACAACTAGGATGCAATAATTGGATCACCGCTTCCATTTATGAAACATTTTGATAACCCTATTTTTTATATGATGTGAGTAAAATTCTGTCAATTTTCAATTTGAGCTTTTGTATTCAATGTTTATTAAAATTAGCATACTCGCAGAATAAAGCCCAAAGAACTTAGCATAGCTCAGAAAGCACTAGTAAAACTGGTTCCCCCCTCCCTCAATGGTTCATTTCCTATTAGGATGCCCTCATCTCTCCACACTGATGCTTCATTAATCTGCTTGTTTCCAAGATGGAGAAGCTTGTTTCCTCCTCGGGATGTTGCATTTTTGCTGCTATGTCTAGTTGGAACATGCTTTCCCCCATCTTCATAGGCTGATTCCTTTTTACCGTTCAGGTCTCAGCCCAAATGTCATCTCTTACCTGAGATCATCTTCTGCTCCCTTTACTCTGTTTTATGGTCCTCTTATAGCACTTATCCATATTGAAAATTATCTTATTAACTTATTTTTATGTCTCCCACCATACTGTCTGCTACTCCTACCTGACCCACGGTGGGCACCCCGTAAATATCAACTGAATAAATGACCGTGCTAATAAAGTGACCCAAAGTGACAGCCCCTTTTCACTAAAAAGGAGTGATAGAATTTCAGGTTCAAGAGGGAAGAACGTCAGGGGAGATCTCTTTATGTCCTCCAAATCTACATGTTGATAAATATATTGTCAAAACAGGCAAGTAAGTAAAATTTTAGAAATATAAATAGAAATATATTTATTGGAGCATAAGACGGGTTTGTCAAGGTGTTTTCTTTTTTTCTCATCAGGTAAGGAAATGAACAGTGGAAGTATAAAACATGTGACTAGGATAGGAACATATTTGTTGATGTCAATTACTGGAAACCACATTTTTTTTTTAATTAATCCTCGCCTGAGGATACATTCATTGATTTTCATTGATTTCAGAAAGGGAGGAAGTAGAGCAGGGGGAGAAACAGTGAATGGTTGCCTCCCATAGTAAACTTGACAGAGGACCAAACCTGCAACCTAGGTATGTGTCCTGACTGGGAATCAAACCTGTGACCTTTTGGTGCATGGGTCAGTGCTCTAACCAACCAAGCCACACCAACCAGGGCACCACTGTTGTTCTTAATAGACATAGTGTTTGGTGAATGAAGTAGCTCAGAAAAGAGCCACAAAATGACTGCTGCAGACCACCTGCTTCCAGATTCCCATGTTTCTAGAGCAAACAACTTCCCCACCCACCCCACACCACCCCCACATGCAACACTGAGGGAGAGCACAATCAAAGGTCTGAAATTGGTAATGACAGTGGAATGAATGGGAGCACACATAAGAACAGAGGGCTGGGACAAATATGGTATTTTAATAAATGCCATGTTGCTGCATCAACAATATGTGGTAATGCACAGCCGAAAATCTCAGGTCACTATAACACTGGTGAGGCTGAGTTTAGGGTTCCTGGAATTCTAGTGTCTTCGCTTCCTGCTTGGCAAATTGGGGACCTCTTTCTTTTTTGTCATTCTAAGCCTCAGTTTTCTCACGGTGAAAATGGTGGTAATATTATTCATATAGCAGCAGGATATCAAGTATAACATATACATTAGTATGATTATGAGGAACTAGTGTTATAACCCACATAAATGGCTTATCACATTATATGCTACAGACAGCCGTAAGCTCTCAGTCCTTGTTGGCTTCTACTAATACTGTCATCATAACCACATGCCTTACTGTAGGAATTGAAGGAAGTTATTAATCTCTATTTTCAGAGCCTAATGTAAATCAAGTTAAAATTCCTCCAACTTTGGGATGTTTTTCCTAAGCGCATCATTCCTACCCTGCAAAAATAAATAAATAAAGCTTTAGTAATAAGTACAAATATTGCTAGCATTTATATCTGTGTATATTGTGACTTTATCTCTGAAATTTAGTTTCATTGTTTTCAAACTAGAAAAATAAGGAATACCAGTCTACCTGGGTAATTAAAATGATTAAATGAAATCGTGGCTATAAAGGAAACTTAGCATAGGGGAGATGTAGTGAGCGCTCAGGAAGTGGTCATTATTATTATTAGGATTACATATTAATGTTTAGCTTTTAGTTTACATATTAAGAATAACATTGTAGTAGTTTTGACAAGTTTTGTTAGGTCTGTTAAATGCATGAAGGAACTGAGGCTCAGAAATTAAGGATTCACTCAGGTATAAGCTAGAAAACAGGAACGTGGCCTCGGGTTTTCTTATGTCAGTACCCTTACCCGTTCCGTCACACCAAGTCACCTCTGATTTGTGATTTCTATTTAAAGTCTCTGCACAGTAAAAAAAGACAAATCTATTACTCGTCTCTGGCTTCACCAGAGGGTCCAGGGAAAGGAGCGTGTCTGCCAGGCGGCACTGATGTCACTCACACGGGCGCGCTGAGCTACAAGCCTGTTAAGTCTACATTTACTCAGCAGAGAAAAATTCTGCAAAAGCCAAGAGGAAAGGAAACTTCTAAGCAGTGGTCCTTCATCTTTTTCCCACTTCCGAATGCAAATGTTTCAGCTCTTGAGACCGGTAAAACATGATTCCCTTTGTCGTGTGGGCAGGCCAGGTCTCTGAATTCCTGATGCAAAGAGTGGTGGCAACCAGTTCTGAAAGTCCTTGACATAAGGTCCAATTTTGCCTTAGCTAGAGCTGACCCTTCTAAGCTGCCATTTTCACTAGTTCTTGGAAGCGTAAGTCATTTGCCCACTCTCTGATTGTGATGCCCTTCCTCCCATTTTAATGTAAATTGCTTTCACATCTTTTTTCTTCATTTTCTGTAAGTCACTTTTCAGCACCTACCTTCCCATTTCACAGTGCCACACATTTGTGCACATTGTTCCCTGTGCCTGGGAAGTGCCACCCTATCATCCCTGTCCCTGCCTCCCACTGTTCACCCTCCCACAGGGCGTCTATCTACTGCTCGGAATCCCCGCTCCTCCTGCCTCTGTGAAGTTCTCCCCAAGGCGTGCTCTCTGTTCCACAACAGAGTTCATCAGAGTTTGGTGCCCTGAATATATTCTGGTTTTATATGTACCATTGAATATTATGTTAATCTGCTTAACAAAATATGTAGAATTGTTCTGCCTCAGGAACTATCCCAAGCTCTTACAGAGTAAACAAATCAAGTGCAACCCTCATGGTTTTGCAAAAAAAGTATATATTTTAACTACTGGTTTCACCTTCATGTATCAAGGTTTCCATTAAAGCAAAGAGTGTGTCTCATTTATCACCAACCCTACAGTGCCTAACAGAAGGCCTGGCACACATTAGTTACTGATTAAATATTTGCTGAATCATAATGGTTAACGAGTTGTATTCTGTGTTATTATAAGAATCTGTGCTCAGAGCCAGACAATTCAGTCTAATATGTGACTTTGGCAGGTTCCCGAAAGACGGGTTTCTTAACATTAAAGGCAGTGAATCTGCCCTTCAGCACAATTTGTTGACTTTGACGCCTTATTCCCCCAAGTATTGCACCAAGCTTTGCTTAATGAGATGCCAGAGGTGCTGGGATCACTGCAGACACGATTTAGCTGCATGATCACAGCCTTTGAAGCTAGAAAAGGCTAGAAGGACATATGAGAAACATTACAGATAAGGGCCATCTGGTTTTTACTATAAAAGAAGCCGGAATAAAGTCCGCGTTTCAGAAAGCATCTTGGTACAAACATTTCCTTTTGCAAAAGACAGTTGGAAATGAGCGAGGAAATATTTTAATTTCCCGATTACCCTCAGCACGGTACCAGAGCATCTTCACTCATGGACATATCTGAATCCATTTCGATCCTGTCCTCTCTACCTCTTATTGTGAATGGATCTTTGAATATACTGCCTATATACCCTACACAACAAATACAAATAGTGCTCATCTTCATTTACTCAACCAACATGTGCTGAGAGCCTACTAGATGTCAGAGCCTGTAACAGACATACAGCTTACAAGAGTAAAAAAGACATAGTCACTAATATTCTCTGTTCTCCAGTCTCTAGATGAGACTCTCTGATAGGTACTTAATGTAACATTGAACAATTCTCTTAAACTCTCTCCATTCCACTTTTCTCAACTATAGAATGAAGGCAACAACCGCACTAAATTCAGTGCTGAGGTGAGGTTTGAGTAAAACTCCCTATGGAGATGCTTTTTGCATCCTAAAGTGTTCAGTAAACATGACTGCCAATGGTTTTGCCTCTGTTGGATATTGTCACTCAGGTTAGACAGGGGTCTTCCTCCAGTCCCATTGGATGCCCTCGCTCTCTATAAATCAGCTGTACTCCTGGGGAAAAAGTAAAGACGCATAGCACATCTGTTTCCCACTCAGGAGGGCTTCCGGCTGGGTCCTTAAAAAATCAAACTGCATGATTGTCATTATCCCTGTGAAGTCTTTTCATGGTGAAGCTGTTCATACTTAGAGTGGAAAATTACAACTTCCAAAATTGTCTCCCCAGGGGACATCTAATGGGTATGTATTTTATTTGGTGTCTCTTGTAAATGATCCCTACCAGATGAAAAAAAAAATCTGATTAAAGTCATGAAAACTTTTCAACAGACAGTGACAGCAAAACTGTGGAGCATGCCCCTAGCCACATGCATTTTCTCATCCTCGCCCCGCCTTGATCCATTAACTCGACAAGACTATTTAGCTGCTTTTTTTTTATGGTAATGGAAGCACAGAAAAAGTTACAAAATTTCAGACTGCAAGTAATTGCCCATTTGGGCAAAATAAGGTCAGATCACTAAAATAACCTCCAAGAAACACCATTTAGCTCAAGGAACATTCAGAACTGACATCACCCATTCTCATAAGACATCATTTTCTATAGCAGCCATGCTATTGGGTTACAGCCCAAGAACACACTCCTCCCAACCTCGGAGACACAGCTACCTTTCTTGAGTAATGTTACCTGGGCGCTGATGATTCCCATGTCAATTCCAAAGTCCCGCTGGACCCAATTAAAATAATTATTTAAGAAAAAAATGAAACAATCTAATTTGCCGCCTTACGGAAGCCTGTGTGCTTCATCAAACGAATAGGCAGACAGAGAGGGGATGTGTATAGCCTAAAGAAGGAAAAAGCATGTGAGAATTAAACTAATGTTGAGTAATAGGTACCCTTGAAACCTGGTTCAAGACCATGGACTCACAAGCATTTGTTGTGGGTGGGATGAAAACAGAAAGTATTCTCTTTGACAGAGGGATGCTTACAACTAGGAAATCAGGTCTTTTCACATTATCGATTTGTTTGTTTCCTCATCACAAGAGCCACACTGGACAGTTATGATAAAAGTACCACATACAGATGTTTTGTACTTCTTTTTCCATCACACGAGGAGACATATAGGATAAGGTCTTCCCACCATTAACGAAGCAGATTGATGACCTGGTTCAGGTGCCTAGTGAATCATCCCATGTAAAGGTACATTTACTCTTTGGAAATATTAGATAAACTGTGGGGGATGCTTTGAGATGTTTAGCTAATAGGCATAGAATTCTTTGATAATGCTTATCTAAATAAATTATTACACTGGCTGTTGGAAAATGGCACCTTTGTAATTTTAACATTCTTTGCTTCGGCTGAGCTCTGTTTGTTTTTATCTTACACATATTGGAGATCTAACTTTGCTTTGGTTGTAGGCAGGTCACAACAAAATTTCAGCAGAGTTCTATTTCAAATGATCTTTCAAAAGCTTAGAGCATATAACTAAAGTTCCCAACATTTCTTGCACCTCCCTTTACTATTTCTGCACCCTGATTTGTTCTTATTTTATTCTGATTTCATGCCTTTCTATTCTGCCTCAAACTCTTTTTGCAAGGACATTGATATAAAAAAAAAAGGCATACTTCTAGAATCTGAGTAAGAGCTTTCTACTCCTGAATAGCCGGATAGGGAGAGAAGAGGGGCCCTTTATGCTTGTGTCCGAGACAGTCTCAAACCACATTAAAGAACTAGTAACCAGCTTTCAGAAAGTGTTTGATGCTTTTACAAGGAGAATGACAGATTAAAGAAACTAAAAATCCCTGCAGAAATATACATTACACTGATTTCTAGTCAATGGAACTTAGTGCTGGCATTTGTCAACTTTATATATAAACCAAGTCCTGGCTTTATGATTTGCTTAGAAACATACCATCTTAAGGAACAGAAATGTTACTTCCCCTCAATATATTGTAAGGAAAAGAACAGTACAGCAAACCTATTATAAAGTGCAATTTTGTATTTATAATCTTCCTTAATTACTCAATTTTTTGTTTGAAAAGGAAAAAGAAGGCAAAGCTCTTATCACTTATCCATAGGTCTGTGGATCTTTTTTCAAAACCAGTTTGCCAATGTTTCTAGCAAAATGCATTCGGTGCCAAGAAAATGGTTCCACATTAATGTGCCATTTCTGTTTGATGTTAAGTCAAATGGCTCACACTCCAAGAATTATTTTGTAAAGCATTGAAGTGGAACCTTCCAATTGTGCTGCTTTAATATATCACTGCAAGCTCCCTGGAAGATGGTTGAGAGATTCCATTACCATTGACCAGACATAATTATTATTCTCTAATCCTGAATTCTGTTCTATTACCAAATGGGTCAGCAGTTTACAGGAGAATGTCAATGGGACCAAGCATTTTGACTGCCCTGACTGGCTTGCATCTCTTGCCTTTAATCAAACCATAAAACCATTCTATTTAGAACAGCCTGCCTATAACACCACAATACTGAACTCCTTCCTGTCAACTGTCACCGTGCTCAGCTGAACTGCTGCTGCAAAAATGTGGAAGGTACCACAGATATTTGGTTCATGGTGGTCACCTCTCCCACCTCATCAGCAACCCTGAATGTGTTCTGTAAGGCACTCCAAACTCTGCACACACATTATAGTCTCACCAATTACTCTCTGAAAGAGCTGCAAACACTTTGCCTCCCACAAAAAGTTAATGGCTCCAAGATGCTGGTAAATTAAAGCACTGAACTGAGTGCTCATTTCAAATCAAAGGCTATTTTTTTTTTCAAAAATGATTCATCTAAGACTTTTTCAACAACAGACGGAGGAAGCGAAAATAATATGAAGGTACAGGCTGGTCATGCCTATACGCAGGACTACAACTCTTTATACCCTCCCTTCACCAAGAAGTGCACAACCCTCAAGAGAGTCATAGTGATGGGAAAAACAGAAATTTGTACTGAATATTCCTTTAAAAAAAATCTTGGAATGTTAACTTGATGTGGTAGAGAAACTAGGAGTTAGGATTCGAAACTTTAGCATCATGGTTGAACTCTTGGGTGAGTGGTTCTCACAATACAAACACACTCATCTGTAAAATTAAGTTAATAGTTCCCAGCTTACATATTTTTCTTATAATTGGAAAAATAAAATATATAAGACAACTGGCATAGAGTCAAATCTAATCATGACAGTGGTGATTTGATATTAAAACATTTGGTGGTGAAAATGGAGACAACTGTACTTGAACAACAATTTAAAAAAAAGAAAAAAGAAAACAACATTTGAAATACTACCCATCAAAGCCTCCCTCAGCGACCACCAAGTTTCTAATTACTGTTCATTCTGGTATCTGTCAATACAGACTGAGTACCTGTTATATGTCAGGCATCGTGCTAAGACAAGATACAGTCTTAGTTTTCAAAAAAATTAAATCCCTTAATGGTTGGCACAGACAAGTGCGAGGATGGAAACCATTTTGTAGAGCTACAGGCAAAGGTCATGCTATTGCTACTCTTTCAAGAGTTGACTTATTTACCAAGTCCGCAATTATATTATAATTACCTCTACAAAAATACTTAAGGAAGAAGAGTTTTATTTAGGAATTTAGAGGTCAAGGAGGTCTAAATCCAAGTGCTATTCTTCCACTGCTCTGCTCTCATTAAATTGTATGACCTTGAAAGTGTTACCTAACATCTTTTTATATCATTTCTTCACCAATATTAAGAGGTTAATAATAGTACTTATTTCATTGGCTCATTCAGGGAATTTAAGATAATAGAACCTAGAAGAGTGTGTGACATATTTAAATATTCAATACATTGTAGCGGCTATTACTCCATAAATTTCATTAAATACATGTATCAGTGTACTTTTTGTGTTGGAATTCATTGGGTTATTGAAATATAATTGGACAAAACATAGTTGCAGGCCTTGAACTCATAGAACTTTCATTCTTGGAAGAAAAAAATCATATCGCAAGATTTTAATGGTTCATTTAGTCCAATAATTTTATTTTATAAATAATAAAACTGAGTCCCTGAGAGGTATAAATAATACAGAAAGCTAATAGTTACTAAAATGCTATTATGATATGCCTGGTTATTTTCTAAGTGCTTTAGATGTTTTAACTCATTTAATTTACACACATCTACAGCATGTTTACTGTTACCAAGCCCACTTACCAATAAGAAACTGAAGAACAAAGTTTTAAACCCATTGCCTAAGGTCACACAGCTAATAAGCAAAGACAGAGATTAAATGAGGTAGTCTGTCTCTCAGATCCAGGCTTTAACCTCTAGGTAATTCTGTCTTATCTAAGGACACCCATCACGAGCAGTAGTGATAAATGAGGGGTTAGATGAGTGTGTCACATGCAGGGAAGTAGGTGGCCACCACATCGTAGCCACCCAGGATATATTTAAGTGCCTGTTGAGGAGAAAAGTAACTTCAATTCCAATCTCCACTAGGCTGTTGATTTTCTTTCAAGATCATTCAGAAAGGCCATCTTAGTCTTTGCATTAGTAACTAAGGACCAAGTAAAAATGAAATCCCTTTAAATCTGAAGTCCCAGTCTTCGTAAACAAGAGAAGAGACAAACCAAGTTTAATTTTATCTATAATAATCTATTCGAAATGCCTGAATTCTTTACCAGGTCATAAAATTTTATTGTCTGTCTTATGCTTCCAGGATTAACAGAACAAAGCATATTTTTAATGCTTTTGAAGAAAATTACTATCTTACTTTTATGTTACTCACCACGGAATTACGAACCATAAAGGCCTTCTAAGAGAAAAAACTATTAAAATTGTCTTTGTATGAAGATCAGCAGTAACTATTACATAAGAGCATTAGTCAGTATATATTAAGTAATGATGCAATGACAAACATCCCCAAATTTTACCAGTTTATTGCACTACAAATGTATTCATTTCTCACAGTTCTCACAAAAGACCTAAACTGATGGAGACTCCATTATCTCATACTTACTCCTCCTAGAATAAGGCCTTAGGAATCACTAAAGCAAAGGAAAAGAGCATTGAAGGGTCATCGGCCGGTTCTTTGCACCTTTGCCTAGATGTAAAACACATAGATTCTATGTGTAGTTTACTGGTCAAAACTCGCACTTTGCCCTGCTGAATTGCAAGGGGTTGGACCTGTGTACTGCTACTCTAGGAGCACAGGAGAAAAAGGAGCAAGATTTGGGTAAGCACTGGAAACCTCTACCGCAATGAATCTGTCCAGGCTTCTTGTGGTACAGAGAATGATACTGAATTCCCTCTGCAGTGCTACTCCTCCTCCTCCTGCTATATTACCACTATATCAGTGTGCATGTGCTAAGCATATGTAACAACTTTTATAGAACATCTAACTCCATAAAAATAACTCTTTGAAGTAAACATTATTATTTCCAGTCCGAAGTGAATTAGATAAAACTTCCATGTATTAAGCAGAAGCACAAAGCATCTCTCTCCTTGAAGGGACTTATTATTTTATAAATAATTGAGACATATGCAAAAGTAACTTAAATATATTTTCTCAGAATTCTATACTTAGAAATAAAGCATGAGTAACACAGACCATTTACTGAATCTTGTATGATTTCCTCTCCCTCTGCACCTTTGCAATTTTTTCCATTTTCATCACATTTTTTATTGATGATAAACACATTGGTGCTATATTTAGAGTATGTACTCTGGACAAAGTGCTGGAGCATGTACATATGTCATATTAATACTTACACAACCCTGAACAGTATATATATTTATCCCCATGTTATAGATGAGAAAACTAAAACTTTAAAAATTTAAGTTACTTCAAAGAGGCTACAAATTATAACTGGAAGATATGGAATTTGAACTTAGATCTTTTTGGCAAAGAACTCACTTTGGGTTGCATAATACTGCCTTAACCTACTACTTCTCAACATTCTAGGCTCATCTGAAGGATTGCTTGCCTAGTGAAGCATTGTAGACACCTCCAGTCAGAGGTAGGGGTGTTTTCTCCTCCATCCTCAAAGAGTACGGAGTAGAAGCTATCATTTTAGCAGTTACCACATTTTATGTAACTGTGTATTTATCCAACCACCTCAAAGACAAGATTGCAGACTCGTGAAGTGAGCCTAGGCAAACAGGTGGCTGTAATTAGCTTTAAAGACCACGGGGAGGATTTGCGCAGGTGTGTCCTTTCCCTAGACCACCAGCCTAGGGTCGGTGGGCCACCCCTGACTTTGACAGCAGGTCAGTTTCAGGCTGCTCACATAGGATTTGCCTTTCTGAATGGGCTCAGGGTATGGGTATGATTGGGCATAAGGGACCTAAAGACATGAGAAGAACACAGAAATGTTTGTTTGTTGCACATGCATTTTACCCACTATATGCAGGCACTGGGGATTCTATAATAGTCACGGTCTGTGACTTTATAGAGCTTCTATCATAGTAAGAGGACAGATAAGAAACCAAGAAGCAAATTGTGAAAACAATCAAAAGCTGTGGTAGGCTTGAACTGGTTCTTTGAAAAGAAATTAATAATAATGGCACTGCAACAACATAATAAAATGATAGATGATAGGTAGATAGATAGTTAGATGGACCTAAACAGGATTATGTGCGAGACAGAGGTGGCCACTTTTGATGGTGTAGTCAGGGAAGACCTCACTAACAAGGCAGCACTTAAACTAAGACCTGAAGTCTAAAAAAAAAAAAAGTCAAACAGGTAAGACCCAGAATAAGAGCACTTCGGGCAAAGCAAAAGGCTTCAAGGTGGGAAGGTCAAATCCATTCTGACAACTATGTATAACTGAAGCCCTCAGTCCTCTCCTGAATTTCAAATGCCATATTGACTTTAGCAACCGGATGTCTAATAAATTTTCAACTTTAAAAAATTCTTGATTTTTCCCCCAAATATTTTTCCTCATCAGTATTGGTAACCAGTTCTACAGTTCACCAGCTTGCTACATATAGCCAACAGGTTGAATCATTTTCTTTCAGGGTAGAACAAAAAACATTCTTGTTGGCTCTACCTTCAAAATATTTTCTAAATCTAAGTTCTTCTCATCCCCTTCATCTCCACCAAACCACATTGCCATCACGCCATCCTCTCCCCCCGGGACAACAGTAAATGTCTTCCCGACTCTTCCCTTGCATTCCTATAGTTTATTCTCTGCACAACAGCCAGAGAGTTTACATTCATTTGCTGCTCAAAATATCCATGGCCTCCCTATACCACTTGGAATAAAATTCAAAATCCTTACCACGGGCAGCCCCTTGCTCCCTTGATACTTCATTTCTTATTTCTTCTCTCTCTCTCTCTCTCTCTCTCTCTCTCTCTCTCCCCTCTCTCTCTCTCACTTTAGTATAGGAACTCTGACCTCTGGATGTTTCCTAAACACACTGAAAATATTCTTGTCCTTTGTACTAGGATTGTGAGATATATGAACACAGTATTTGTTCTTTTGTCCATTCTGTAATCTTTCATGTTTCTGTCTAAAACATAAAAGTTCTCAATAAAGGGAGAGAGGAAAAAAGAAGATGCAAAGAAGGAAGGAAGAAATACAGGCAGTCAAGATGGTTCCTTACTTGTATGTTTCTAGAAACCCTCATAAGCCTAGGAGCTTGGGGTACAAGAAGGAAGGATAACATGAGGTGGCGAGAATGAAACTGAGTACAGAAACTGAGCCTTGTGGCATCTTCTGGGCATCAGTAAGAAGTTCAGAGTCTATTCTAAGTATAATGGGAAGTCCAGAGAGCCTTTTCAAAGTGAACGTAAGTTAAACTTGAACACTGATGCTGGAGCTACACATACAAATGATCACCATGCCTCTCTGTTTTTTCCCTCTACTGAAAAGGCCTGGATTCCCTGGCTGCTTAAAAGAACTAATCAATTCCAGTAAAACTGGTTATGTTTAACACCTACCCCAACAGAAATGACTGATGCGAGCGCACATGCCTTATGTGCTTGTATCTTAACTGCACTAAATTACACATGTGCCAGAATGATTCACTGAATAAGGCCCAACACAAGCACAGGTTTCGTACAATTGTTTCCCACTTTAGGAAGAACCACGGACTGAAGTGTTAGAAAAGCTGAAGTCTCGAGCCCAACCCCATCTCTAGCTGGGTGACATTAGTCACATAACCTAATCTCTCTGATTGTCAGCGTCCTTATCTCTAAAATGGGAGTAATTAAACCTACATTTCAACCTTGCTATGACTAGTAAATGAAAGAGGTTGCAGAAAGAATTTGGAACACTGTCGGTCTCTTACGGTGAGTTTCTGCTTCGTGAACTTCCACCATCTCCTACTGACAAGCCATTGAAAGAGAGACACGACTTCATTATGACCATTGGAGAAATATAAGAAGACGTGCAAGGGGGAAAAAAATGATAAATTCTATGACAACATTTGGTGCTGAGACCAGACCCCCTGCCAGCCTAGGGAGGTTGCTTCATAGGAAAATGCTTTCTAAGGAACCTGAGTTGTTTTTGAGAACTACAGAGCACAGGTATTAGTCTGTTGGCATTCTATAATTATGGTTTTTGCCATGTTTAAATAAATACACCAAGTCATAGTCTGTGTCACAAGGCTCCTTGGCATGGAGGCAAGTAGTTGTTTCCTTTGGGGTACAAAAGGGTAGCTTAAAAAATTGCAGAGGCCACATTTTCAAAAGATAGTGGCAAAATAGTGTCCTATAGCTTTAAGAAGAGCCTAACCAAAGTCAATCAGGAGAGTTTTGTGTAACATTTCCAGAGCTTTTGAATTCATTATCTTAACAAGCAATAAATTTACTTACATGCAAAATCTGGTCATGACTACTTCTTAAATAATGAAAAATGGTTCCATTGAACAGACACAAATATTCATTGGACAGAACTAAATGTTGTGCAAGATTATCAAGTGTTGCTGGTGTTTATGCCCAGAGAAGATGTAATCGTTCTGTTTTCATCACCTGTTGCTTTTTAATTTCCTCTCCATTCAGAATCCCATTGCCACACAGACAATAGCATCAGTGTCTACATGTATATACACAAACTGTGCAGGAGCTGTGGTGCCGAGACAAGATATGCTAAAATCACAAAGGCAAACAGATGACGCCTTCCGAAGGGCTGTTCAGAAATACTGAAGAGGAGCTCAGTGACCATGTTTGCACAAGGGGAATCCCAAGAAAAGGAAAATCGTTCATTTTCTGGAATGTACTTGAGTATCCTTCAAGGATAAATTAAAATCACGTAATCAAATCCTCATAATCGTTGAGTTCTTTTACGGATTTACTCCACAGGAGTGAGTGACTCTGGGGGGCTCCGGGCTTAAAGGGACCTGGGTTCAAGGTTTGAGATGTGAACTACCTAGTTGTTAATGTGGCATGAAGCTCACTGATTCGTTTCTATAGGCTCCAGTTTCCTCATTTGGAAATGGGGCAGCGAATGCTTGCTTCCAGGTTAGCAATGGCTGGCACGGGTCACTAAGGTGAAAGTTCTGCACACATTGAGAATTACACAAAGGATACAAAATACTAGTTATTATTTTATATTATATAATAATTACTGTGCAGAAAGCTAGAGGATATTTTGAGTCCCTCCACTGCTCGAAAAAATAGTTTTTCCATCTTTTTGCTTTCTAGAGCTTGTATCAGTAGGTTTTAGCCCTGTCAGGGACAAACGGATCTTCTCCTTACGCTACCATAGCCTGGGGCGAGGCCAGGCCCAGGCCCAGGACCTGGGTAAACAATCCACTTTCACATTGCCCCTTAGTGATCTAAGATTTGAACTGATCTGAAAGTAGAAATCAAAGCCTTTTTTCACCTGACCCCTTCCCCCCACCCCCAGGAAAACTGACTAATAATTATGGAATAACTTAGCCTTCCATCCCTTCCAGAGCATTCTGGTGCTAGAGGGGCAGTCAATGATTTAGGGAGATTTGGGGACTACAGCTTTGTCTTTGGGGCACCCTTTGCAGGGACCCATAATCCAACCTTAAATTTGAAAGGGTCATTTTAGTACAAGGAGAAGAGATTTATAGAGGAAAAACACATCTTACCTGACCTGGTTTTCTAATGTTTTGGTGAAGGATGGCTACCAAATACTGTGCTCATGGAATGTCTTGTATTCTTGTCCACAAAGTTATGGGGTCTTTTACTTCAAAACAAAGGTAGCAAATTCTCAAGAAAGCTTTTCCTGACCTCCCCCATCTCCATCCCATCCCAGTTTAGGTATTTCTTCTCCAGTCCACATTTAAAAGGTTCTGTTTAATAATAGGACAAAAGCCACTTTCTCAGACCCTCTTTCCCAGACCTGGCTAGACCCCCAAGAACGACTGACCCTAATTGTTTTATGAACCTTTATCCTCGGGACTAGAAAATTACTGGAAGCACCCCAAAGGCACTTGCGAAACAGGGCATGCCAGACCATGACCATCAGACCACTGGACGCTGCATCCAAAGATAATGTTGCGGTCTACACAAGACCAACTGAAATATCCTGCTCTATAAGCACCCCAATCACCGAATAAAAGCTCAAAGCCCCTACCCCTCAGGGCTGCGGCTGGTGCATTTCTCCACACCTAGGCCTTTCCCTCCCTAGGGAAAGTAAAAATAAAACCTTTGCTCCCTTGCACTTTCTTCTCTTTGTGAATCCTTTCACAGCTCGCATCACTGACCACCCTAACATTTCCTATTAATCCGTCTCTTCCCCAGTAGACTACTAGTTCATTAAGGGCACGGGGCACTAGTGGGATCTGTTTAATTCCTACCACGGTGCCTATGACACTGCCCGGCCTATATAATGCATTCAGTACAAAGGCTAGAAGAATTGATAGTTGATAGAAACCTGTCAGAAAGAAGCACCAGCCTTGAACTGCTCAGGAGTGTGCTTTTATTATTGATCAGGGCAGAACAGCATGATGTTTGATGCATGCTCCCAATCAAAAACAAGTGACCCCAAACCAAGAAGCAACAGCGACGACAGAATTCCTACCACCACCTTACAAATGGAAGCAGGTATCCTGGATCAGGTGCAGAGACCTCGAGAATTTGGTCAGGTGTCTTAAGCAATAACTGCCTCAGCTTGGCTGTTTGTGTCATACCCGCTCCCTAAAATGAGCATTAGTAATATCCTCCGACATAAAAAAAGACTGCAGGTTAGCACTTGTATTTTGGTGAAAGAAAATTTTAAAAAGGTAAGAAGGATGTTAAAAATATTATCACTGCCAGATTAGAAAAAAAATCAATTTTGCTTACACAATAAAGAATAGGGGACCCAAGGACAACTGGGCACTTGAGGCTTATGTGCTGGTCTGGAGCTAAGGGGAGGTGGGTAGGGGTCTGGGAATTCAGAGGAGAGGCAGGCAATTCGCAGGTAGATGGGAAAGAGCAGTACGATAAACGAATTCCTGCCAGACACTCAGAAACAGTGGGAAATAGAGGGAGTCTAACACCCAGGCTTTGCTAAGATCCTGTCACCCATATTTAGTTTATATTATGCTAAGCTGATCGCTCCCTTCCTGTCAGCAGGCTTTTCTATCTGAATTTCTCTAGGCTGGTCAGGGGGAGGCAAAGTTTCTTCTTGAGACTTTCATTTCTTAAAAATAACCAGCTTAACATAGTATCTCAAAAAGGCGTGCTGTAGGGTGACACAACTTTGCTTTGCCTCAAGAGCCTTAATATGCTGTCTCTAATTCCATCATTAGAGATATATTTATTTGGGACTTAAGGGCTTTTAGTGCCTCAAGAATTAAAAGATAAATACCCCTAAGAGGGAAATGTGTGTCTAATGCCTTCAATAAAAGCAGAAAAGAAAGTACCAATTATCGAAGCATAACGGTTAATGATTTAAAATTGCCACCTCCTATGCTTAAGAAAAATATGGAATACGCATTGTTATTTCTGTTTGACGGATCGGAAAACCAGAACTCGGAGCCGCTGAACTATTCGCTGAAGGTCCACAAGAAACCGTGGGGAAACAATACTTTGAACTCAGTTCTTTCTGGTTACAAAGCCTCTCATCTTAATATTATACCCTTTCTTGCATTCATATAACCTCCAGATTCCAGACTTTCATCCTCCTTCACACTTAGAAAACAGCATCAACAAGTTTAAATCTATTCAAATTGGTCTGGTCCCTTGTGGGAACCAAAGCGTAAGTCCCCACCTGCCATTCTGAGTAAGATTGCTAGATCCGGAGCCATGCATCATTTAAGATCATTAGTGTAAAATCAATAGCTGCAGGAAATAATTGCAGCTATCCCTGCGACCTTGCCCCCTGTGGTACTTCATCCTTGAAGGTTATTTAATTAAAGTCCGAGCAAGATGGGTTAGCTCCAGAGTGATGCATAAAGTGGAATTGACACAACACCAGAGGGAAACAGGTTTCACTCCAGCATCGCAATGTGCAGCTGAGGCAGAGAAAGTCTCATGATATTGGAACCAGAACACAAGGTTCTGTGAAGGGACACTGCCTCACGGGTAGACAGATCTTCCCTGACTTTGGGAGGAATGAGCAGTGTACCGTACAGGAGCAGGAGTTATTTAGTAAATGACTATTAGAGGGTCTATTGGACTGTAGACTAAATGCTCAGCCTATAACAAAACTCAACAGGACATCAACCCTAACTAACCTCCAGGAGATTATATTTGAATGGAGGTAAATGACCCAATGTCTCCTGCTCTGCTAGCTCCACAGGCATAACATCAGGACCAGTCTTCCAATCATCTAGATGCCACGAAGTCTGGTAAAGGAGGGTGCATGGAGTTAGGTCTGAGCCATTGTCCCATGTCATTCTGTCTTCTGGATTCAGGCAACAGTACTTCCCCTCCAGCACCATCCGTAGGCAGATGGCCACAGTCCGCACATCCCCTGGCAACCCCTGCTTTGTTTCTAACGTTCCCAGACCATCGTCCACCCTCAGATTTACGCTGCTGCCACTCTGCTGCAAAACAGTTTGTACCAAGCATGCATTCAGAGCCTCACTTTAAAAAGTTCACAAAGCACTCACTACTTGTTCATTAGTTCAACATATATTAAGACATTTGTATGAAATCAGCTACATGGTCCGTTGTAGCTCTTTTATTCATAACTAATGTTTTGAAAATTATATTAAAATATACGTCTTATTTTCCTTGCCATGATTAATTCATATTTTATTTACTTCATAGAACAGTTACAATGTCCTTATTAAGTATCTTTTATTGTTTAAAATACTAGGGATGCAAAAATAAATAAAAGAGATGAAATTATTTGTTTTGCGGAACTGATATTTCTATGGGGGAGATAGAAAACAAAGTAAAACAACATTTTATTTTAATCCAATATCACTTATATTGCCTCTGCTTGTCTGATAGATATTCACATTGATCCTAGAAGTGGAGTCAAAAGAACAGAATCTCAAAGACAGGAATTCATAGTTGGTTCCATGATGGACTAGACTGAAAGGCCCTAATAACATGGGTGCTAACTGTCAACAGAGTGCTGGTGGTTCATGGCAAACAATGGCAAAATAATAATTTCAATTATTCACCTGCAGTTATCTGGAATCGAATGTCTATAAAAGACAAGGCTTTGCAAGAACTCAACACAGCTCAGTATAAATAAAAATGTATACAATCCATGGAGCTGTTGGTGACCCGTGTGTATGCTCGCATGAGGAGGTTCAGGTTCGCAGCTCTGGTGCTTCTGCTTCTTTTCAGAAATCAAGAAGGTTATTCACTGGAGGGAGGGACCTTGAGAACGAGAGAGTGAGAACCTCTGTATTTCTGCCTGTTCCTCCATAGAAGCAACAAAAATACTGACACGGTGGTCCAAATAAACCTTGTCAGACCTCTGGAAATTAACCGAAAGATTTCCATAATCTGAGGAGCATTTATTCAGGAAAAACTGCTGACCCTGTGCAGAGGCAGTGGAGGTGTGGGACCTTTTAAGTTGGTTCCAGTCCGTCCACAGGAGGAAGAGGCGGGTTGCGTCCGGGTCTCTTCAAGAAGCTTCATCTCTTTGACAGGCCACTGTTACTGTCTGATGCCACTCACAGCCTCTTGGGAGAGCCCCGTTCACGGGGCATTGTCATTATTTCACCCGAATGAAAGCACACTTGGTGGGAAATGGAAAATCCTACCTCCCAGCCATATTGCAGGACATGGAGCAAAAGGAGACTCCTAGTGGAAAGGAATAGAAACCTAAGGCTTTTTAAAAACTTATTTGATTTAAGCTGAAGAGTTGGCAGCTGGCTTAATCCCTGCAACATAAACTTCAGAAGAGTGTACCAAGATGGAAAGTCAAACAGGCAAGAGATTTAAAAAAGGTGAGAAGGAGAAGGGATGCGTAGAGAACTCTTGGATGAAGATAGGACCCCCCAACCCCCTTCCCGTAGTTTTTGAGATATGGGTGTTATGATTTGGGACTTAAGACTATAGCTTGAAAATCATAGTGTCTAGAAAACTGGGGTTTGAACTCAGGAAACACGGGAATAAAAGGGAAGAAATGGGAGATTCCTGGGCATGACGAAAGGAGCGGGGTGGCAGGGAGGCCTTCGGGTGGCCTAATGATGCCCTATAATATCTGTCACTTTGGCTTATGAAATGGAGAAAGACAACTTTCAAACCTCTCTGGCGAACAGGGAAACGGCAATGGATAGCCTGTAGGAGGGATTAGGTGTTGCTCGGCTGGAGGTGTTCTTGGGAAAGGTGGACGAGCAAGTGCCTGGACCTCCTTCATAAATCACTGGAGTGGAGACAGACCAGGGCTGAAACAGAGGATTATGCCATGATAAAAGGACTGGCGAATGTTATTCACCAAATGTGGAAAGTGCGTGGGATCAGCAGAGCAACCTGGTGAAACTCTCTCTTGATGCTGACTGAGTTTTGTTTTTTTCAGATTTGCTGTCATTGAGACAAACTGTGTGTCAGTCAGTCAGAGAGATCTGTGTGGCTAAAGAGCTAATAACCACTCTGGGTTTTTAAAGTTTCTAATATGTTTTCCGTAAGACCAAAGCTGTAGATTTACAATCACCTTGGACCTATTTTAGGTTAGGTTATCAGACGCTGCCAGAGAGTTCCCTTTGGGGTTTCAATTGACAATGAAATTTATTGTCCCTCCTGATGCTAATGCGACCCAGCTGTGACTGCAGAAAATCATTTAGCCATGCTCACAGTCCCGGTTCAGGAAGACCCATGACAGAGTGCTAATATTTCCGTTTTTGTTTTTACCTTAGTGACTTCCATGATAAGATGAATTTGCATGTTTTATAAAAAGGATAGCAAACTCAGAGGACAGTATTAAAGCCTCACCTATAATCCACTGTCACAATCAGCTAAGACTGTGCTCCCTCATTTCAAGGCTTGTCTTATTCCCTTTAGTATCTTCTCAGTACCTACTTGCCATAGCATAATGTCCCTTTATAAATATAAACACATAAGGAAGCGAGTAGAGAAATGAATAAAATGATGAGTGAATTATAAGCGAGTTAATAATTTAGTATATTTTGTTCCATGCCTCATTGTCTGTATAATATTGATTTTCCTTTGATCTTTTTCTTACTTTATGAAGTTGAAAATATATTATGTATATAATATGATTTCACTCCTTGCATACTTATCAGTAAGAGACTAAATTAATATGTAGTAGTATAGTCCCATAAAATTAGTGCCACAAGTTTGAATAGCTATATAATATTTTATGGAGTAATCGGTGACCTTGACTCATCCTCTCTTAGGCCTTAGGGATGCTTTCCATTATTTCTTATAAATAGCATTATGAATATTATTTTTTATTCATGACCACAAGCATTATAATTAATACATGGCATAGTAACATAGGGATGTATTTCTCCCCTCAAATACATTTTTGACACCCCACATGCAAACACCTTTCCCTGCACTTTTCAAAGTTTTCTTTTCATGGAAAAGGTTTGAAGCCTTAAATTTTGCTCCAAGGATCATGTTACCCATTGTATGACATAAAAATGTTCAAAGGCCATTTACATGCTCTGGATATAAGCTGCTGCAAGGCTGAAACTTAGGCAAACAGCTTTTCCCATGTGCCTCACTGACTTCCAGAGAGAAAATATGTGACTCGGTGAGAGACAAGGTTGAAGCAGGTTTACTCTGGTCGTCGCATTTTATACATGCATAATAAGTAGGCTAACTTGCCAAGGAAGGGAAACATTTTGAATACTATCTTCCTCCGACTAATGTTTCAGAAGCCCACCCTCCCCAACAAATGTTTGAAAAAGCTATTTTTACTCACTCCCCTATTTTTATGCTGTATACACTCTCCTTTGTGCAGAGACCTCCTACCTGATGAAACGATCACATGACACACAGGTGCCCGGCGTGGCATCTGATGCTCTAGCTAATTAATCTTCATCCAAACATGGGCTTAACAACTGAACCCCAGACCAGGCACAAAGCAGCTGGGTTTAAATATATTGGATTAGTTATAAGCCACATGCCTTGGTATTTCATTCTCTTATTAGTTAAAATGACAGGTACATAAATTGTTAACTGATTTTACTTTCATAATACAATTGACTGGTATGTCAAAGCAAAGTTATAAGAAATGGAGTAAAGATTATGTTATAAATCTAAAGTAGGAAGGCAATCAGTCACATGAAGGGACAAGATGCAAACTGAGGGAACTTGGTTGTGATATGACTTTTCAGAGAATTTCTAAATCTATCACTCCTCTGTTCCTCAGATATATAACTCATGCTTTTATTGCAACACATTGTATGGTTCTCCAAAGGCCTATTTTACTTGTCTATTTCTCCCAGCAGACAGTGAGCTCCTTGAGAATACAATAATTTTATATATTTTTTTTTATTTCTATACCTGCGCAATTTAGCTCAAGGGTCAAAAAGACACTTGTTAAATTTAGGCCTATCAAATAAATTTAACACTTACTGGCACCACTGCAGCAAGACAGTCGGTTTTGGGAAAAAAGCAGATGACATATCAGACACAAACATCAGTCTGGTAGAAAACACAGATGGGGTCATCGGATGATCAAGTAAAGTAATGGCTATGCTAGGTAAATTTCCTTAAAAGCCATAGAATGCTTTTTCACCTGCTTTCTTTCAAAAATAAAGCAAAAAATTAAAGACAGCAATATATATTAATTACAATATTTGGAGTACAAAATTAAATAGCAACTAAATCATGAAAGACAAAATATATATAAGATTTCCCTATAATTATTAACCCATCCACGTTTAGCAAATGTTGGATTTTAATTAGTAGTTAAGCTCTGGTATGCATTCTTTAATTAAATGGAAAACCTCCTTTAATGCAAAATTACATTTACAAATGTAAGGAACCAGGTTTAAGACAAAATCCAAAACTAAGCTTCTTGCAAGAGCATGGAGTACATAATAAACAATGAGAAAGTAACATCTTATATGTGTATAATGTGAGTAAATATTGTTGTAAGCAGCTTAGAGTCTGTCTACATTTAACAACTTTGTTGTTTTTGTTTGCAAGATATGTTCCTTCCAAGGCTAATGCTTCCTCACAGAAGTTACTTATTTTTTTCTTTTTTTGAGGGGAGTGGTGAATGAGGTGAGGTTTAAAGGTGGTATCCTTTGTTGGGAGTGGCATTTGACAATCTTATTCGTAAACTCAAGCTCTTTAAAGAGTGCCTGCCTCAGTTCTTTGTAGCTGTGTGGCCAAGCCACTTGCCTGCCCCCAGTGTCCAAAGAAAGAGCATTTGCATACCCTACCTCTGTTCTTGGCAAAAATCCCGGTTACCCCGGTTCCTTATACTTCCAGGCCATCTTTCTTCCCTGCCATCACTTTCATTTCTTCGTCTCTGAACTTGACCTTCTAGCCCAGTCAATCCCAGTTCTCAGTGCCTCCCTCTGGGCATCAATCTGCATCTCAGCGTCTCCTCTAGGACTTTCCTTTACGCTTCAACAGATGGCGACCAGGGGTAAACTAGCAAAACTGTAGAAGTTCTGATAGAAGTTGTTATTTTTTTAGTCTCATCCGATTTTACAGAAAGCCCCAAAGCCCCAGAACTGCAGCATTCAAACCTATGAATGCTTATCTATTTTCAATTTTTCTACCAATAATCATTAACAGAAATTGGGACATCTGAAATCAAACCCAGGCTGGTAAAACTGACGCCAGACATTAGAAATAGATGCTAGCCCTTGCTTGCTTTTTTAAAAACAGATGCGTGGGTATTCAACAGTGAATTTCATTTTCTCCCACCAGGATGCTTAATAAACACTGACAGCAATTATATAAAATTAAGATTTTATTCAGGCTCCATTAAATCCCAGGAATGGATATGGAAATAAACAAAGGCCTTGCAATAACTCCGGGAGGAGGTGCCTTTAGAACACGGCCTTGCTAGATCAGGATCCATCACTTACTGAAGGCCCTTTAAATTGTTGTTGGCGACTGGCCTCATTAGAATTGCCTTCTTTCTAAGTATCTCCTCTGGTTAATTAAAGATTCCAGGAAAAAGTATATATATCTTACCTTAGCAAAGTTAATTTTAGTTATCACAAGCCATGCTCAGAAGGCAAAGTTTCAATGAAGGCTGCTGTGTGAAAAGCCGCAGGGGCTTTGTAGGAGAGATGGAGCCCTTATGCTAAGTTCTGCTCCACCACCTACGATCTGGACAATCTTACAATCCTAGATTCCTCCTTGCTAACATAGAGGAAATAATAGTTTCTGTTTCATGTGTTTAGGACTGAATGTGCCAGGTAAATAAATGAGTATAATGTGGCTGACAGATCAGCCGACGCGCAGTAAAGTCTTTAACGGGGTAAAACTGTCGCTGTTGTTTTCATTCATATTGCCTACAGACTTGGTTCTGTGCTGCGTTGTGGCTAAATGAGAAAGGCAGTATTTATTATATTTCACATTTAAAAATTAAATGAATGGATAAATTTTCTGAAGCTTTTTATCCCTGATGATTTTATTTCCCTGAAACACTACGTACCTGCTACCTTTTTCTGCAAGTGAATGCTAGAATATGAAAAAAAAAATACATTGATGCATAAATCATAACAATTTCTCCTCCTAAACACCCACCTTAATAGATTTCATTTTTATCTTAATTTAATTACTTTTTTTGTGTAGGAAAGGCAAAAGAGCAGAGGGGTGAGAAGTATGAAATCTTGAGTAAGACCCCCTTGATGGTTTACTAGCTTTCTGACATTCTACAAGTCACTAACTTCTCTTTGTCTTAGATTTCTCATGGTTAAAGTAGAGATTATGGTAGGATCTCTAGGATTTTGAAATAACCAATTACTTATTATTCTTAAAGAGTTTATGACAGAGCCCAGTCATAAAATAATCAACCACCATGAATGAATATGATGGAATTAATACCCTTGAACAGAATTAAGATTTCCTCTGCTCCATTGCCTAAGTAAAATGGAGATATTCAAGCAGGAAAGACTGGGAAGAAAGAAGGAGAACCTAGTCAGAGGCTACGGCCCTCAGTCATATCAATCCCACATTATTCCAACAAGTACACCCAGCACTAAAAAGAAACGTGTAACCAGGACACAGATATGCAGGGTACATTCAGTCAGCCCTAATGGGGACGTGCAGTCACATTCATTTGAAACACTCTCGGATTGGCTGATGGACTATATTTCATTGATCCCAATTAACGTGTTCTATTCCAATTAAAGTTTCTGTCAAGAATTCTGTTACACAAGCAGCCTCTTCGCGAGCCAAGCCTGAGCGCTGGGCTGGAGGCGTTTTTCGCCCCACACAGACCTGGAGAGCAAAGGTGGCAGATGGCGTTACCTCCAGGGCAGAATTTCTCAACTGTAGCACTATTGACACTGGAGGCAGGTAATTCTTTCTTTAGGGGGTTGGTCCTGTGCATTATGAGATATTTAGCATCCTCTCTGATCTGTACCCATTGGATTCCAGTAGAAACTCTTTCCCGCAGTTACAAAAATTCAAAATTTCTCCAGATATTGACAAATGTCACCTGGGAGGCACAATGTCACTCATTTGAAATGACCTCATAAATAATAAAAATAAACCATAAGAGACTGTTATAATAGTCTGTCTCCACAGTTTTGCCTTTTCCAGAATAACATATAGTTGGACATGCAGTGTGTAGCTTTTTCAGATTGACATATTTTACTTAGCAGTATGCATGTTTATACCCTCCATGTCCTTTCATGGTTTGATACCTCATTTATTTTTTAGTGCTCAGTCATATTTCATTGTCCGGAAGTACCACAGTTCATCTGTCCATTCACATTCTGAAGGACATCTTGGTTGCTTCCGAGTTTTGGCAACTATCAGTAAAGCTGCTATAAACATTCATGTGCTGGTTTTTGCATGGACAGAAGCTTTCATCTCCTCCACGTAAATACCAAGGAGTCATACGGCTGAAGCCTGTGAAGACCCTGTCTTCCAGAGTGGCGGCCCCAACCTGTATTTTACCCAGAATGAATGAGCATTCCTGTTGCCCAGCATCCTCATCAGCACTTAGTGCTGTCAGCATTCCCAACATTGGCCATTCTGTTCGCTGTGTAGTGGTGTCTCATTGTTTCAATTTGCAATTCCCTGGTAACATAAGATGTGGAGCATTTTCATATGCTTACTTTTCATCTGTTATGTCTTTTTCGGTCACATACCTGTGAAGGTCTTTGGTCCATTTTTTAATCAAGTTGTTTGTGGTCTTACTGTTCAGTTTTAAGAGTTTGCATATTTTGTATAACAGTACTTACTATGACAATGTTATTTTAAATTTACAGTATTTCTACTATTTCTTACTCATAAAAGTCAGTTCTTGTTTTCTATGCCTGAAAATGTCTCTAAGAATAAATAATTTAATTAAATGGAAAGTTTTCCATTGTTTACTCTTATAACCTGTTTCATTGGACATTCTTTTGGTTGTTGTGTTTCTTTTCTTGGTGGTCTTTTTCACTCTCAAGTGACTTTTGGAAGTAGATTTATTTCTGTTATTAAAATGCAGGAAAATCTTTGTTTAATGGCTGGGAATGCGTTTTCTCGGTATTAAGAACCTGTCAGTAAATTAGGGTGGGCTCAGGGAGGAATTCACCTCATGGAACATTGCCTAATTCCTGGCTCCGGGGCTCACTGGGGAGAAGATGTATTTGCAACCTTAACCAGAAGCCAAAAGCCTGCATCATTTCCCCCTGGCCTTTCCCCCCTCTGCTGTGAGTATGGTGACTTCTAGATTCAGATTCTCTGTGCATCTCAGCAGTCCTGCTGGGTCCTCCTCAGGCAGATGCATTCCTGTTTTCCAGACCATTTGAATAAACTCACAGAAGGGAGTGGGGGAAGCAAAGGAAACCCACTGGGGGAAGGGGGGAAGGGCAGGTGGATAACTTTTCTTAATCATTCATTATATTCAATACTTCCTGCTACGATATTTTTATTCAACTCATTTAACCCTCCCAGCAGCCCTCCAAGATAATGATCATTAGGTCCATTTTGCAGATAAAGAAAATGAGGCATATAGGTCAAATAAATTGGTAAGTTCAAAGGGACATCAAATGTTAGCATTTTGTTTCATTTTTTTATTTTGAACCCAGTCTTTTTACCTCCAGAAGTGTTGATTATACTTTCATAAGCAATACTGAGGCATTTATGTTTCCCTCTACCCGGTCCCCCTATAACAGTCTAGCAAAGCGGACCTAAGAAGGCCTATATGGGGTCAGGGCAGGGGTGGAATAAGGGGACCAGAGAGTAATGGGAAAAAATACAATTAAAAAAATCATTGAAAAAAAAAGAAGTGGTGATATGGTTTACCTCACCTATGCTCAGGTAGACTTCCTGATACTTAATAACCAACTTATTTGTTCCTTTCTAGGCTCATGCAGCCCCTACTGAATTTTCTCGAGGATTTCCAGCTCAGAATGCTGTGGTTCGGGCAGGTATATCATAACAGGTCACATCTTTAAAAGGGCAAGGGAGTGCCATTCATTTTGTAAACTGAAAGGCATTTCTCAGCCTAGATCCATATATTTTATTTCTCTTCCGCATGAGCAGAATGTAAGATATGATTATGACATTGGTCATATCAGTGACTGTCACAATTTATTCTCCTGGTCGTATGGCTAGACTGTGTCTTTTTCCTTCCACCGCAACTTACATGGCCCTTTGGACTCATTTTCTGGATACCACAGGAAAACCATTGTTTAATTAAAAGTCCAACTTCAAAGGATTCAAAAGTTACTGAGGAGAAGAGTACATAAGAAAGCAGATACAGATATCTAAGATAATAGAATGGGGAGAAGGGGTTGTCAGGCAAAAAGGTCCTGAATTCAAGAATCACTTGACAAGCCTGGGGCCCAGGGGGATAAAAGGCATCATCACTTTCAACAGTATTTAAGGACAGGTATTCATATGTTGTTATTATTATGGGGAGAAAAGACAGATCTTAGAGAGTCAGCATGAGAAGAAGGGAATGAGGCCCCTGTTTTATTTTTGCTGTGAAATAGCTCATTCTTCAAGCCACTTATCCCTCTTTTATATAAAAAGAGAGAGTTGCACTAATTTCTAAGGCTCCTTCCAACACTACAATACTGTGAATCTAAGACACATATCCCACAAGCTAGAATACCAGGTTATACCCAGGAAGAAAAATAGGGTAACGAGTGCATGTAGGGATCAGGAGTGTGAGGTATAAAACAAGGGCTTCTGAAACAAACAAAATGATAAAGTGCGTGTGCTTCCTCTTCAAAGGTTTAAAGAAAATGGGTCTTAAAAGCCTTTTTTAAACTGAGAAGCTCTATATAAATGTGAGATCTGATTTTTTTTTAAACAGATATATACTGATCTCTTAGCTTGTTCCAGCCACTATTTTAGGCACAAAGGATATTGAAATGCCTTCTAACAATGTAGAAGACAGGCTTTATTGTGGGCAGTAAACATTTCTATAGATCATACAATTGAACAGAGCTTTCCCTCACTATATGTTGGGTCCAAGGCAGAAATTTGGGGGTGTTTTGACTTGGGATGAGGGTTGAAAAGGACAAGCTCTAGGGTACTTTCCTCTTCAAGATCATGAGCTAGCTCCTGCAACCCATCTGCAGTTTGAGGGCTGAGGTTATATAAGGTCTTATAAGGTGAGCAAAATTATAGTCCCTGCCTTCCAAAATATCCTACTCTATTTCTATAATAAGCCAGATTATGAAAGAATTATTTGGAAAGATAATAAAAATATAAAGTTTTACTCATGAATGTATGAAAACCTTGGACTCTTTTACACACCTTTGGGATTCCAATGCTCCAGAGAGGTCCTATCATCGACGATGCTTCTGTGCAGGGAGGGATGGCATCATGAAACGTGCAAAGTAAAGGAAGGATCTCAGCCAGCGAATATACCCACCTACAAATGCAAAAGACCCAATTGTTCTAATGTTTTGAAGGAGCAGAGCATGACGCAACGAGAGTTGAATTAGGGAAACAAAATTTAGATTGGGTGGTTGATCTGACAAAGCAGTTTTAAGCTGGGTTAGGAACGGTGACTAGAAAGAGTTGGCTTGAGAGTTGGGAGAAGAGCCTGGTAGGCCTGAAGAGTGACATGGGTGAAGGAAGTCAGGGCACGAGAGAACTTGGCACATGTGTGATGACTCCACCTCCAGAATCCCACACGTCTGACTTGGGAAATTCCAGGCACCACCAAGGAAGCCTTATTAAAATTACTTTTTCTTCCACCACTTCCTAATTTCTGAAGTTTTTGTATATCCATGAACTCATTATTTTTTAAAAAAAGGAAAAAACAGGACTTCTGCTCAAGATGGAGGCAAAGGTAGACACACTTTGCCTCCTTGTACGACCATAGAAAGAATTAAAAATAGATCTCAAAACAAATAACACCCAGAACCATCAGAAAATCAAGCTGCATATAAGTCCTACAAGCAAGAATTTAAAGAAGCCACATTTATCCAGATGGGTAGGAGGGGTCGAGTCACAGAGATGGGTGGAGAGGCATGAAGACGTGGTGTGGTATGGAGAGGTGGTGGTGGCAGCAGAACAGACAGTCCCACATTCACATGGGGTAGATAAAAATTGGGAGGGATACCTTGGGAGTGACTGATCCCAGCCCCAGGCCAGACCACACAGCCCAGGGTTCCAGAGACAGGAAGATAATAAATCCCCATAACTTTTCCTGTAAAAACCAGCGGGGGTTGGAGTGGCAGAAGAAACAGTCAGCTTTTCAGGAGACTTAAAGGGCCCACATGGACTTAAAACTTACATAAATCTACCCACTCTGAAATTCACCACCAAGGCAATAGCTGGAAGGGCACCAGTTGCATATGAGAAAGCGGGTGAAGTGACTGGAAATGGGGTACTACCAGGCAAACCTCCAGAAGCCAGTTGGCAGCATTGTACCCTCTCCTAGCCCTTCCCATACATAGAGCCACAGAGCAGTGATGTGGGTTGCCCCGTTCTGGTGATTACATAGGCTCCACCCCACACAATTTACAGGCACCTTTTCTACAATAGGCCATGCTACTAGACAGGGAGTCAAAGCAGCTCTACCTAATACACAGAAACAAATGCAGAGAGGCTGCCAAATTGAAGAGACAAAGAAATATGGCCCAAATGAAAGAACAGAACAAAACTCCAGAAAAAGAACTAAACGAAATGGAGATAAGCAACCTATCAGATGCAGAGTTCAAAACACTGGTGATCAGGATGCTCAAAGAACTCACTGAGTCTGGCAACAACATAAAGAAAGAAATGAAAGTTACACAAAGCAAAATTTTAAAAAATCTACAGGGAACCATCAGTGGAGGGAAGGCGGTCAGGATTCAAATCAATGATTTGGAACATAAGGAAGAAATAAGCATTCAACCAGAACTGCAAGAAGAAAAATGAATTTAAAAAAAGAAAAAACAAGGATAGTATAAGGACCCTCTGGGCCATCCCCAAATGTACCAACATCCAAATCATAGGGATGCCAGAGGGAGAAGAGGAAGAGCAAGAAACTGAAAACTTATTTGAAAAAATAATGAAAGAAAACTTCCCTAATTTGGTGAAGGAAATACACATATAAGCCCAGGAAACACAGAGAGTCCCAAACAAGTTGGACCCAAAGACGACCACACCGAAGCACATCATAATTAAAATGCCAAAGGTTAAAGATAAAGAGAGAATCTTAAAAGCCGCAAGAGAAAAGTAGAAAGTTATCCACAAAGGAGTTCCCATAAGACTATCGGCTGATTTCTCAAAAGAAACTTTGCAGGCAAGAAGTATTCGAAATGATAAAAAGCAAGAACCTACAACCTAGATTACTCTATTCAGCAAAGCAGTCACTTAGAATGGAAGGGCAAATAAAGTGCTTCCCAGACAAGTAAAGCTAAAGGAGTTCATCATCACCGAGACATTACTACATGAAATGTTAAAGGGATTTATTTAAGAAAAAAAAAGATCAAAACTATGAACATTAAAATGGCAACAGATTCACAACTATCGACAACTGAATCTAAAAAAAACAAACTAAGCAAACGGCCAGAACAGGAACAGAATCATAGACATGGAGATCATTTGGAGGGTTATCAGCTATGGGAGAGAAAGGGGAGAATGCAGGAAAAGATGCATGGACTAAGAAGCATAATTGGTAGGTAGAAAATAGACAAGGGGATGTTAAGAACAGTACAGGAAAAGGAGAGGTCAAAGAACATATATGCACAACCCATGGACATGAACTAAGGGTGTGGGGATTGCTGGAGGAAAGGGGGGTACCAGGCAGATGGGGGCAAAGGGGGAAATTTGGGACAACTCTAATAGCATAATCAATAAAATATATTTTAAAAAGAATAAATAAACATACACCTTTGTATGATTAAAAAAAGAATGAACAAAAATCACTGACTTAGCAAATCTATGAGGGAAACATAATATTATAGTAATATGAGCCTAATATTTCACTATTATTCACATAGTTTTATGTGTTAACTCACACAGAAATGTCCCAAATATTTATGCTCAGAGCTATATTTGCTTCATTAACAGAAAGTCCACACTTTCCTCATATTTTTCCCCAAACACTACCAAAGATTAGGAGACGTGTACCAGTCTGTGCATCGTAGGTAAAGTCTCTTGTGACATCGCTCTGCTCCAGTGTTTAGTACATTTTCAATCCATCTTTCTGGCAGGTCTCCTCTGTTTTAGCTTCCTAGGACCACTGTGACAAATCACCACAAACTTGGTGGCCAAAAACAACAGAAATTTATTCCCTCACAGTTCTAGAGACCAGAAAACCAAGATCAGTTTCACCGGGACAAATCAGGGTGTCAGCACAGGGGAGAATCTGTTCTTTGTCTCTTCCAGTTTCTCGTGGCTGCTGTCCTTCTGTGGCTGCGGCCACCTCCCTTCGGCCTCTGCCTCTCTGTCACACTGTCTTCTCCCTGTGTGTCAAGTCTCCCTCAGCCTTTCACTTACAAGTACGCTTGTGACTCGTAAATGGCCACTTGGGTGATCCAGCATAATATCCCTATCTGAAATCCCTAATTTAATCACTTCTGGAAAGGTCCCTTTTGCATATAAAGTAGAAGGTACAGTCTTCAGCAGTTGAGATCTGGTATCTTTGGGGGGCATTTTTCTGGCTCCAACACCCTCTACCCACAGTGATCTATTGTTCTGCTGCTCAGAAGTGTAAGTCCCTAACTATATATTGCAAAAATCCCTAGGGCTCTGACCTTCCCAGGCCACTACATTTCTCTTCCAGGCCTCTGGCGCACTTCTCCTTCCCCTTCTACGTGCTTCTCACTTTCATCTTTCTTACAAGGAGTTCCACAAAAGAGACACTGGGCGCTAAGTAGAGAGCTTTTCTTTACACACCAGAGTCCTACCCATGTACTCTGGGAGGTGAGTTGCACAGTTAGGGTGGGGTTCAATCTAATCCCTCCACCACTCAAGTACTACTTCTAAGTCATGGCTCATTCTGCTATAATCTTTATTTACATATAGTAATTTTCTTCCAGGTGCATTATGATGGTTAATTTTAGGTGTCAACTTGTGTGAGCTAAGGAATGCCTAGCTGGCTGGTAAAACATTATTTCTAAGTGTACCTGTAAAGGAGTTCCTATAAGAGAATAGCATTTGATTCAGTAGACTAGGGGGAAAAAAAAGATCTGCCTTTACCAATGTGGGTGAGCATCATCCAATCTGATAGAGACCCAAACAGAACAAAAAGTCAAAGGAATAGTGAATTTCCTGCCTGTCTTTTTGAGCATCCATCTTTTCCTGCGCCTGGACATCAGAGTTCCTGGTTTCAGGCCTTCGGACTCTGTGTCTTGTACCAGCAGCCAACTAGGTCTCAGGTCTTTGGACTCCTGCCCACTTTCCTGGTTTGCCAGCTCGCAGATGAGAAACTGTGGACCCTCTCAGCCTCCATAAATGCTTGAGTTAATTCCTTTTATGAATCTCCTCATATATATCTATACCCTACCAGATCTGTTTCCCTGGAGAACCCTAATACATGCATATTTATCCTCCGTGTCAAGCTTTGTTCAGTGTGCCAATTCATTAGAAATACAAAAGTTAAAGAAGTCCCATTTGTCAACAGGGTTATTTACCATCTCATAGTGAGATAGATTACTCCTCTCTGCTTCCCACTCCCCCTAAAATGAAGTGATGTTACAAGGGAAAAAATGGATCCTGGGTGACAATATATCACCTTGAAACTCCATATGGAAGACCTTCTGGAGAAGGGTGTGCTCAGCTATATCTTCTCACATTACTTTTTTCTGGGGTGGTTTGGGTTGCAATAACCTGAGAGTTATTTAAGTTCCTCAAGCAATGGATATTTATTGAATGGTAACAGACACTTAACATCAAAATGACTGTTGGCATCCAGCAGAAATAATTAAGATAGCACCTTAGCTGTACCTCTAGGCCTCATAAAAACTGAGGACAATTATAGAGCTATAACCTTATAAGATCACAAGAAAACATGCATAATCGGAAGTGTGGGAAAAAAGGGAAAACCATGTGGTCACACCTCACAGAAATGAAAGCCTAGTGTGGCAACTGAAAGGTTACTCTATATTCACTATCTATCCACTGACCTCATTGACTCTGCCACATCTCCATAGAAAGAGTTGGCTTTTCCCCATCTGGTGCTTTGTCATTATTCTAAGTAAGCCATGCACTGCACATCTTGCCAATTATCTTTATAATTCCTCCAGGAAGATGATATGATGGATTCAGTGTGTCTCCACTGGACCTGTTGGCAGAGTTTTTATTGCAGTTCACCCCACGGACTTGCAGATTGACTTCCTTTGGGATAAATAATAGGTAAGTACAATTATCTATTGTACTTATCTATTATACTTATGGACCTATCAACTATGAATGATAGGGTCACATAGAACTGACTGACCATCACACATGCTTAAAAAACCATTAGTAAGGAATTGAAGATGGGAACGACAAGAACGTGGATTTGAGCGTGGCAAGTATCTCAGTCTATCCAGTGCACCTTCTTGCTTAGAGACCGTGGAAATTGGCCCCACATCGCTTCAGGTTGAGCTCAGTACAAAGCTTTCCTTTGCTCTTAAGAGTGAGAGCAAAAGCTCAGTTGTATAACCGGATGTATCTGGAGAATGGCGACCGTGCACCACAGCCTGCTCTGGCCCAGAACGAGACACCCAAAGGGAGGCAGCCAGGTAATGTGTTAAACCTTTAACATCCGCTGAGCGCTGTGTCAGCACTGGGCTAGCCACTCTCTTTGGTGCTATTAGATACACATGGCAAGACTTCATTCCCATCATGTTTATCACTCCAGCATTGCCTAAGGGGGTTATAAAAAGTCGTAGCAGCCTGTGTAATTTTTCTGGCATGGCTAAGACAATAGCCTTGAACTTGGAGACTGATCTCTGGGTGTAAAGTGGTAATGGGCTATCATTCACGCCATTCCTCCCTGGCTGCATTAAATAACACTTTGGTGTTTAACCATAATTCAAAATCTGCAGCAGCTGTGTCAGGGAGAAGGCGGAAGTTCACTCAGTTCGACTGCAGTTTCAAATACAAATGCAGTAAAGAGTAGTCTCGCTGAACCCACAAAAATTACTCTCTGCATGGCTTTTTTAATTTGTGTAAATGTTGGATTCTACACTTACAAAAGAAAAGAAAAAGTGACCCTGACTGAGGAGATGGTTGTGTCACAAAATGGTGTCAGAAAGAAGGATAAGGCACTTTTTCCTTAATGAGATGATTTTATTTTTTTTTTTTTTTTTTTTTTTGCTGGCGTCTTGGGCTCTGAAAAAGAAAACCACATGTGAATATTTAAGAGTAATGCAAAGGAACTGTCCTGAGTGAGGTGTTAAAACAAAGTCATTTCACTTCAGGGAAACATAATGTATGAATTCACAGGTCTGCGTGTCTGAGACCCTGGCCTTATTTTGTCTCTCAAACCCTCCAGGCTTTCTCTTGCTTCTGGGCCTTTGCTTGTCATGTTCCCGCTATCTAGAAGGCTCTCTCAGTCTCCAGCTCTTCTTTTACCCGGAGAATGTTTTCCAACATTTCGGTTTCACTTTTTAAATTAGATTCCTCAAGTAAGCACAATAGTCCTTCTTTATCCACAGAACAGGCGAGATTTTCTCATGTTCTGTTGTTGTTTTGTTTTTCTTAGCACTGCGCAGTTATCTGCCACTGAGCTTATTACAGCTGTGGTTAAATACATATTTTATAAACTATCTTTTTCAATGGTAGTCTCCTGCATGGAAACAAAAACTTTATGAAAGAAAAAACTTACTGTCTTTTTCACCAGTTACCTCCAGCCGCAGCCATAGTGAGCGAGTGAGTGCACCCAGGAGTTACTCATTAAATCCGTGCAGATTATAGTTCTGTTCCCCATATGGGGGTTCATGGGAAGAAAATCAGTGAGCTTTACGCACCTGGAAACACAATGTCTGTAAAGCAAATGGGAAACATTATCTGGGTCCAGACAAGAGGTCATTGTACCCCTGGAAAAGCCAAAAGGTACTCCCAGAACTTGACAAAATCAGCCGTGAAGGATTATGCCCCTGGTGCATACATTTCCATTATTATATGAACCTCCCTTAAGAGAGGGCTGTGTTTCATTGTTCCTTTGTCTTTGGTGCCTCAAAGAGGATCGAGTACATCATGGCACTTAATACTTACTGTGAGTGAATGAGTAAATAAATGATGCAAACATAAGCTGGTAACACCTATTTCTAGCATACATGGAAAGAGATTGGTTGCGTACCTGTTCCAGATATTTTTAATTTAATACCCTATTTAATTTGTAAAAAAATCTATGGAGAATTACCCTCTATTTACAGATAATAATAATAATAATAATAAAATCTAGCTTTTATTGAACACAGCACAGAGCTCCAACTTTGTGGAGCCGAGTCCAGAAGGTAAGACAATTACAGGGTTAGAAGACTGCACAGCATGTTTGAAAGTATAAGTTATATCTAAAAATTATATATAAATAGTTATATCTGCATATACAATATATATGGTTATACAGGAGCACACAGGGGGACACACAAAATCTCCACGGATTAGAGAAAATTTTAGAAAACGAGCGATCCTGATAGTGAAAGGGTAAGAAACAGATCCCCAGGTTACAAGCAGTGAATGAAGCTTCCGGGAGGAGGCAACAACTAACGCGAAGGCTGGGTAAACGCGTGCTTGGCACGCCCGAGGAGGCCACAGGGTTCCAGTGCGGCTGGAAGACAGACCTAAGAGAGGAGCTGTGGGAAATCAGGCTGAGGATTAGGTTTATGGGGCTAGACCAGCAACAGTGCCATAAACCTAAGACCCAGAGAAACCATTACATGCTTTTAAATCACTGGAGGAGCCAAGATTTCCCCCCCACCCAATTTTTACAGGTTTGTATGCACTTATCACCTAGAAAATGGGTCAGGGCAGGGCACGCCTAGAAAAAGTGGCTGAAGACCAGGAAGAACGCTTTTCTCAGTCAGGCCTGACGCTGGCCTGTACTACAGAGGGTAAGGGGTGGTGCGAAGGGGGGATATGACTACGTTTTCGGATATTTGGGAAAGAGTCAACATCATGTGTGGTAGGTATCCTTAGGTCTAATTTACGGTATCAGTAGGTCTGTAAATTAGACCTAATGAAACCTACCACACATGATGCTGACTCTTTCCCAAATATCTCAAAACACAGTCAGAGTCTAAGGTTAATAGAGGGAGAGTGATTTCTCCAAAAGCCCCACAGGAACTCGAGGGCAGATGGGCCCCACAGCTTCACCCTTCCCACCACATGATACCATCTCCCAAAGTCTGATGTCCCAGACAGTTAAAGCTGTGGTCTCTGACAGAAATCATCACTATCCACAGCAACTTGCATCCTCTTTCTTTGGCATTTCTATCACCTTCGGTTTTTTCCCCCAAATACCAGGTGTGATGCAAAACACTTTTCAGGGGTGTCCAACTCATGGCCCACGGGCCTCATGCAGCCCAGGATGGCTATGAATGCGGCCCAACAAAAAACTGTAAATTTACTTTAAATATTATGAGATTTTTTTTGTGATTATGTGTTGCAGTATATTTCATGTGTGGCCCAAGACAACTCTTCTTTCAGTGTGGCCCAGAGACACCGAAGGGTTGGACACCCTGCTAAATCAACAGATGTAAATTCTCTTTGAAAAATCAATTTCAGAATGCTTAGCCAGAGACTCGAGCCAGAGACTTGGTTAAGCATTTATTGATCGAAAGTAGAAAAGTTAACATGCAGATCAAATCTAGATTACCTGTGTCTCTAGCACACGTAACATCATCCTCCACTGACACAGATAAGATGCTGCTTAAAGAAAAAACCTCTTCGTTGGCATCTCAGAAGCAAGTACTCCTTTGCTTATTTGCTTCTTTCTTTGACAAGAATAAACAAATCTTTAAAAATGTAATGAGTCAGGCCATTCTCTCTGTGGCATGTAAGTTGACTCTAAGGGACTCCAGAAGGCCCCTGTTGATGGTCATTACCTCTCCTAAGCCCTCTGGGAAACATTCAGGAAATAATTGCTTCCCCCCATTACACGGATACCCTAGTGTTCCAAGCATGTGCCAGGGCCAGGGAGTAGTAACTTCTGAACTGGGAGGTTTTGGCTGATTAACTTTCCATTAAACGTTTCCAGGCTCCATGCTGAAACTTTAGGGATCAAGCTGAGAGCTGAGAAAAAAGAAACAATCTGAATGCTTGGCTAGTAATTAACATCACTGGGTGACAAATCAATACTACCTGGCTGTTCCCATAAACAATGATAACTGGGAGAACGGAGCAGTCCGGCCCTCCTGGTTATTTTTCTGCGGCTGCTATAGTTTTAAAGGTGGAAAAGTGAACGTGGGCTAGGTGGTTTTTCTTTAGCTGTAGGTGGTAGGGAGGCCTGAAGATACAAACGGATCTTTCAAGAAGAAGAACCTTGGCAGAAAAAGTAAATAAAGTATAATCTGAGATGTTGGACAAAAAGATGTGAATTTGGGTGGGTGGTTTTTAAATTCCAGCATAAGAATTAACTAGAGAACTGGTCAGAAATGCAGATTCCAGAAATTCTGTTTCAGGAGTATTCATTTTGTTTCCCCAGATCATGCTGGCCCGGATGGGTAATAAATCATCCTTGGAGAATCACTATTAAATATCTAATGGTTTCATTTATTAGGTAGTTAGAGCCAAACAACTTAAGAAGTATTTAGGTCCTGACAACTGGGTAGCTCTTTGAGAAAGTGATACATATAAATTGAAGAAAAATTAACCTTCTTCCTTCTTAAATCACCACAGGTGGTGCTTGGTAATGGATTTGGACACCTGTAGGGCACTGCACAACTTTTTAAAGCTTGGAATCAGATCATATAATAGGGAATGAAAACATTATATTACTCTGACTAACCATAAAATAGAACTAAAATAAGAATATACTAACAAAGCACACTTATTTAAAAATCTATAAAAAGCAACCCGCATTAATCTTAGGAAATGTTGCACCCAGCTTTTTAGTCTAACGTTACCTTTCCTCTCAAACCTATACTTTACACTCAGGGTCGGCAGTTTCAGTTCCTCTGTGAATCTAAGGAGCAGCCTGACCTCAAGATCTGCCAAGAATTCAGCTGATAAAAAATCATAGGGTCAATGCAAGGATGCCAGCCATGAAGATCCCTATCAAGGCTTACAGGAAGAGGTCCTATACATCTTACATGAAATCTTATGCTAACCAACAAAATAACCTTCTTGATTAAATAATATATGGTGAATAATACTTCTGCCTGGATCAGGAAACAGGATGCATGTCTTAAAACAAAGGCCCAGTTAGTCATGCCTGCCATAAAAAGCTAACAGCTATTTTTTTTTTTAAGCATATTGCAGAAACCAGCTGTTCTGGATCCTTCATGGCCCTGGAGCAACTTGACCACAAGACTTCAGCTGACATTAAAGATCAATATCGGGACGAGCAGGGACACTGCCTGCACAGCCAAACCCTCCTCCCCCTGATTTCTTTATCCTGTTTTTCTCTCCTTTCTGATGAAAATCCCTACCTGCACTGAGATGTTAATTAAGATAGTTTTTCAGGACAGGAGGTCACCATCTTCTCAGGTCACCGGCACATGAATAAATCACTTTCCTTCTCACCAGCACCTGTCTCATGAGCTTGGCTTTCATTGCAGCAGGCAGCCAAATTTGGGTTCAGTATCAATCAGACAAGGCCACCCTCATTTCCTGTTCACTTTGACTTTCAAATAGGGCTTGCTTTTTATCACAGCAACTGCTGAAAACCCAGCTTTCCAAGGATATGACATGATTGGACAGTATATAAAGTGACTATGGGAAATATGAACTACTTTGAGCTAGTAATTCCTACAGTGGCTGATAAGAGCTGAATATCGCTGTGTTTTCCTAACTACTTAGAATATCTCCATGTGTGCCTGTAAGTTTGGTGTAGCAGTCCAGTTCAAGTCAGCACACAGTTTGGGAATAGGGGGCATGAGCAGCAGAAGAAATAGAGAGGACGAGGTCGACGCAGATCCCCAGAGCCTCTTTTTGGGAGAGATGGGCAATTAGATGGATACTTTGGAATAAGGAATTTCCTAGCCTTTTGGAGATGGGGAACACTTTTTTATTTCTGGGTATTTGGTCTCTAGCACTCTAGCTTTAGTCTTCCCAATAAACCTAATTGGAACAATGTGTTAGTAAATGGTATGGTTAAATCTGAAAAAACTTTACAGTTAAAAATGCTTTCTTTTCATACCTGCTACAGTGTCCTGGGAAAATAGTAATATACCTACATTAGCTCATTTAATCCTGTCCAACAGACCTGTAAGGTATTGTTATCCCCATTTTCCAGTTGGAGAGGCCAGGGATCAAACTGGCTAAGATACTTATCCAATATTCTACAGGTATAAGTGTTGCAATTGGGCCTGGAACCCAGTTTTAATCGGCTCTAAAACCCAAGTGCTTTGCTCTATAAGCAGGTATTTATTTCTGAAAGCAAGCCCCCTCAGGTGGTCACTACATAGGCCTAGAGAGTTCAGCTTGAGGACCTCAGTTTATTCTTGTTTCACTGTTCAGTAGTCACATGACTTTGGAAAGGTTACTTAAATTTAATAGCCTCATCACCAAAAGAGGTTAATGATAATAACTAACTACTTTGCAGTTAGTGAGAATGAACTGACACAAAGCCCTTTGCACAGTTTCTAGCTCAGAAAAAATATTCCTTCAGTGATAGCTGTTACTATAGCTATATACATGGTATCATGAACAGATGCTGCCCATGAAGTTATGTCAAGATTTTAGAAAAAGGGATTATATAAAAATACAGGCTGTGTTTATTTTACATTTGGTATAATATCCAATCTTTCAGAAAGGTGACAATGCTTTAGAAAATGAGCTCTCCTATCTAGCCCTATTGTAACATTTAGGTGTACATATTTTTCTGCTCTGCAGTACTTCACTTGAGTTTTGGTGGCAAGGCGTATTTTACTGGCTATTATATTATTATTTGAAAACCAAATAAAAATAAAAGCTATCTCAAGAAAGTTGCCTATTGGTCTACTACATACAAGACCATTAAAGTCCTCTTCTTGGGCCTATATATTTAACACCAGGTGAAAGGTGGAAAGTAGAGAGGGGTTAGGCCTACCTCCTCCCTCCCAATAAATTCCAGGTAAAGATTGTTGTACATGGACATCTAGATCCCACACACCCCTCTCTCCATGTTATTTGGGGAAATTGTTTAATTACCTAATCTCTTTGGGATTCAGTTCCCTTATCTGTTTATATTTAAATGTGTCAAGCATTAAACTATGGGAGACAAATACATGAATCAGAAATTCTCTCTACACACCAGATGTTTAAAGAGTGTGTGTGTGTGTGTGTGTGTGTGTGTATGAGAGAGAGAGAGAGACAGACAGACAGACAGTTTTATTGTACTGGTATCGAAGGAAAAGGATCTCTTTTGAGCTTTCAATTCTGTTACTTATTCTAAAACTAACACCATTTCTCATACCTTCTGTGCTTCTACTGGTCCAGGGCGAACAATTTTCTTGAGACCCATTTAAAATAAAACACAGCAATTAACTTTCCTTTCCTCAATATTTTAAAATTTTGGTTTCAGAGCATTAATTATGTGTCAGTGGCTGAAGGAAAGGTAAACATAAATACCCATAAAGCTCTAAATTAAGTAAAGCTTAAAGAATCTAGGAAAACCTTATTTTTTAATATTACTGTCCCACTTACACAATCATAAAAATACTGATTTACAGAGACTTTTCTAGGCTTACAAGTATCCTTAATATTGTTCAGTATTATGTATGTGTGTTAGGTATTATTATTAAAGACTATTTTACTCTCTAGCTGGAAATATAAATGTAGATGCCATAGCTATAAACATAAATCGAGTCATAGAATCACAGGTGTAGAAGTCCATCTATAAGCTACCAGTCTCCTCTTCATGCCCTGGGATTTCCCCAAAGTTGTTATCCTTCTACTGGGTCTGTAACCGAGTCAGGGGAAAGGCAAGGAAAACGGTGCTTTTTAACATTTTTTTCCATTGGCTTTTTGATCCCAATTACTAAAGCTTGGTATTATCATGAAATATTTCTTTATTCAAACGTATATACATATATTTTTTAAATTTATTTTTTGGTATTTTTTTCCATTACCATTTATTCTCCTTATAGCTCCTCCCCTGACCCCCGCCATCACCACACCGTTGTCCAAGCCCATGAGTCTTTTCTCTTTTTCCCTCAGTCCCTCCGCCCCCTAACGCCTGCTGCCCCCCAGAGCTGTCGGCCGCTCTCTCTACATTTTTAATTGGAGGGGAGTTTATAGGGAGTGGGAAAGGAGGGAAAGAAGAGGTGAGGCATTGATTTTGTTTTGATAATTCTCATTCCAATTCCCTTTTGACTCTTTAGTGGTAAATGTTCACGTTGAACTGAGAAAATAAGTGACAGGATTCTCATTAGAGCTACGGGGGTTGATGGTTTAACATTTACTTGTCTGTGTTTATAGCTCCATGCATGAATGAGTGAATGGTTAACAGAGTAAATATAGGATTTGGAAAACAAAAATCCCATGGCACATTAAAAACAAAGAGGAAAACATTTCATCAGAGTGAAATTGGTACTGTTTTGATGGCTGAGTGCAATATTCTAAGTGTAATGAGCGTGTTAATAAAAGTTAGTATTTTCAACCTCTTTTAAATGCCTGCTATAGTGTTTGGGGTGGGAAATGGGGGTCAATAGTAAACACGATTCATTCTATCTCTTGGAATTTATAGTATAATTAATTTCATACAGTCCTCAGAGCAGCCCCCTTTAGTAGGTCTACAGCCTCCATTTCATCAATGCAGGGACGAAGTTTCAGAGAGGTGAAGAGACTTGTCGATAGGTAGGAGTACTGGAATCAGAATCTGAACTCAAGTCCTTCTGAGTCCAAAATCCAGCCCCTTTTGCTACACTGGACTGCCTTCCACTCCAGCTACATTGATGACAGGCTCATTGATTTACTAGTTTGTTGCACATTTTCATGAGGAAAAGTGTGCTGGGTTTTGTCAAATGCTTTTCTTCATAAATAAGGTTTTTAGTAGAATGGAAGGGATAGATTAAAAGAGCCGTAAACAATTAGAGACACCAAAGGGTTGACCAGGAAAGCTCACATTAAAGAATGGATGAATTTGCATTTAGAAAAGCAGAAGAAAACTGGGAATATATATTAGATGTAGAAGGAGCAACATGTCAAACCCTTACAGACAAATGTAAGCATGATTTGAGAATGAGTAGGTAAATTTTATCTAGTTTTTTATTAACTTCCTACATTATGCATATAAACAATTCTATGTAGGCGTTCCAGCAACAGCCCTAACAGAGGAGTTAGCCAACAGCCAGCACCAACTGCCAAGTATATGAGTGTACAAGTTTTCAAACCGCCTAAAACTGACTAAGAACCACCTGGCTGAGCTCAGTCAATCCCCAGAATCATGAGAAATAAAGAAAGAAATGACTATTACTGATTTAAGCCACCGAGTTTAGGGTGCTCTGTCACACGGTAATAGATAAATGGGAAAAAGAAATGCATAAGCACAGTCCAGAAGGAAGGCTGCAGAATGGGAAAAGAAGTAGATGCCAGGCCAGACCAGGGTGCTGTTGTTTGTAAGTTCAAGTAATACGCTCACTAGGCATTCTATCTAACATGTGCGAGGTCAGGTCATAGACAAAATAGTTCCTGCTCCAGAGGGAGGAAGTCACCCCGCCTGAGGCGATGGAGAAACATCATCTACAGCAAGCAATAACAAAATGGCACACGCCCTACAAAAACAATGTGGACTCCAAGTTGGGGGAGTACAAAGGGAGGAGGGCGAAATTTTGCATAAAAACAAGGAAAGGAAGAGACTGTCAAAATAAAAGAGTAAGTTCATTTTTAAAAATGGAAAATGAGGCAAAGTTTCCAGCAAAAAGAAACAACACGTATAAAAGTACAGAAGTGTTAGCTTGCATGCCTTACGTGGTCTTTTAGAAGTCGTATGTAGCTTGAGTATCAGGAGCGGTGATCAATAGTGGAGGATGACAGTGCGTGACACTTTCAAGGAGTTTGGACTACTCTGTAGGCTGGAAAAATACAATCACTAAAGTGAATGCTAACATAACACATTGACCAAAGATCAAGAAGACAATTCGAATGGCTTCAGAATTTTTCAGAAGAATAAGAAAAGTATTTACTCAGTCAGCATCACTATAGGTTATGCTATCTTCCTTAGCAAGTAATAATGGAGATACAGGGAGTCCCTACAAGAGTTCTTTAAGAGAAATATCATTGAAGTTCATTCATAATATGTACCTGAAGTTTATTAGATTAAAAAAAACCCATGTTATGTGTCAGATGATATTCTTTCTGATTTTCTGTCCCTGTCTCAGTGCTCATACAGAAATAAATTTCATTTCAAAGCTGAATGAAATGATCACCACAAATGAAAGTGAAATCACTAACAAGTGAAGCCATTGGTATGTGACTGTGACTCAACCACCACATTGAGACTTGGAGACACAGTCCCAAGAATTCCCAAATTATTCATTTCTATGATTATACTAGTAATCTTGATCATCCCTCCTGGCAGCTTTCTTTCACTGGAACTTGAAATTTATCAGTGCTCATTGAAAGTGCTCCGCTCTTACAATGTCGCCTGAAACCTCTCACTGAAGCCCACGAGTTACTAGTAAAGAACAGAAGTGCAGCTTCCAAATAAACAATTGATTTGTTGGATAGTAACCAAAAAGGTGATAAATGCTGTCCCCCCTCCACCAACACCCCCATGCACTGGAATTAAATTACCCTGAGTCTCTGTAAAACATTACTAACATACTTTATATGCATATTTACTGTTAATAATATTACTAATAATAACAGCTAACTCTTACGCATTATGTGCCAGATATTGATCTTAGCATTTTACATTAATTAATTAACTTAATCCTCATAGTAGTAGTGTGAGTAGTTCTCTCTCACTTGGGATGCTTGCTTTTGGAACCCAGCCACCATGTGGTAAGAAAGCCCAGGCCACAGGCAAAGGTCACATGTGACCATTCCAGCTAAGCCCACAGCGAGCAACCAGTCTCCACTGCCAAGCATGTGTACAAAGAGGACTTCAGAGGGTATTAGCCTCAGGCTTCGAGTCTTCCAGCTGAGGTATTAGAAACCAGGGAGCAAAGACAAGCATCCCAGCTGTGCTCTGCCTGAATTTCTGACCCACAGACGCTGCGAAAGAGTTTTAGTACAACGCATTAGGCAGAAATAGATAACTACTACATTAATAAAATGGGCAACTAATGTTCCCACATAACAAATGAGGAAACCCTTTTATAATTATTAAAATGTCTGCTTCCTCTGATAAGATCAGGTCTTATTTGTCATTGCATTTTTGTGCTCTAAGCCCTGGTTCTGGCACTCATATAGTGCAGTGGATGTTTACTCAATGAAGAGGTAATGAGAGCCAGAGACGGAGAGCAGAGAGAGCCATTCTCCTAAGCTCGCTTTTCCTCTATCCGATTCCCCCTGAGAACAGTCAGTGTTCACCTAGGCAAGCAAACCCAAATTGCTCATTTATTACAAAGAATGAGGGCTGTGAAAATTACATAAAGAAGGTGAATTACAGTCTGGAACTAATTTAAGAGTTATTTTTGCAGGAAGATTGTTGAGCCAAAGTACCTTTTTTGCCAACTACTGAGACAAAGAATGTTCTTTTTTTTCCTAACATTACGTTTATCAGTGGCAGTCTCTGAAGCCAATAGAGGGCACTGCTACCTAGTAATGAAAGAGCCCAGAGACCAGAACCATTCTTACCTTAAAGCTTGCGTTTACTGTTACATTAGTGCCCTCTAAGATACTGTGGCCCATTGTCTGTACAGACGGCAGAGAAATGCATGTAAGCTGACAGAGATTCCCTCAATTCCCTGTCCTGTCCATGTGCCTCCCTTTCCCAGCATCTCCCTGTGCTTGGAGCCTACTGGCCTTCCCCTGTGATGCTCTGTCCTGCACTACTGGAGCCATTCACCAAAAGTGCCTGGGAGATTATGTCCCCTTGGGATGAACCACCGCCAACGGCTGATGGGATAAACCTAAGAAAGATCAGCCCTCTTGGAGGTGGGGCAGATTCTTAAGTGTAATTTATATCCCAGGTTGCCCTTCGGAGCCATCTGAGGCCAGGACTTGTGATCTTCTTCCTCCCTGTCCAGCACCCCCACTACGTTAAAGGCTTTTTCTGGGTGCCCGTCTTTAATGACTTAACTGTACATAATCCTCGTCTCATGATCTGCTTCTGGAGACCTAACTTCAAGCAAACGGTATCAGCAGCTTTGTTGAAGAAGAGAAATAAGCAACCTATTAACAGATAATCATAAGGCAGGGGACTGTTTCAACTTCCCAAGCTATTATTAATTTCTTAACTGTATTAAAATTTTCCCCAGGGTGCTGCAACAATGCAAAGAAAAGAAACCCATTAGGCACATCAAAAATGTGAGGATAGTCCTGACTGGTGTGGCCTAGTGGGTTGAGCGTTGTCCTGCAAACGAAAAGTTTGCTGGTTCGATTTCCAGTCAGGGTACATGACTGGGTTGCAGTCCAGGTCCCCAGTTGGGGGCATGCAAGAGGCAACCGATCAATGTTTCTCTCCCTCTCTTTCTCCCTCCCTTTCTCTCTGTCTATAGACAAATAAAATCTTTTTTAAAAATGTGAGGATAGTGACTCTGTAATGTTCCCTGTTGCCTTAGGTACAAGCTAATAATTCAAGTGTTTGGATATGTCAAATTATATAGATGTGTACATTATAATTGCGTGAATTATATATATGTACACATATACACATATATAAAATATATTAGACTATAGACAAAAGTCTCATTTCTATTACACGGCAGACACTGCTCATTCTCTGATCAAGGGACTAAGCAGCGAACATTGGTAAGGGCAGAGAAAGATCAACTGGACAACTGGGTTGCCCCAATCCATCTGGTGCAAGAATATAATAAAATCCAAGTCAAATACTACAATATGCAGAACACGCTATAAAACCACATTCAATCTGGGGAACTACTCAAAAGAGTCCAGTTTAAGTGGAATCTGGATGTGCTGCAGAGGGCCCCACTGGGGTTTTAAGCAGCTATCCTTGGTATTAAATGAAAATAAAAACTCTCTATTGACAGGTGGCTACGTCAGTATCTAAGACCCTAGGAAAAAAACTGGCATGGACCACATAAGGGGTTCAGATTCAGAGCTAGCTTCCAGCTTGCTGCATAAAAATAAGGCAGCAGAGACCCATGGGTATTAACTACTTTGGCACACAACGAAGTTAGCAAAGAGACTGCAGTGCAGTACCCTCGCGGTGTTTAGGGGCTGGTAAAGTGAATTTCTCCCTGCTTTCATCCAGATGAGGGGTGGTAGGGATGGAGAGTCTTCAGGTATTTGTAGATCCTACTGCTCATGAGGAGGGGAGTGGCGGTGCCCAACTATAACCATTTTAATGGGTACTTGGGTGACGGCCATCACCGTTTTCTCCCCCTCCCCCACTGTTTTCCTCCTTCTCCTCCTTCTTCATCCCGATTAGCAGCAGCCGCCTTTACTGAGATCTCACCATGTACCCGGTCCTATTGTAAACAACTGGAATGTAATCGCTTAATCTTCGACCTATTTATCAATGGGATTCAATCTCAGCCCTTTCAGGTGATTGAAAGCCAGATGAGAAAGGAATCATAAAGCCCCGTTTTACAGACGAGGTGACTGAAGTTAAAGAGAACTTACATAATTTACCCATGTTTCCAGTATAGTAATGAGGGAGCCAGGAGTTGAATCTGGGCAGGGTACCAGAGCCCACAGTCTAGGAAAATATATTCCAGTAGCTAATGATTACTATACAATAACTAAGGTAGTGCTATGGCTGGCTGTGTCTTACATCCAAGGAAATATCTTTGAATTTGGAGGAAGAGATTCATCTCCCCCCTTTTCAAATTCCATTTTTAATTCTTACTTCCAAAATCCTCTGGGATCCATCTAGTCCCCCTCTTTATGAGGGCACTCTTCATCCTCTGAAATCCTTTATTGTTTATTTGGGACTTAGCCTGCATATTGAATCACCAGTTCTCACTTCATTTATTTGCCTTCTCACCCAACGACATTAAATTGTCTCTGAAAGAAAACACCACATCTTAGAAGCGCTGCCCATTATGGAGACTTAACAGAAAAGTCCTGTTGACACATTAATTGCAAACTGATACAGTGGGGATTTTCCAACAATGGAATATGTTCCCAAGTAGATGCTATCAAATCCCCTTTCAAAGATATTTATAAATAGGATTCAATCTCAGCCCTCTCAGGTGATTTATTGTGGTCCTACTTGAGTGAAAGGAATGATCTCTAAAAATCCCTTCTGAGCCTATGACTTGATACCTGCGGGACCTGCCTGAACGTCCACATCCCTTCGTTTTAAGGTATCTGTGGCATAAGAAGGCCGCGCAGTGCATAATGCAATATTTTAAAATATCATAATCTTTGGAGACAGTTCGGGATATTAATTTAGGCTTTATAATGTAATAGCTGGCTAATCTTGACCACTTTTTATATCCCTAAGCCTGCTTATTCATTCGCAAAATGGGTCTGATGACAGCATTATGGGGTTGGCCCAAGAAACTGTAGAAATGTGGAAGTTAATGCAGCGCCTGAAGAACACTCAACAAACATTAGTCCCCTTTCCTTTCTTGTAACTTAACCCTTAATAATATCAAATCACTGTATTAGTTGTTTCATTTCCATAGAAAATGGTCATTTAACATGTATGAGTTTGTGACTGAATAAATAATATATGAAATAGACCACAAAGCTCAATAAGGTCATTGGAAGGCAAGTAAACTCCAGACGTTAACTGTAGAGTTGGCAACGTTCTGATACTGCTCCCCCCCCACACACACACCTTATAAGAGTTCTAAGTGAGAGTTCAGATGAGAAATAGTTCATTTTTAGAGAATGAGTCATTGCAATGTGATGGTCATTTATCGCAGCAGCTCAGAGAGACAAGGAATCCCTAAGCAGTAGCAAAAGCTGTGGGAAGCAAATGTTAACAACTGAAGGAAACTTTAAATTACATGAATCAATGTAACAGTGAGTAAGGAGAGAAAGAAGCAGTAAACTAACATAACAATGAACTTAATGAGCTCTGTACCAGAATGTCTCAGCTTCGAAAGATTATAGAGGGAGAAAAAAATAATATGAAATTAACATATTAACATTGATATTAGTGGCTATTCCATTTGGGACTGGGCAGGACTGCCAAAAAGAAGTTAGAGGACGATGGTAAATCGGGACAGAGTTCAGAAAACAATGAGATATCAGGAGTAGGACAAACTCATAACATAAGCCATTCCAGCCTGAGAATTTCACATTACCCTAAAAAAAGGTTTTGGCAACAGCAGGAAAAATATGCTATGATTCTATGTAAATATTAATACTTGTTTAGGGAAGTAATAATATATATATATACATAACTAAACTATTTAGTAAATCAAGTTTTTATTATATAGATTGAGTCTTCTCAACAAATTTTATATATTTTTAATCTTTTCAGAATGTCATAATTTCTAATCTGTTCAGCTTATTAAGAATAGAAAATTCACCACAATTTATGTCAGTCTTTGTTTCCAGAAAGATTTGAATTCAAAGTTAAGAAATAACCTCTATTAATATATCCCTAAACTATTCTTTATCTTCTGCATATGATAAAAGATTATATCAGCACAAATTATAAGTATATACAACCATTGGATTAATTGTGCACACACACGCATGCTCACAATTTAGCTTCAACATTGTCTCTTATAGGAGAAAAACTTACATTACAGAACTCACAAAATAAAGAAGTCAGTTCAGGATTTACTAACTTCTCAGTCTAAACACTTTTAAACAAGAATAAAGAATTCTCAGAAAACTAATATCATCAACCACTCAAAATAAATATGAATGACCTCCACATATAAAGATAAATGTTAGAAATATTTGTACATATTTAACATATATTAGAGTTTTATTTGGAGACTGTGTAAATGAAATTCATTTAAAATTCTGCATTCATGATGTTTCTTGAGTTGCTATTTAATAGCCGTTATAAATTTAACTTTGTATACACGAGCAAATTATGCAATCCAAATTTAAATTAATTTTCATTAATAAAAACAATCTAGTGCATTGAGAACATCAAAGTGCATTCAATTGCATTTGATTTAGCCACTAAAATTCATCTGAAATAAGCAGTAATTTAATATCTGCAATATTAATTTTAAATTCAAACGATATGCTAATCAAAATCTTTACAGACAGTTAATTATTTCAGTTTGAAATACAGAATTACTTACATTTTTTAAACATTTGAGTGTTATATATTTTAAACATGGATATTTCTCCATCAATGTAATGACCCTCTATGATTTCATAGGTCAAAGACCATGAATTACCTACCATATGATAACTTCAGCAGTAAGTATTTGACATCATCCTTGGGATATGGTTAAGCAAAGAAGACACCTAGACTGATTTCATGCCTACTTCTGAAAAATTCTAGGTTCTCCGAAGTGAGCAGCCATGCCATTAACTTAAAGAGCCCATCAGAGCCTACCCCATGATAGGTGCTCTGCGCATGCAATAAATGGAACTACTAACATTATTCTTTGGGGAATCAGACACTTACTGATACCAAAAGCCTTCCCAACTTTCACTATGAGCTTTCTTATTCTTCTGCCCGCCTTTGAGTCTCTACTAAACACAAGTGACAGTGGCTATCTCCCTTGCTAGAGCAAACTCTGAATAAATAGTCTGTGTTTGTTCTCCTTTGGGTGGTCTTTATCTCCACAATGGAAACTTATGAAAGGTGAGTTTATAGATACTTTTTCTTAACATTTTTCCAGAGATCACCTCTATTCTAATGAGTTAATAAACCTTCATAATCAGAAAATATAAATGCCATTCACGGATAGAGGAAATGTACCCTTTATCCTGCCATGACCATATACTTTGAATAGAGGTGTGTGTAGACAGAGGTAGCAGCTCAGGGGACATCGAGGGGAGAGGCTTGGCTAGACTGTGTATCATGAAGCTTCAGTTGGAATACTACCTTCTCTTAGAGGATACCCCCTTGAAGTGCTGCAGTGTGCGGCTTTGCAGTTTTCTTTCTAACTCAAGAGCAAATTATGAGAATTCTGATTCTTTTCTAACTCTTAACATCTAAGGTTTGAAATGCCCTTTGCTAAGAACTGCTAATGTGTAGCAACAGGTTGCAGACCATCAGAAGACATGGCTAAAATTATTTTCAGTGCATCTAAAGGATACATATATTGTACCTTAAGTATGACAGTATTTTATTGTCATAAAAACTTATTTTGTTGTCAGTCCTTCTCATGAAATAAATAATCAAGCATTAAAGGGATATGGGAAGAAAAATAGCCAGCTCTTAATGAGTAATTACAATGTGACAAGTATTAAATATTTTTACCTATATTGTACTATTTAGCATCACAAGAACCCAGTATGATGAATACTATTACTCCCCTCATTTTCAAACTAGTCATTTGAGACCTAAATAAATAAGTAGCCTGTCCAAGATAAAACACTTACTACTGGCTAAATTCAGACATTTGTACTCCAAAGCCTATTGTCTTAACCATTAGCTGGACTATCTCCCTACCCCAACCATTCAAAAGAAGACACAATAGCCACATACACACCTGACTATAAAATATGGACCAAGTACTAATAAGAGAAGTAAATTCACCATATTTTCTTTCCTTAGATCTGGTAACCTAATATTTATATTGCTTCTTACATATCCAACTTTTACCCATACATGAGAAGTTATGAATATCAGACTTCAAAAGCAAACAGCTAAATTCCATTTTGAATAGTTTAACACATAAAAATATATTGCTTACTGCATATTTAAGAAGGAGATTTTACCTTCTCATTTTCTAAAATTGGCATTATGAGTTCCATAAGATACAGACACTTAATATGTAGTATAAAGAAATGGTGACAAATATAATCTATAAACTTAGGGAATTAAGTTTCACCTTTACAAGTTGTATGGTCTCTGAGATGTAACTTAACCTTTTCATGACACAATTTCTACATCTGACAAATGGGAATAATCCGTGCAACCATTCTTTGTGGTTGTTATAAACAGTAAAAGAGATGATACATTTTTAAAACGCTGTATGAATGAGTGGAAGGACTTGGAATCGTTCACATAAAAATTTCTCTAGTTTAAAAACAACATAAAATTTTGGAAAAATTCCCAAGGCTGTACACCTGCAATTTATCAATGTCATGCATTCCTGAAACCCTCTTTACAAACCATCTAAACACTTTTCCAAAGAAAGAATACCATTGTGGGAAAGGAAGAGAAGGAGAGGGGAGAGAAGTGCAGAGGAAAGGGGGTAAAGGTCAATGGAAAAGAGAATAGAATAGAAAAAGAGAAGGCCAACATGCCCACTATTGTTTTGTTTTCCATTCATAAAACAGAACTTCCTAACCCCTGAACTATTTTGATAACCTTCAAAAACTCTCCCAATAGTCCACTTCTCAATAATTTCCAACTTGTGTCTTAATTTCACAGAGAGTGGAGAAACTGTTGTTTTCTGATGTAATTGGGAGCTGGATTTTAATTAACAATGAGACTAGTGAATTTAAAGTTTCTTTCTTTGTTGCCAAGATAAAACAAGTAATTGAAAGCAAAATGGTTAGAAACGGGCAAAATAGGTTATCGGTTGAGCTTATGCCAAGTTGTCCTCAGTAAATAATCAAAAGAAACACAACAAAGTCCGTTCTGACTCTATTCTTTACCTTTCAGTCTCTCATACTCTTTAAATTGGAATAAAATATTTAGTGTAGGACACTATATTTCCTAAGCGTAGGAAATGAATGACCTAGTGCTATACCTGATCAGGAGACACAAGAGAGAGAAGAAGAGAAAAAGGGGGGAGAGGGAGAGGGAGGAAGAGGGAGAGGTGGAGGGAGAGAGAGGGAGAGGGGGAGAGAGAGAGAGAGAGAGAGAATGAGAGAGGATGCAGAGACTGGGACATTATGGCATAAAAGCAAGGTTATCACTTTAAAAAATAACCTGGGTTATAATCTTCTGTTAATTATTTTTCATCTCTGATTAAGGGAAGTTACTTAGTCCTCCCAATTCTGTTTTCTCATCTGCATACTGAGGCTAACATACATTTGACTTGGAAATAAAAGGTATCTGTCCCAATCACTCAGCACATACTAGATGTTCTATACATGGTAACTCATATTATTTAACTATATTTCCCGTAATTGTCTAGCTTTACACCTCTGCTCTCGATATTCCACAGGTCATGATGCCTCCTCATGGAAACCTGTATTAGTTTTCTTGGGATGCCTTAACAAAATACCACTGACCAGTGGCTTAAACAACAGAAATTTATTTTCTCACAATCTTAGAGGCTGGAAGGCCAAGGCTAAAGTGCCAACAGTATTGGTTTCTTCTGACATTTCTCTCCCTGATTTGCAGATGGCCATCTTTTGCTGTGTCCTCACATGGACACTTTGTGTGTGCATGCCTCACTAGTGTCTCTTCCTTTCCATATAAGGGTGCCAGTCAAGCTCATTAAACTTGTCTCTTTAAAGTCCCAATCAACAAATGCAGTCACACATTGAGTTAGGGCTTCAATACATGCATTTTAGGTGAACACAATTTAGCCCATAATCCATTTTGTTCAAACTGATCGTATCAATGAAGATGGCTCAGCTTCGACTTTAAGAGACGCTTCCACATGTTCCTGAAGAACATCTGATTTTGAGATGCAGTTTATTTTCCGTTCTATTTTATTATTCAAGCCCTATTATCAAGGTTCTCTTTGTTAATATGCCTTTGGTCTGCATACCCTTACAAAAATTTTAAATGATTAATTGGAACCATTAGATGAAAAATGATTTGCCAGCCCCAAGCCAGTGAAATACCATTTGGATGCTATTATTGATAGTGTCTTCTGTAACCTGTAGGTTATCATTTTTTTTCAGGAACTTTGTGATAAACATGAAATATTCATAGAGGACAGATAATATTTAAATGACATCATTAAATAATTAAATATGTGAAGATCTCCACTGGGAATTGCTACATTAAGACTGCAAATACATTCTCATTATCTGCTCTCAATTTCTGAAATATTGTGGAATGAAAGGAACTTTTGAGTAATTTCAGTATGCTATTATTAAGAGTCTAAATCTACCTTCAGAGAGACTTAAATTTTCCATTAGATTTTTAACAGGATAATTATTTAAATATTGTCGAATAAATTTAGGGACCTAAAAATCAAATGCAATATGGAATAAGTAAAGGATATACCAAATGTTAGCACTTCCAAATATTAGTGTGACTGAATGTATAAGAAAAAGCTTTTAAGTATCCATAAGCCAATTCCTACTTGGTTTATGGCTTCTGCATGGCATGGCAAAGAAAGAAATATGGAAAGGTAATATTTTTGAGCATTTGATCATCTGTTTAATTGTTTGAGTAAGTCTGTGAGGCAGACATTATTATTTTACAGGTGAAGAAGCTAAAGCTGGAGATAGTGAATCAACAAAAGTCACACAAATAAGAAATGGCACTGGCAGTTACCTAAACTCAGGCCTGATCATAAGCTTATTACATTTTCTGAAAATAATGATATCATCATACAATGCTGGGAAAAGTTAAGGTGCTCAACAAATTATACAGGAATTCACAAATAAATGTTGTTTTATTGTACACTATTACCAAACTGTTGGAACATATTTTTCTGTTATTAGCTATAGGTATCAACTTGCTATTTCTATACATTTTAATTATAATTTATCCATTACTTTGTGACAGAAGTAGGATTATCATAAATGCCAAGATGAGGGGAATTAGAATATAGAATCATCACTATGGCAAGTGAAATCAATAGTATTTATTAAAAGTTTGTTGTGTGTTCAGCAATACGCTTAGAGCTGTGAAGGATCACAAAGAATACTTGAACAATGTATAGTATATATTTTCTCACTTTTACACTTAAACTAGAAGCAAGACCTTTTAAAAATAGTAATTATAATAGTAAAGAATAGCAATGCCAAGATGTACTTGAAGCACAGCATATGTGACCTGACACATACGCCAACAACCATGAGTAAAAACATCCTTTATGCGCTCAGTTTTCAGTCACTATCACTGGCACGTTGTAAGATCTGTGTGATGAGTCTCATCAGTCTAGTGCTCTCTCAAAATTCGTCATTGCCCTTCATTATTCCCTGAAATATTCACTACTGAGGACCTCTTTTTGAAATTGTTGGCCTCCCTTGGATGCCATGATATTACATCATCTGAGTTCCCCATCTCTTTGATACTACCTCTGCCTGTTTTGTCAATATTTATTCCTCATTTACGCCACAGTGTAGAGATATGCCAAGAATCTGTTTTCGCATAACAAACCCAACCACTTCCATGACTCAATTAGCATCTCACCAGGCAGAGTGAAGTATTTAAAAGTCAAATGCAGATAAGGCAATGATGCACTGATTTATGAAGTATCTATTGAGCCCCTTCTCTTGGATGGGTACATCTCTAGGTGGTAGCAATGCCATAGCAAAAAAAAAAAAAAAGACAGAAATCCATGTCCTTAGAGAAACTTGTTTCTAGTGATGAGAGGAAAATGATGCTGCTCTTGATCTGCAAAAATGGTTTTTCTAGTAAAAAGCAACACAACAACAACAAAAAAAGTAGGGTAAAAAAGATTTTTTTTTATAGTAGATGAAGACAGCTATTAAAATTGTGTTTCTGAAAACTCTTCAAAGTTGACCATTTGTAGTGTACACTTTTTGCAGCCATGCTTACAACAGAACAGAAAATGTTGGACCTTTTTAGTATTAAGATGCAACTAAAAGAAAACTTAATAAAAAGTGATGTAATCCAAAGCAGTGGTTTTTGTCTCTTGCAAAAAGAAAATTCCATAGTACAGAGATGAAGACAAATCTGCTGTGTCTTCAGTTCCGTCAAGGACTCACATACTGTACACATTTTCCTTCGTCCATCTGTATCACAACAGGGTTACATACTATCGACATGTTTTATGGCTGTGGACGTTGGCCTTAATCATTGGCTGAAGTAGTGTTTTGTCCAAGCTCTGCCCTGTCAAGTTACTCTAGCTTCCCCCTTTCCCACAGCGCACTCTTCAGAAGGAAGTCGCTGGACATAGCCCACATTTCAAGAATGAGGGTTTATGATCCCTCTTGTTGAGGACACAGAATCTACATAATTTATTTTGAATTGCTCTGCACAGACTTGTCTCCTCTCCCTTAATTATTAATTTTATCAAGTATGTATTCATCTCAGTCTGGAAGCATAGATGTTTATTTTCTACTCCGGATTATGGCCCAATACTACTTCAGGTATTTTGTTGTTTAAACTGTTCCAGCTTTGGCCTTTGCAAGTGCTTTCAGCTGGCCCCGGTGTCCCTTTGAAATGCCCCAACAATGTGGTTTTCTTTGTCTGCCTGTTTGCTTTGAGCACACATATATTTTCTGGCATGATAAGGTGCTCCAGGTTCATCTCATATATTGCCTAGGATCAGTCATTTCTGAGAGGAGCAGTAGTGTTTTGTTTTGTTTTTTTGACTAGTAAATGGTATCAGAAACCAAATCTGGGTGCTAGCTATGCTCATGGCTACTGTAGTGTCATTTCTTTCAGGTCCTCTCAGCAGACAGAAAAAAGAAATACATACACATCTTAACTCATGTGTAGACACATATCTATACATATCTCTGTAGGCAACCTTGCATATCTTTATGAAGTTAAACATGAGTTATCACCAATGTCTCCAACTCTAATCCATTACCACGTGGATCATTCTAGCCTCCTTCTCTTGCTTATCTGTAAATTTCCAATCCAACAGGAAGAAACCTGGTTCCCACCATGCACCATCCATTTACTTAAGGGTTCGATTCCAATATACATGTGCAGAAGTATCAAACTTGTTAACCCCTGTCCCCTTAGGAGGCGACTTCACCGACCATAGTCCGGTGAGCATGCACAGTCTTTGGGCTTTGTTATTATAGGTCCCACTCATTTTCAGAGTTACTTAGGCAGCACTTAATACCCCCTTGGCCATCTTCAGTTAAACTGTCCTATACGTTTACAGTACAGATGGACATTGCTCACACAGCCTGCATTCTTGCCTGTGATAACCTGAGCACCTAAATGACTTTTTACATTTTATTACATTAAGGTGCATCATTTGTGCTTTAAAGTTCTGTGCATTTCTCGTGCATACTACCACGTGTGATACATTCCCAGTATCATAAAAAATGGTTTCACCACCATAAAATCCCCTGTGTTTCACCTCTTCACCCCTCCCCTGAACAATGAAGCCTTCGAAATCACAGATATTTTTACTGTCTTCATAGTTTTACCTTTTCAAGAATGTCATATAATTGGAATCATATAATATATAGTCTTTTCAGACTGGCTTCTTTCATGTAGAAATGTGTACTTAATGTTCCCACATGTCTTTTAGGGTTGATAGCTCATTTTTTTTTATTGTCGAATAATATTCTACTGGATATGTGGATATATCATGGTTTGTTAATTAATTCATCTACTGAAGGACATTTTGGTATGTCCTGTTTTGGGTCCTCAATAAATAAATTTAGCATATTTATTATGACCACCAATCTTGGGTACAAATAAAACTGTTACTTAAGAAATTTAAAAAGTAAAATGAACCATGGCTTCAGAGTTATGTATTTATCATTTATCTGTCTTGGCTTCCTTGGAAGACTTGGGGATTGGTGAAGAGAACAGAACACACCCCCCCCCCAAATAGGCCTCTTTTGCATATTGATTATTTGAGTTCCTTACTTTAAGAAATGGCAGACACAGAAACTCTGCAAACCTAGTCCAGGTTACCCTGTTGTGAGGGATATTTACATTCATAAGGGAAATAGCCATTTGTAAGGGAAAAAGAAGGCTGAGCAAATCTCTAGAAACTCTTGTCAATGTGGAAGGCATGAACTTAAATACGAATTTAACAGCCATTCCCTTGTTGACTGGGCTTCTGTGCTAGCCCCCCTTAACAACTTAGACTAGGGTTCCAAAATATTTACTCTGGTTGACATGTTGTAACACAAAGAGATTGTAAGGCTAAGTACTTAAAACTCATTTCAATGGTTTGAAATAGAGAATAGAACAAGACTGCGATAATGGTTCCATTAAAGGATTAGAAATATGATTATTGTTTACTGTGGATAATTTTGTCATGGGATTATCAGAGGCATGCAATTATCACTCATGTTGTGGGCTTGGCATTTAAGAGAAGAAGAGACTTCTGCTCAGAAATCATGTCTATCGTTATGATAGCAGGCAAAAGGATGGATGCCCTGTGTGTTTCAAATGCAAGCAAGGTCAAGAACTTTTACCACTACAGCTATGTCCCTGGGCTGCAGGTAACTTTACATTCCTCCATTAGGGGATTTTCCTTGGATATTCTAGGGAGAGCTTTACTGCTATTGCCCAGGCAGATAATGTACTTGTTAATGTCATGAAGAAGCTAACATTTGTGTCACTCTTCTTCAGTGCTCAAGAATTTGAACTTTGTTTATAAGATTTATCTCCTTGACCCCTCAATCTCTGTCAAGCTCATATAATTACAGCTATTTTTCTGGAGAAACTGCACTGTGACACCAAGTGTGAACCTCTCTATCACAACCACAGAAGTGCACACTACATTCCAGCCGTAATTTTTTAACACGTGTTGGTCTGCAATATGACAAAACACATGCTCTTTGAGGTGAGCCCAGTTATGCTTCTCCTCTCTCAGAGTTTCCCCTATGTGGCCATTGTACATGCACCCAACTTACACTGGAGCTCAGATAAACTGGAGAAGGTTGCTCATTAGCCACAGGAGAAGTGTGTGATAAAAATAGGATCCCTTTTTAATGTATAGGGAAGAATGAATGCTTTATAAGTATAAAATTTTCATTAGTATTTTTATGGTATAAGTGACAAAGTGAGTATATAAGATGTTAGGATACTAAGAATGGAACAGAAAAAGGTAAAGTGCTATGCAAATATAATTAACTTATTAACTTAAAGAACACATTTATCAAATGCCTACTATGTTCCAGGAGCTGTGCAGAGACTGGAGGAGACAGGATGATTAACAAGATGCATTTGCCATGCTCAAAAAAACTTACACAGTGTCATTTTGTTGATAGTGTTGTGTGTGCTATTAGTTATATTTCCACGACTTGGCTTTAATACTTTGTGGCACTGTGAAGTTACAAAGACGCAGCATAGTGATCATCCTCTTTTTCTTCACTTAGGTCCCTGATCGTCTACCTCAAGCCCAGGGACATACACATTTAAACCTCAACCTTTCCCACGAGTTCCATTCTTGTTCTTACAAAGAACCTGCTGACTGTGCAAACTCAATCTGCCCAAATGAAACTACATAATGTCCTTCTTTCCAAACCCTAGTCATTCAACCATAAAAATATAGCTCAATTTGGTGTCCTGGGGTCACCTAAACCAACTGTCAATTCTAATCAGTCGTCTCCTTTCCATATGTCTTTTCAGGCGTCCATCATCCGGAATTCCTTCACGCTGACCTTTCATATTCTCAGTGCCTTCACATTCTTTCTAGGTGTAGTGGTGATCACACAGACTATGCTCACAAACATTGGCACTCAACAGAATGCACTCGAATTCCTGAGTCTACTGTTGAAAGCCTTCCATCATCCAGCACCGGCTTCTCACCTGGTGTATCTTCCATAACTGCCCAAGTCCAGACCACACAGGACACGTGTTTGTAGAGCATGCCAGCACATCTCTTCTCGCTGTTCCTCCACCAAGGCCCTTCCACTCCTGAAGCACATGGCAGCCTCTACTCATCCTTCCCGGCTAATCTCAAAATATAGTCATTTCTTCCATGAAACATTTCTGACTCTTCCAGGGTGGAAGAGGAGTTCTACCTCGCCTTTAATTCTAGGACCTTTTGCTTATATCACATTCATGATTCTTAATACTTTTAACATAAAATTAAAGCTACATACCCCATCTCCTCTAGCAGATGTGAACTCCAAGCAAAAATGTCTGATTTCTATATGCATCTATATACATATACATATCTCAACATCATGGGTACAAAAACCTGCATAAATCACAAGTGTACAGCTGGATAAATATTCACAAAGCTAGCATATCCCTGTAACTAACATCCAGATCAAAGTAAAGGGATGAGCAGAACACCAGAAGCCGCCTCATGTTCCCCTTCAGTCACTACCCCCACCCTCGAGTAAATCTACTCTCCTGAATTTTAACAACACAGCCTGTTTTTAAGCTTTATATAAAGGACATCCAATGAATACGCTATTTTGTATCTGACATCTTTGGCTCTAATGGATATTTCTGAGATTCACCCGTGTTGTTTCATGCACTTGTAGTTCAATCACTCTCATTACTACATCACGTTTCATTGCATGAACATCCACTTTGTTTATCCACTCTTCTGTAGATGCACATCTGGCTTGTTTCCAGTTGTGGGATATGATAAACAATGCTGTTTTCTGGGGTCAGGCTTCAGGTGAACACATACAATGCATTTCTATTGGTTATACAGTGCCTGATATATTTTTGGGTCCCTTACTGCATTCATTTCAGTGATTTGCTACTTGCAACACGAATAAATGAATAAATATATGTAGTATGTCTTTTTTTCTTAAATTGATTTTAAATTGTCTGTGCACTGTGCATTCTTGTATTCTTAGACACCAATGTTCTGTTCAGAACAAATGTGTAATAAAAACTGGATTATACACCATTTTTCCTGATCTTCTGAAGGTGAATGTTACAGGTGAAGACCTTTCATTACTCAGAATTTGTGAAATGCTATAGGAATATGGTTTCAATTGTACCTGTACTTTAGACACAGCTAAAGATGAATGAGATTTTCAGTGACTGGCAAAACCAGGCGTGTCCTTCATCAGAGTAAACAAGAGAGGGAGTAGGCATGAAGTCAGCTCTGTTAAGATTCTGACAGAGTATGAACAAAAACAACAAAATCAATGTTCAAAGTCAGATAAGGTTTAAAGTTGCATATTAATTAAAAAGCAAGAGAAAGTTTTTGTATGTATTTATTCACATGCTCAAACCTCTAAGAAAGTGATTTAAATTGTTTTAATTTATACACTTATCAATCAGAGAAATCTGCATACTGACAATTATAAAAACTTCTCATCTAAGAAGAGCAAGCGTCCTTCAAGTAGTAAAAATAAACTTATACTATTCATATAATATGCATTTATTTGTCTTTCTGTCTTTCCCCCTCTGCCTTCCTTCTTCCCTCTTTACCTCTCTGTCTCTCTCTCTCTTCTCTCTCTCCTCCCCTCCCAAGTCCCTCCCTCTTTCCCTTTCTCACTATTAATTGGGTCCCTAGAAGTTGACCTGATACAAAACTTTGCACGCAAGGATATCTTTGGGAAATGAAGAGAACAGTGATAGACTGGGAAGTGATACACGGAAGAAATGGCAGCTTGATAACAGTCAATGAACCCGGTTCCATGTACTGGGTAAACTAGGAAACGATGCGAAACAGAAAATGATGTAAAATAACTCATAATCCTCCCAACCAAGAGATGAGGGAGGTGGGGTGTTTAAACAACCTGAGAGTCACTGATAAAGACATTTTTCCCAGGGAAGCTAACTCCCTGGCACATGTGCACCACAGCCTTTAGCAGTTCCAGAAAGTGACCTCCACGTAGGGCAGGTGCCAGCAGGCCCCGCTAACACAGGAGGGTCTGAGGGCATACGGACAGAATGCCGACGGCAAGTACTCTCTCTTGCTAACTCTCGTTCTTGCTTCCTCTTTGTCTCTTTCATTCTTTCTAACACCATGACCACCCAAAAAAGGCTTCGTTTTCACCTTGATAGATCCATAGAACACTTTTTAAACATTAATTAAAACTGAAAATATCTAGATGATATGAAAGTAAAACTTACATAAAAAAGATGAACCCAAGGTGGAGTTAGCACCCAAAATAATTTCCATGAAGGGAAAAGCCACAGATTTGCATGAAAGTTCCCTAGCCACCAACACCACGGGTGAACATAAGCTTATTTACATTTTCTATGGAAGACTCTTACTTACATTTTCTGTGCAATAAGGAAACCATCCACATCCCCAGGAAAAGCACTTCCTGCAATTTGAAGGTTACGGAGGCTTTCTACATGAGGCCCTCACAAAGAGAGCACCGTGCAAAGTGGAAAGCAGTATCACTCTCAAACTCGCTAGAGAAACAGGTGTATAAGGCTGAAGAAAAATAAACTTTAAGGCCTTTGGAGCAAAACAAGCCTGAAAGGAACCATGTGCCCCTTGAAAACTATTCTCCAGCTTCAGAATTTAAAAAAATAACAACGCATGTAGGAAACAGTTGTCACAACTAGGAATCTCGAATGGCTTTGTATGATAATTGGCCTGAAGATACTTCAAGAAACCAGTGACACATTGACCTTTGAATAGCCTCCAAAGAAGGGTTAGGGGCCATCAATGTAAGAACTGAGGAAACAAAATACAAGGATTAAAATCACGGTTGCTGCCATCACGCTGTCCAAGCATGACTGCTGTAGGGACTGCCACCACTCTGGGCTTCAAGGGCACCACGAAGGAAAGCTGGCAGCCTTTCAGTGACGATGGAGTAAGACCAGCCCCCCAGTAAGAAGACAGATAGCCATGCTGTTTAATTAGGCCAACAATAAAAACTGGGCCCCTCGGGTCTTTCATTTCTGTTGTAAAAGTCCTCCCTACCCCCCGGCCCTCTAGTCTTTAGAGCTGCTATCAATAAGATGCTGTTCTGTTTCCTTGATTCTAACCAATTATGTTTACCTTACTCTATGTTTACCTTTCTACACTCTTCACTCTCCTGTCTCAAAATTCTACTCTATAATAAGCATGCCCACTTTTATTTCTATTCTCCTTCCTTAGCTTTTTCTTTACTTTCTTACTTTAACGGAAACACTACTTTCTCCTTAAGATATTGTTTCCAATGGTGATGATGTCGTCTCTCAAAGTTTACATTTTATAAGTTGGAGGAAGGAGTTATTTTTCTTGTCATTAAGCCCCTGCATTAGTCAGAATAAGCTAGAACTAGCCACAGTAACAAAGAAATTCTGAAATTCCCAGACATGACACAAACATTTGTTTCTCACTCAAAGAACAGTCTGATGAGGTCAAGTGACTTTCCTCAAATCAGTGGCTTTTGGGGTTGTTCTGCCATGTTTTGATATTACCATCATCTTGGCATCATTCAGCCAGCAAGGAGAGAGAGAAAAATTGAGGTGAATACACACCATGTACTTACTCACCTAAGCTGTAAAGTGACATGTTACTTCTGCTTACATCCCTTCAGCCAAAACTCAGGTATATGGTGCTAATCTAACTGAAATAGTGGCTTGAAAATATAGACTTCTAGGAGTCCCAGGAAGAGGAAATAAGACTGGGGAGCATCTGCCAGGACTCAATATTTTGGTCAATAAATATTCATTTTATCTTTTCTCCAACACATAGAGTACTCTTTATTTCTAAGAGGTGTAAGCCAAGTTACCATCTGGTCACTGTTGCTAACTCAAAATCTGATTCTCCAGGTGACCCTCAGTCCTCTACATCAAGTCCACATGTGGCTTTTTTTCATATAGGGAAAACATATGCCTCACTTCAATATACAATTCAGGCAGTTCCATTAAAAAAAGTGGGGGGGGGGGTGAGAGACAGAATGGTAGACACGGAGCAATCACAGGCCCATAGCAATTTTGAAATTCAGGGACCTGACAGTGGGCATTACCTTTGTCTGGGAGGTAGCAGAGATACCATGAATTAGTTCTAGTCTTTGGAAGGATCTATTTTGGTCATAGCTCTCCATGACCTCAAATTCTTCTCTAGGAAACCACCATTCTTCCCATTACCCTACATGAACGCATCTTAAATAAGGATTAGCGTCACCTCCTTGAGGCAATGCAGCCTTGAAGGCTGCCTCTTGATTGTGGGAAACTAAGGGGCTGGAAGTTGTTTTAATACCTACGACAGTATGAAAGATTTTTTTAGTCTGGTCTTGAGGTTTCCCTGGCGAAACATTTATTTTTCAAAACTGATTAGGCTTGGGCTTTGTCTTTTTCTAGAAGATTCACAGCCCAAAAGCCACATCTAAACTTCTTTGTAGTTATAATTCCTGAGCTGTGACTTTCTCTGTGTTTAATGACTACCGCCTTGATGTTCTCTGGAATTAAGTGTGAATATAGACCATACACTCTGTTTCATTCGCCCTGTACCATTTTAGCAGAATGAAAAGCTGAACTGGATTTTGACACTCAAAAAAACTTTAAATCCCATTTATTACTATTTGGAGTCTAGACAGAGGCTTTTCTCACCCTACAGGGCCCAACGTCTTTGCCCTCTACCCATTCCCTTTCATTTTTGCTGGAAAGCCAGGTAATTTTCCTTTATGCCAGCCCTTCCTTATAACACTTTGTCAAAGGCAGTAACAGTGAACAGATCCTAATTACATGACTTTTTTCAAATATCTTACACCAGACACGCCAGGTCAGTTGGGTAAATCATCCACCTCCGAAGTGTTACCAGAAGTGACAATTTTCCAAATGTTTTACCCCAACATAATATCAGTTGTCTTTATCCAAGCTTCCAATATCATCTCCTCCCTGCTTACTTTCTTACTACTAAGACAGTGCCATATATTTGTGGAAATGTTTTATGTGATGTTAATTCACTTCTGCTCAAGATCAAACCAACTAGCTGCTGAATAAGTATTCAAACGCTCAGTGACTTACAAAAGTGTAGTTTTCACTCATGCCGCATTCAGCTGTGAAAGTTAGGATTTTCTGACAGCTCTTCTCTCAGTGGTGACTCCTAGAGCCTATTTCCTTCTATCACATGCCTGTCATCCCAGAATCCTTTCTTTTTTTAAAAAAAATCTATAAAACCTGAGAAGAGAGATAATGAATGGACCAAGGAGTTTTCAACTGGTTTGAGAACTCAGGCCCAGAAATAGCCTACATCATTTCTTCCCACATTTACTTGACCATAACTCTTACCTAATTGCCAAGAAGGTTGCAAAATTTAGTCTTTTCTTATCCTAGGAAAAGGATATAAAATTAATATCTGCCTCAGTCTTTCTTCCACACATATGAAATTCTCACTCCCTCAGGAAAACAGAAAAACCAAAAACCTCCATTCAGTTACTACCTCTGGCTAAAGTCTGAGAATTAATGGATGAGGCCTGGCCATCTGTTGTTTTTGGATAACATTTATCCTGATCCTGGAAACCTTGGATGAAAATGATAAGTAACCTTCTTCCCACATGCGCAAATGTACACACCACATATATTAGTGAATCAGGGACAAGGTATCAGCAGTAAATATCCCCATTTGGAAAAATGAAAAATGAAAAACTTATCACTGTCACTGGTCTGAACAGTTCTGCCATGGTGTTGAGCAGACACAGTGAAAGTCTTCATCCCAAGGCTTACGGTCTGGCTCTCAGGAAGAGATCTCTTGTCCATTAGTCTACATAGGCTGTCAGACCCTCCCTTTGGGAGGCTTTTTTATTCTTAATCACATCACTGCCTTTGTCTAATAAGTACAGTTAGAATATTTCTCATCTGAGAAGTGACTCAAAAACTAGTCCGTTTCCATCTTTGGCCCCTTACATCTTGCTCCTTACATCTTACGTCTTACACAATTTTAAGTGAATTCTGACAACACCCACCTGAGGCAGATGGAGGGAATAAATCAACGGGAGGATATATACTGGCTATTTATTCATCTTGTTAAAACACTGACAGCATCACTTCTTTTTGTACACCAAAGGCCAGAACCCAGTCATATGGCCCCAATCTAACTGCCAGAGAGGATGATGAGAACTGTTGTCTTCCAATGTGACCAAGAAAAGAACCAATGAGATTGGTAGTGTCTGAAACTCTTCCCCACTCTCTTATAAAACGCTGCACCTGTGGAGCTGTGGACATTTGTTTCTAACATTTTCCTCTCTGCTAAAACTATCATTCTTAGTAGTCCTGCTCTTTTCTCTCCCACATCAAAGAGCTTCTCATTTTAAAAACTCTCTACTTTAATTGTCATTCACATGATTAAGCCATCCAGAAAGCTGGCCTCAACTCTCTTAAAATGCTTGACAATAATAATCTTCTCCAACGTGATACCTCAGACACCCACTCCCAGGACCACATATGAGAATTTATTATCCACCTGAAAAGCTCCATGTCCAAATTCAGTAATCCCACTTCTCCCTATCTCCTGCACCCCACCCAACACTGTGGTCCAAATAACACCATCTTTATCTTTCTTACTACAATAGCTCCCTCCTAATTCATCATTTACAATCCATTCTTAACCCTTTTAAATCAGTTTTTATGTTCACAGTGTCCTATTAATCCAGATTGCTTAGTCAGTTGAGCTCCTTATACTACCTAGACTAACAAATGCCTATAATTTTTCCCAATCCAATAATCTTCCCCTTTCACCAATCCTCTCATTATCCAGCTTAGGTACTTTGGTACACCATTTCAAAAACACTCTTGTTAATCACTTCTTTTACCTTTTCATTTTTCACTAAGCCCATTTTGAAAAATACAAATTTGAGTCAAGCCAAATATTTCTTTTCCTTTTGCATTCCGCCAAGCAACTGAATTCTGCTTAAGAAAAACCACACACACACACACACACACACACACAAAACCAAACTGATGCTATAATTTCTTCCCACATTTACTTGAACATAACTCTTACCTAATTGCCAAGAAGGTTGCAAAATTTAATCTTTTCTTATCCTAGGACAAGGATATAAAATTAATATCTGCCTCAGTCTTTCTTCCACACATATGAAATTCTCACTCCCTCAGGAAAACAGAAAAACCAAAAACCACAGCTCCACAGGTGCAGCGTTTTATAAGAGAGTGGGGAAGAGTTTCAGACACTACCAATCTCATTGGTTCTTTTCTTGGTCGCATAGGAAGATCTTCATGTTAAAAGAGGCCCTAACTCTTGATTGAAATCTGACAGCTTTCTGGTCAACAAGACTTGTCCACTTTCCACAATTATGTTAAACTTTTGTGCTCCCCACAAAACCCTGACTATCCAGCTCCTGGCCTCACTCTCACTAATACAAAAAGACACGTAAACCGTAAAACAGGGACCCTTTATCATCACACACGAGGCTCACAAGCCTACTTTCTTCTCTCCCTGAGCCCTCTGCCTCCCTCGTGTTAGAGCGGGTGAGCTCCACTTTCCCCCGTGCACGCTCTGCCCGTGCCTCAGGCCCCGCTCCCAGCGGACCTCATAGGAAGTTAATCTATTCCTCCCCCTACATCGGTAGTCTCACCCTTACGACTGCACTTTCTTCAGTAGCATTTAATCCCCCTTCAGTCTGTCTGATCTGAAAATACACCAAATAAATTAAAACATTCTTATTTATACCCATAGCTTCCATCTCTACCTTTATGTTGGTGACTCTTAGTTCTCCTCTGAGGTTCACTACGCCCATCTCCAGTTCCCCGTTGACAAAGTACAAACAGGCGGAACTGAACACATCCCCAACTGGACTCACTGGCTCTTCCATGCTCTGAAATTGTTTCCCACATCTCCCTCTGTCAATGAAGAACACTGTCAACTGTCATTAATCCGCTTCTGCACTTCAAGTGCCTGGGAAACGTCTTTGACAACTCCCTCTCCTTTCCCACCTCCGTTCACAAAGCCTGGATGCCACGTCTAACCACAACTTGAGTGCATCCGCTTCTGGGACCCTTACCACCACCACCCTGGCTCAAGCAACCTCACATCTTTCTGGAACACAGGAAGACCCCCTTTCCTCTGTCATGCTTATAAATGCACACTTAACCCCATTAATCAACTCTCTTCCCTGCAAATGTGGTGATATATCACATGTCTGAGTAAAATCCTTCAGTGGGTTATTTTTGCTCTTTGCTCTTGGGGTACAATTAAAATAATTACGATGGCTCGGCATGGTCGAGGCCCTAAATACTGCTTCATCTCATCTCATGCCCTGGCCCTCTCCACTTTCAAAGCTCCAGCTACATTGCCCTGCTTGTTCATTTTCAGATAAAATGCTTTCTCTCACCACAGGGCTTTGCATGTGCTGCTCCATCTTTGAACACCACCCCTTATAACCATTCTGCCCTAATTCTTTCTTATCGCTTTAATTTTCAGACGAAATGCTACTTTCCCAGGGGAGCCTTCTCTGACATGTCAGACTAGGTCAAACACCCTTTTATATATGAACATTGCGCGTTGTTAATTTCCTTCACAAGATTTATGGTTTTATATTTATGCATATGATTTAACTTTGTGTTATTATTTCATTGGAGTCTATCTCACCCTTTTCCTAAAAGTTCCACAGGGTCAAGCCTATGCTTAACTCCCTGATACATATTTCCAACACCCAGCACAGTACAGGGATATAAAGAGTGCTCAGTAAATCCTGTTGAAAAAAAAAATTAATTAATTTCATGATGACAAGATAAAGAGAAAACAGTGTTTTGGGTATGCAGTGCCCTTTTTCAGAGATGAACTGCAGAAGAACTGATGACGTTTACACATGTTATGCATTATTCAATTCCGCTATAATATTTCTCTCAATTTCATTTTTTTGTTAAATAATAGATGACAGTTATTTCAAGATTATTTCCCTTGAAAAATAACAAGAGAGAAAGTATCCTGTGTTACCATTTTGATACAGATCCTTGCAGGCTTGGGGTTAATTAATATCCTATACATGCCAGGAAGATAAATACAGACATAATCATGCAAAAGCAATTTATACTCTCAGATAAGCCTCCGGAGAAAACCCGGAGTGAAGCCAGTACCATATTTCAGGAACTCCAGATTCAGAGCATTCATGATTGTGCTAGGACACTTTCTCCTAGAATTAGGTCTTTTCAGTGTGAATTTCAGAGAGGTCATATAACTGAAGGGTTAGGACTCATCTATTTACACAAAATGATGACAGAGCAGGATAAATCCTAGATTGGGAATTAAAAACATGTTTGCAGGCTTGGCGTGGCTAAAGTATGACATTCTGCATAGTGCTTAAACTTTCTGAAATTCAGTTTTGTACCCTTTTAAAATATGAAGGTGATTTTATAAAACCCCTTCCACATGAAAGATTCTAAGACTCTTATTCAGCCTCTTCATGATGTTTCAATAACTATCATGATGGGCAATTTGGAATTCGTCTGGAAACAGGGTTACTTAAATACTTCAGGGTAAAATATAAAATCCAGAACAATGAGAAAACACACGCACCAATAAATAAAACATTAAGACCTTCAATGGCTCCTTGTTCGTAACTCACTTAGCTCTGTTACTTGACACCCTAAAGAGACCTACTTTATCCAAGTATTATGCTCTTGTAAAAATTCATATGAACACACTACCAATTTTCCCACTGGATTTGCAGTTATTTTCCTACAATGTTTGGCATGTGTGTGTGTGTGGCATGAAAATATAACTTGTCCTGATATGTTCTCCTTTGGGTGGGTCTGAATATTATCCCAGAACAGTGAAGCCCAAAAAGTTGAGAGGGTTAGTAAAATGAAATACAGGTGGAAGATAAAGTTGTTCATATGGCTTAGGGAGAGTTTCCCTCTAAAAACAGCTGCCTGTATCGAACAGAGATCTGCCCTAAAATGGTAGCTGCTAATAGGGCTAGGTCATTAAAAAGAAATACTTTCCTGTGTCATAAAACATGGAATAATAAAGCAGGCCTTGCTTAAACTAATGAAAGTACATTTGGGTGTATGAAAAGGGTAAGACTTGCTAAAGAGAGCTACTGTCCTTTAACGACAAAAAGGTCGGGGGAAGAGAGTGGGAACCCTCCTGCGTCAGAGGCCCACAGGCTACAGTTTCCATTTCTCTCAAGGCAAGAACAATCCTCATTTAACTAACAAACGAAGTTTTTTTAGTTAAATCCTGGTAGATAAGTTTAAGCCCTGGCTCAGGGCCTGAGGAAATGATCCTCACTCAGTCCTCCAGAAGGAGAGTAAAATTGTTTCTTGGATATCATCCTGCTGGAAGTTACCAAAGCGAAGACTATGGTAGCTGTGGACTTCTCTGGGATGATGTGTAAATCATACAGGTCCTTACACAGGTCTTGACCAAATTCTCTAAGTGGCAGGTCAGTTCCCATCAGTGGCAGAGCTTGGAAAGAAAATGTTTTTTATTCAAAAGGCTTTGCAAGGGTTATCGAACTTGGTTTTTCACTACTGTAACCATGGTGAAGTCCACCGAAGAACTCTCTCCCTAAAGAAAGTATGAGGTTGTTTGAAAAAAGGACAAATTTGCGGAATAAGCAGAAACAGGTTAAACTACAGAAACTGACTGCCTCTTGACTAGGTTAAGAAAATATGAAGACACAATGTCACAGACTGAAGAGCTAAACACCTTCCCTTGGTGTAACTTCAAATGCCTAACTTGGTATTGATAATTAGCTAGGGTTGGGAGATGGGGTACATGGGATTATACTCCTGGCTGGAGCAGAGAAAGCATCTCAGAGAGCTGAGTTCTACAGACACGCTAAAGCATTTGAACGTACCTGGGCAGAAATGGACATGCTAATGTTTTAAACTTTATTGTCATAAAATTAGCAAATAATCTACCCATTTGTGTGGTAAATGGAAAAGGATGTCAGCCATTTCAACTGTCACAGGTTGGTTTTCTAGGAAACAGACACTGCAATGGAGGTGTGTGTGTGCACATCATTTCTTCGGGCGAGTTCTCAGGAAAACATGTGCAGGGAAGTGAGAGAAGCAGAACTGGGCTGCAGGAGAAACTGCACTTTGATGTGGTTGCAACAAACACCTCAGTGGATTCCATGGGGAGCTCTGGAAATGTCAGTGATGTACTAGTCGAGTTGGGGGGCAAGGTGCTGGGATACAAATCCTCAGTTTGACCATTCATTGGATGCAAACAGCCTGTGGAAAAGGCTCATTATTCAGCTGTGGGGGATTGTTGGCAAAACAGGGTTGCACATTACAGTATTCACGATACCAGTGTGATGCTTCACTCTGTGCATTTAAAATCCAGGTTGCCATTCATTGTCTCTGTGACTTAGTTCAAATTTCTTAGCTGCCCTCTGTCTCAATCACCACATCTGAAAATGAAGATAATAATGGTACCCATTTCATGAAGTCGTTTCGGGAACAAAATACAACTAAAGCAATTAGAACACAGACTACCTTATAGTAAGCAACTAACAAATATCAGCAATCACTAATCTTTATAGCCAGGTTCTTCTAAATGTGACCAAGTATGGTATAGCATCTAATAATAGAGTTGATCTTCATTTTTTGCAGATTCTGTATTTGCAAATCTGCCTACTTGGTAAAATTTGTATTAATAGCCTCCAAAACAATGCTTGTAATGTTTTCACAGTCCTTGAGAACATACACAGTGTGGTGAAAAGGCACAGAGCAGCCCAATGTACACATCGTCCAACAAGGCAAGGCTCTGTCATCTTGTTTCAGTTCTCGTGATATGAACGAGTGTCCTTTCTGTGGTCTACTGAGTTCTTGAGAGAGGCGTGCATTTGAATAGATTTATTATGTGAAACCAGAGAACCCACCAGCTGACTACTCCCTGGGAATGTCCAGAGATAACTCCATTTATTAAAGTAATAAGAAAACACTATTAAGGGAGAGGGGCAATGACTTCATTGAGAAGTGGTGTCCACTCTCCTCTATAGACCATGATTAATAACAGAGATTCGGCTCTGGATTTGCAGTCCCTGTTATCAATGGGACTGGTAGGCCTCCGGCAGAGCAGAGGCAAGATGCTGATCCTTAACCTTCTGAGGAAAGGTGGAGAGACTGCTGTAATAGGCAATCAAGGTGAAGCAGAAACAAGGGAGCCTTGACGCTCAGGGAACTGTTGCAACGGTTAATGAGTCATGATATTCCTAGAGATGAAATAGTTGGACAGCCAACAAAGAACTGCTTAATTTATTTATATCAAGGGCTTTGAATTCAGTCACAGAATGGGAACTCATGATGTCTGAGCTAGTATCCAGACTGTACCATTTTGAAGCTCAGAGCCCCTCTGCTAAAGGAGAGGCTGGGCTTTCTCGAGGCAGAATATTACAGACACAAATATACATATTAAATATTTTCCAAAACCTTCACCAGAGGGTCCTATGGCCACTCTTCAGTATAAATGTACACTGGAGTAAAGGAAATATTTTTACCATTTTAGGGTTCTCAGGCACAGTGGTTTCTCTGATAAACAGGAGATCTAAATGCCAGGATAACTTCTTGTTAGAGTGAAGGTGTATAGACTCCAGGTGACAAATAAAATCTTGCATCAGGTCTACATCATAGTGGGCCCAGTCAACCCACAGAATTATCCTGCTTGTATACACACACACACACACACACACACACACACACACACACACACCTGACCTACTAGAAAACACTGGTTGAGTAAGAGGACAGCTGGTTTTGGGTCCTTTTTTCATTCCTCTGTAATCCATTCACTGAAGAAACAGCTAGCGCTTCCCTAAGGCTGAGGTCTAGGACGTCTTAAGCAAAACGGCCAGAAGGTCAATTTCTTGGAACAACGTTAAAGCGATATCCCATGCAAGCATATCACAGTGACATTTTTTTCTCTCATGAAAGTGACGGTTATGTGCTCTGACTTGTTTTTCCAAATAAGATTTAAAAAGTATAAAACCATCCATAAAGAAATAAGCCGTCATAGTTTCAGAAGCGGTGTCTTATTCCTCTTGCTTCGGTGGAGTCAGAATTGTGCGGGGCCATTGGATTAGCTCTGACCCCAGATGGGCCTCCACAGAACCAAAGCTTAAGTGGTGAATCTACACTGAGGTCGCACAAGAAGCCAAAGGAGGGAGGGCGGGATAACTTCATGTCCCTATGAGGACACCAGCCTCCGAACACGAGTAAAGCACATGCCAACACTGCACACTCACCTACATATGTGCACATACGCACACATTTTATATATATGCATATAAATATATATAGATATTTCTATGTCTATCTATATATACAGCCAAATATATAGAATTGGGATGAGACAATATATAGGGAAAAAGAAGATATGTGTGTATGCCCGGAACATTCTACAACTTATTTCAGGTTTGCAGTTTATGTACTAAGTTTAGACAGCTCATCAGAATAAAAGCAAGATTTAAAAGATTTCCTAAATATACCTAACATCAAACCCCTACAAAAACAATCTTTCTCCTCTGACCCTCTATTGTGAGACTGGGTCAGTTCTGCCTCTATCCAGTTACCTAAGTTGTCTTAGAAGCACTAAGAGAGAATAAATAGACAACAAAGTCACTGCCTTTTCTCCAAATGCCTCTCGCAGAGATCCCAGTCATGTGGTCTCCACCACACTGGCTGGCCCTCCTTTTAACATGTCTCTGTCTTCCCATATAGCTTCTCTTCTCTCTGCAGACATTGAGCTGAGTACAAACACCTCTCTGGATTCAGGCCAGAGGAGTGATAAATCACTGCCTCACTTGCCTATTGCTCTCTTCTCTATTACCAAAAAGGAAAGAGGAAACAGAGGCCACTGGTGAATTTTGTATTTCATAAATCTTGTAATCCATGCCAGCCTTCAGTTGCCTCTGATTATTCAAGCAGTGGAATTCCGTGAATCAAACACCCCTTCCTCTGGGGGAATCCCGGGGGGCTACTTGTGGCTAAGCCCTTTACTTCCCAGGACAGCAAACACAAAAGAGTGCCCCGCAAGGGCAAGGCTCTTTGTGGCCAACTCATCATGGCCTTTCCCCGCAAAGCACAGCTTTCAAAGACAGAGTTCAGCAGGGAGGTCATCGAGGGTAACAGAATTTGTTCAAAGAAACAAAGCCCCATGTATGCTGCCTTGATTTTTCCAGGAGGTGCAGAGTATTTGCATTTGTGAAGGAGAAGAAGGATGCCTTACAAACACAAAAGAGCTCTGCATTCTTCAGTGTGCTATAGATGACTCCGGCATAATTTTGATACTTTGATAGAAGGGAAAATGGAATCACTGAGAGTTTAAATAATTGGATCACGGTGTCACGCCTCTCGGCTGGGAGGCTAGGGCCAGAAGCTCAGCTCCGAGCCCTTCTCGCTGCACTCCGCCCTCCACGTGGTCTACCAGAAATTTGGAAATTCTCCGTGCGCTTTTATGACTAAACCATCTTGGCTGAAACCCACTCTGCATCTGCTGTCATTTCATTTCATAAAATTGACAATCAAAAAGGAAGTAAAAAGCATCAGAATCGTATCTCTTCCCTTGCCTCTCTCTGCAACTTTCCGATAACTACCCTTTCATCTTTCATGAAACTCAAAATAGGATCAGATTATCAAGGAAAATAATCTCTGACCATGAGAAACAGTCTCCTTAGGCAGCAGGAGTGCAAATACCATTAAAAAAATCTGAGTACAGAGAGGATGGTTTCCTCTTCTTGAGAAGCATCATCCGCCCATCTGCCCTGCTCTGGGACTAATTAAATTGCTAATGAGCAAGGAATGACCTCTGTGCCATGTAGACAGGCTTCAGGCAATTATTCTTGTAAAATGTTTAGGAAAGGGGTTTAGGAGTTCAGTTCTCATGGCCCAAGAACCTGATATCTGAACTCCAATAATGAAATGCACACTGCAGAGTCTTGGAAGTCATCAGGCCTGCATTCCTGTTAGACAATGTCCTTGGACACCACCTTGGGAATCTGCCACTTGCCCCTCCAGATCCGCACTCTGTGCTGAACCTTACCCCGTGCCTGGAAGGTTGCCCGCATGGATGCCTGAAGAGGTTCTTCAGACTCTTGCTTCTCTTTAGGTTTGTTCCATGAGAAGACACAGCAAAAAATTAATTAATTAATTTAAAAAAATAAATCAGAGGACAGGGGAATAGTGAGATCGTGGCACTTATTTCTGCATCTTCCTTCCCACGGGCATCGCTCCATCAGTGTTATCAGATCTGATCAAGCAGCCCTTTCCACACTGACTCTTTCTCTGGGTTCTGATAACTGCTCTTTCTTCTCTTCAACCCCAGGGTTGGTGCAATTGGGTTCCATGTTACAGCCCCAGGTAACTGACCAGCCTACTCACATATTCAGAAACAGCCCTTTTACTATATTCTTCTTAGTTTAACCTACCTTCTGTTTCCAGTTGCCATTCTAATAAAGACCAGTTACTTTATGTCTGAAGGTTTTCCCCCTCAACTACAGAATGAGAATAATATTTACCTTCTATGATTCTTATATGAGTCAAAATTTCTAGTCAATAAACAAAAAATTACCAAGGTCTAAGTATGTATCAGGCAATGAGCTAGGCTCCAGAAATCCAACAGTAAAAAATGGAGACAAGGTGTAACAGTTATATACCATATTTGCCATGAATAATGCACACTTTTCTGCCCAAATTTTTTAGGGAAAAATAAGGATGTTCATTATACATGGGTATAATTAATACGTAACATGGGTATAATAATGGGGTATAGTAATCCCATGTATAGTGTGCACAAAAATGTGGGTGTGCATTATACACAACCAAACACAGGATTGCTATGTAACCCGCCATCCTCCAAATTCCACAGCTTGAACCAAGAATTTTATTTACTCATGAATCTGTGAGTCAGTCATTTGGGCCTGATACACTTGGGTGGCTTTTCGCCTACCTCCACCTGGAATTACTCCTTGCTGTGGCAGTCGGCTAGTGTAAGATGGTCTAATTCCCCTGCTGGGTGTCGATGCTGACCTCTCTCTCCATGTGGTTACTCATCCTCAAGGAAGATAACTTGGACTTCTTTAAATAGCGGCCTTATTTCCACGAGTGAGAACAGAAACTACAAGGCCCATGAGGCCTCGACTCAGAACTTTTCAACTGTTAACATCTACTGCATTCTATTAGTCAAAGGCAATCAGAAAGCCAACCTAAATCCAAGGGGTTAAAGAAAAAGACTCCACCTTTTCTTGGAAGGAGGAGCGGAACCCTATTTCATCCTGGGTTGGGAGGAATTTTTAGCCAGTTTTTTTTTTCAATCTACTACTGCACAAGGTTCTTGAGGCCATAAAACATATAGTCTAGCATGAAAAACTCCTGCTTGATACAAGTATATAATGTATTCATTCAAAAAAGATGCGTTGAGAGCAAGGTTCTGGGTTCTTGGGATACACCAAGCCACAGTAGTTAATCACAATACAAAATAACTAAAAATACTTGTTACCGCCCTGCTGCCTTATCTCCAGTTGCAGTCAAAAATCATTAGTCAGGAAGAAAACTCCTTGCAACCAACCTCCAAAGGCCCACACTTCAACTCCAACAAGCTATACACTGGACAATGACAGGAACCCTATCTTCCTCCTTACCTGTTGTTATTAATGCTATCACCACTCCCTTAAGTTAAAAAAAACATTGTCATTCTCCCACACTTCTGTTTATCTGGCAAGTCTGCGTTGGGACCATGCTCTTGTGCCCTCTGATGCCCCCGTTCCAGCTCCATAGGTTTACATGGGCATGCTGGCCCCATCACCAGGGGTACCGTGCTCCCCTCTGTCCATTCTTCTTAGGAGGATGTTCCACAGTGGCAAGCTTTTCCAAAGAGCCCTTGTACCATTATTCCCCTAGACATCCTATTAGTAATTACAGGCTTTTTAGAATGATACCTAATCATTATTTTGCATGTGAAAATATAAGCAAAACAGGAAGCAACTGGGTTCTCATCTAAATGGAGTGCTAATTGGATGCTGTCAATGCTCTCTACCACCCATGCTGCCTGTTCTTCTCAATCTCCCAGCTCACAACGATATCACCAATTTTGTCCTTTGGCTGCTCCCCAAAATTCGCTGACTCAGAATGAGAATGCAGGGAATGGGTATGAAGTGGATATCAGGTGCAGACCCAAAAATGCTAACCCAGAAACCCCTTGCCCCTACTACCTGTTCACATTGGTCTAGCACTCCCCCTTTCTTTACCCAAATGCATGTTGGATTCTCGAGTGCTTCATCTTTCCATTCCCTCCATCTCAGCATTTGCTGAGCCTGACCAACTACTTCTTGTACTTAAAGTCCCACCACAAACACAACTGTTCTCTGAAGCCATAATCTATTTGCCAAATTCAAGCTGACTCATTCAAGACTTGGAATTCCATGTACACATCAATCATTGTCACATCACACCAATATTATTTTTATGAATTTTTTTTTCTTCACTTGGAAGTCATCTCTTAAGGGAAGAGAGTTTATGGTTTTCTCTGCATCAGTGCCTGGCCAAACGTGAACGTGGGATTAGAATTCATCTCGAGTTTGCTTTTAGCTTGATATCTAATTTACCAAGGTCTCTTCTCCAATACATCCACAACGATCCTTGGGCTAGGGATGCTCAGTTCTCCACTTGCACTCAATCACCTCATTCCATTAAACACAAAATCAATCTGGAATGGCTGCTCTAAGAAATTAAACTCTACTTCTTCTCAATCCAAAAAAAGAAAAATCCTAGACACTCTCCAGTCTTTAGGCAGGCTATTCACAAAAACATGTGATTGTTAATAAAGAAAAATATGTCACTGGTTCTCCTAATTGCAGGTATTTTCCTCTTTTCAAAAGTTCAAGGTATGCCATTTTGCTTTTACTAAAAACTACATTGGTACCTATTTTTGCTAACAGAAAGAAATCCGAAGAGGACTTTTGCTTTAAAAAAAAAAGTCAGAATTAAAATAACACTCAACATTGGTTTTGCAGCCAGCCCAGCCGGGAGGGAGGCATTTTGCACCCCAAGTAGCAACAGCAGCGCTGCTTTTACTATATGTTAGTGTTATTTTAGGCTTTGTGTGTTATTTGGTATAATTTGGTAGTTATTTTGGGGGTCTGGGAATGCTCAAAATTTTTTCCATACAAATTGATGGTAATTGCTTCTTCACGTTATGCCATTTCAGCTTAGAAAAGCTTGATAGGAACATTCTACTTCGGATAGTGTGGGAAACCTGCAGTCCCACGTACCTGAAATTGTCACTGCTGCACTATCTCAGTTCCTGAACAAAGGGAAAGGGAATTCTGAGTTTCTAATTCACCTACTTCATAAGGATGAAGGTTACAGATTTTTGAAAGGCAACTAATGGGAGTATTTCAAATAGAATCTTTAACATTTGGAGTTCTGAATTGCTTCCCACCAGTCATTCTCACTTCAAGGCAGATGCATGGTCTAAAACAAAAATAATTTGCTGGACAGTTAGATCCTATAACATCCGTATTTTATTTCTGTTATTGTGAAACTCCCCTTTAGTAAAATATAGTTAATTTTAAACTACAGGGAAAATAGGCATTAAATGAAGGAATAAAGACTCAGATTTTTATTGCTCATCCAGGAATTCTTTTAATCACAATTTTCTTGGAATTATCTACTAGATAAAAAAGAGAGATTTTACTTTAAAAATAGAATGAAACTCATTTTATCTTGTAACTACCATATGGGTCCATTGAATTTTTTTATTTATAAAATAATTTTAAATTATAAATAATAAAAAGTATAGTGGCACGAATGGTAAATAGAGATGAATATTTTTCATGGAATACCAAGGTCTAAGGTGTTTTTTATTTGTTGAGTTTGTTTTTCTGTGATTATTTTTTCCTGCAGGGATAAACAGTTAATTATTAGGTTGGTAAGTTACTTTGAATAGTTCTATCACTAGATAGGGATTTAAGTTAATTTATTTTTAGTTTTGATTTTTTAGGATATCTTTTAAAATTTTATTTTGTTGTGTGATATTTACATTATTCCAAATTTAAGTCAACAAGGAAATCTAAAACTCTATACCCTCCCCCTTCACTCTATTCTCTTTCTTCCCCTAAAAATAAATATTTTAAAACATACTATGGCTTATCCCTTTTTAAATATAAGCACACATATTAAGTATAATGTTCTTCAAACTTTCATATAAATATATGTATACAACGGAGGACCCCCAAAATGGAATTTATTTATAAAAAATTGTTCACTTATTCTTACATGTTTAAACTTCAGTCACCTACAAAGTACTCTCCATTTCATGCAATACACCTATTGAGACTTTTTTCCACTGCGCAAAACAGTTTTTGAACTCACTGATTTTGCTGCCCTTTGGCGCTTCTGCCTTTTTTTGTTTCACCTCTTCCACAATAGCAAAACGTTTCCCTCTGAGGAGTTTTTTCATACAGGGAAACAAAAGAAAAAGTTGTTTGGGCAAGATTTAATGGCCTAGGGAGGGTGGGGCACGGGGGTCATGCCATTTTTGGTCAAAAACTGCCGAGCCCTCAGCACAGTGTGGGCAGATGGACTTGTCAATCACCCATCATGAAATGGGCAAACACATTGAAAGGGTCTTCAAAAAAACCTTCACTGAAGCCCAACACAGCCTCTCATAACAATGCCAGCTGGTGCTCTGATACAGATGGGCTCCTAGAACATTCACCGAGCAGGGGAGGCCTGTACTACAAGGGGCCCGCCCTCCAGAAGATAACTCTGGTTTGCGGGGGATATATAAATATTCTTAAAAAATCAGACCCATAACAGTTATTTATTTCTTTATAACAAACCACCCAAACTCAGTGGCTTGAGGTAGCCATTATGTTTTGGGGTTTTTTTTCCTGCTGGTTGTCAGCTTAACCTTCCCTCCTCCGTGTGCTGCCTCAGCCTCCAGAAAGCTGGTTCAGATTTTTTGACGCGGCAACCTCAGGACGGCAAACAAGATTAGAAGCTATAATACCTTTTGAGACTTCAGCCGAAAACTTTCACAAGGCTACTAAAATGTATCGGCTTAAACAACTACTAAGGCCAACCTAGATTCATGAGGTGGAAAAATAAATACTACCTTTGATGACAGTCACAGCAAGGCACATTGTGTGGGAATACAAAAATAGGGAAAAGATTGTGACTATTTGATCTGTTTTTAAGACCAGATTCCCTACCTGTGTCTGAAAAAGTTTCAATGAAGCAGCTCATTAGCAACGGGGAGCAATAAATACCCTGTGCACTGGGGCAATGGTGTTAGCAAGTACCCTGCCTTTCTAGAAACAGAAAGATGTAAAAAATGGGGCAGAGGTGCCCCTAAGAGGGAGTTTGTTTGCTGCCTACCCAGAAATTCAATTGTGTTCTTCCAAACACAGGTCCAATTTTGTGCAAATGACCCCCATCCCCATGAAGTTCAGGGAAGTGCCCCCATCTCCAGTTATTCAGATTAGTCAGAGAATGGCATCTCATCCAGTGATGCTTTGAGACATAAATTGACCCAATCCAGTGAAAGGAAAGTGCATACATATGATTATTGTCAGAGAGCTCTCTCTTTCACCCTGATGGACACGAAAAAGAATCCCTTTGGTCATGCTTTTTCAGCAAAGTCTTTTAACGTCATAAAGAACATTGGTCTTAGATGTAGCTAATAGTGAAGACAGAAGATTGGAAAGTCAATAAGAAGTGGGAGCTTTGATGACATTCTACTGTCTCCACTCCAGCCTGCCCTGCTGGGTTTTCATCCAGACAAGATTTAAGCATTCTTCTTACTTAGAACAAGTTAAGATTCTTTTTATCGTTTAGTTTGGGATTTTGCAATCAGTTGTACAGGTATGTCAGTTTAGAAAACTATTTTCATATTCCTAATATATAACATTGATGTCACCTCATCTGCCTACTACCAGTGAGAAAGAAACTATAATATTTGATGCTATTTTAGAGATGAAGAAGCTGAGGTGCAGGTATGTGAATAAAATAAAATGGGAGAATGAACGGAACCCTGTGTTATACCCGGCGCAGTCCTTATAGTAAAGGTTTGATAAACATGAGTCACAAAAAGACACTCCAATTTCCCAAGGGCCTTGCCACAACACACCTATCCCAAAACTTCACTACCAAAAATTTGTAGATTCACAAGTCAAATTCAAGTTCTATAGCCTTCCCACTGTGACAGGGTGGTTTACAGCTGGTATTTGACCCAGGGGCTCTTTGGTGAGATCAAGCTTTTCAAGGAAACAGTGTTTTGAGACAAGGAAAAGGAGTATTTTTTGAGCAATTAAAATGTTCCCTAGAAGGGTAGACCTAGAAAAAGATGCTTCCACAGGCAGCATAAAGGTAATACCTGTACAGGTATGAGGGAGACAATGGGAGTGACCTAAAAGCAAACAGAAAGGATGACAGATTTACAGCAGCAAATACGAAAAGAGCACTGATTTTGGAATCAAGCAGCCTGGTTAGGAACCCCAAATATCTTTTGGGTATTCTCTCTTCAAGACAATATCAATTTCAGTGGTTCAAAAATGATCAAGTGTTGTAACGCATAAGGGGTACCTCGCACAGGTTAGGCTTCACGTCCGCTGCTCCATAATGTTACTGTAAAGATCTGTCCTGGTGAGACTTGGCCCGAGGTTTTTTAAATACTGGCTAGAATTACGGCGTGTGTGTGCAGACGCGCTTAGGTGTAGACTTCCTTTTATAGCCAGGAGTATTTTTCCTCCTTTTCTTTTTCTTTTTTTTCTTCAGAAAAAAGTTTTGTTTTCAACTTTGGGACCACACTTTCCTTCTCTTTTATAAAAAGAAAGATTTTATTTATTTATGCAATCCTAAAGCAAATTTAAAAAAAATAAAGAAGTTCGAGATAATGGATAGTTGAGCTATATTGCGTAATATATTTCTTTTCTTTCTTTTTTAGGAAAGAAAATGCCTCTTTTATAAATAGTGGTTAAACTACTCTCTCCCCATAAAAACAGTTTAGCCCCTGAGATGCTGTGCATGAGGTAGCTGGTGTAACCCACTGGAGCCTGGCATGGAGACCTGCTGATGGCAGGGAGCACTCGGAGGTGCAACCTCACCTCGTGATGTGCAGAGTGTCTGGAAGGGAAGACTGGAGCCCAATCCATGTCACCCACCTGCAGATTCACAAGTCAGATTCAAGTTCTGTAGCCTTCCCACTGTGACAGAGTGGTTTATAACTGGTATTTGAAGAAGACTTCAGAAGACTGAAGTCTTCTATGAGCTACTTTCCCAGACTGAATAGCACAGATATCCTGCCCAAGACATGTTCTTTGTGAAGGAGTTTTCATGAAGACAGAGAATGTTCTGTCGACCTTAATGGACGGCAGGAATATTTAGGGGGAACGCTAAGGCTCACAACTTGAATCCTCTACACCAGATTCAAGAGGCTTTCCATTTAGTTTTGCTTTTCTCCACTCCATGAACATTAATTGAGTAGCTATTATGTATCAATGACTACTCTGTTGTATGGAATAGAGCAATGAACAAGACCCCTCTTAAGGAGCTTTCACTCTGGTTGGTGAAACAAGTAAAAATAATAAGTGAGCAAAATAAATGCAGCTAATGATCATTACTGTGAAAACAACACTTTCTATGATCAAGGAGGACCCCTTGGAAATGGCAACACTTGAGCTGATGTCTGAATAATGTAAAAAGCCGGAATAATGTTTCCAAGAAAGCTGTCCACATGCTCATCCCCAAAGCTGTGAATGCTCCTTACATGAACCTTGATGTGAGGAGTTTATCCCAGATAATCCACGTGGACACAATCTAATCACTGAGCCTGAACGTGGAAGAGGAGGGCAGACCAGAGTCAGACAGACGTGGTGTAAGAAGGACCGAACACCCTGTTGCTGGCTTTGAATACGGATGAAAGAGGTCACAAGGAATGTGGCAGCTTCTAGATGCTTGGGAATGGTTCCCAGTTGATGCCCAGGAAGAAAACAGGGACATTGACCCTACAGTCACAAGGAACTAAAGTCTCCCAACGACCTAATGAGCAGGAAATGGATTCTCCCCCACAGCCTACAGAATGGAACGCAGCCCTGCTGACACACTGAGTTAACTTCTGTAAGACTTGTATTTGACTTCTGACCCAAAGAACTGTAAGATAATAAATGTGTGCTGTTTTCTACCCTGAAGGTGAGGGTAATAGATTACCACCACAACAGAAAATTAATACCCGTGCAAAGAAAGCCAAGAGGTACCTGCCACCAGACTGTAGATACAGCAACGCGTGGCCTAGGGTGGCTGAAGTGAACGGGGACAATCAGGGCAGACTTTTGCAGTAGGCAGACACCCTCCAGAATTCTCAGATATGCTTGAAGAAGAAAACTCAGCAGAGAGATCTAATGCCACACCATTGGTTGAGGCGTAGGTTTAGACCATTATGAATTGAAGGGACAAAAAGGAAGAATTACCATGCAAACTTGTGAGATCTGGATATATGGGGTTTCTTAGTAACCCCCTCCAGCTGGGATTCACCCAGGCCCTCTCAGAGCAGAGTCTGCCAGGAGCAGAGATCTCAGCAATAAGGAACCAGCCTGCAGAGTCCGTTTGTAAAAGCACCTGATAGAAGGAAATGGATGAAGGCATCGCCGCATCACGGTACCACTGTAGCTGTATGATCCCTCGTGGGTCAGGGCATCTAACAATAAATGAAGAACAGACAGAGGAGGCGTGACCCTGGCTGAGCAGAAGAGGGCTGTTTATAGCCCTGAAAGAGCTTTTCTTATTGCAAGAAGAGGGAGGAGCCTTTCTCAAGAAAGACACTGTTGGCTTTTTTATAGGGGACACTGACCCAGGTAATGTTAGCATCTTTCAGAAACAATCCCTCTGCTTTTCTATTTTACTGTCTTTCATTTCAACTTTTCTCTCTTTTGGTAAATTGGGTAACCGCCTGCAAACATGTCTCAGGGAAAGGGGAGAATGGATACCCGGCTGGCCCTGGCTTCCACCCCATGTGCTACCCCTTTGCTGATTTTAGGGACTATGAACTTCACGTCGGCCAGCGGGAATCAGGGTAAAGGTAGGCAGGGCTATGGGCAGGGCCGTGGGACAGGGCGCAGCACAACGGTGAAGCCTGAGTGTAAATGCCTGCACTGCCACTGTGAGCTATGCAGCCTCAACAATTAACGTAACCTCTCGGTCTTAGCATTAGTCTTCTTCACCTGACTGAAGCATTGCGATGAATACGTATCGCATGTAAAGTCCCAGGTGCTCAAGCACACTCAGTAAATCTTAGCAGATGCTATGCCCATTCCTGATGTGTATTTTTAAAGGGTGGTTAAGGTCTAAATGACTTTTAGATACTTTGCGACCAACCAGGAAATGACTAGGAATAGACACCTCTCCTGTGAGTCAGCACATAGAATCAACAAATGTTAGAGCTGAAAGATACTCGGTGGATCACGGAATCCAGTCTCCTTGATTGACAGGTAAGAAAACGGAGGCTCAAAATGCGTTGTCATTTGGTCAAGGTTGCAAAGCCAGTAAGGGACGGGGCAGTCACATGAAGTCTGTGCTGTCTCACTCTCGCCCAGTGACTCCTTAGTCAATCAGTGTTGATCATTTCGTATCTGTGATTCACGATCATTGTCTTCGATGGCACGTAAAACTGAGACCATGGAATTTACACACATATTCCTTCAGTCCACTGGCTCACACTGCACTTCATCCACACCTGAGTCACACTATTATGTAGAGAGTAGATGCTCCCTCTCGTCTGCCCCTTCATTTTTCCCATGTTTCCAAGCCATACCTGCTCTGGATTTCTGGAGTCACCAAATCCCAGTGGAATCATCCCATTCCACCAGTTTCGATATTTTTCAGAGAAAAAATATTATTCAGAGACTACAAAGTACTGTAGCCAACCGACAGACAGTTTTGTTTCTTCTCTACACAATGTTGTCAACCTTTTGAATTCTACTACCTACTCCAGGTTTTCAGAGGCTCTACTCTTCGCAATCTTGGGCCCGGCTTTATTCACACATTTCTTGTGTCTGGTTGGCCACTGTAGATTTTATTTAGTGATTCCTAGTATATACATGCTTCTTCTAATAGAAAAAAATATATATGTATTTCCAATAAAATTTTATATTTAGACATTTCCATCACATTGATAAGAAATTCTTATATAATTTCTAAGAGCTTAAATTTCTGGATTTAAGCAAAGAGGGCTTGCGTCCTTGGGGCTTGATGATTTGATGTGTCATCCTAGCCAGAATTATAAACACTAACTTAGGTGTTGCATAAAAGCATTCGGCAGATGTGGTTAACACCTGCGATCAGTTGATTTTAAGTAAGGATATTACCTCCATTATGTAGGAGGGCCCCATCTAAACAGAGGAAAGGCCTTCAGAGCAAAACTGAGGCCTTCCTGAGGAAGAAGAAATTCTGCCTCACAACTGAAGCATCAGCTCATGCCTGAGAATTCCTAGCCTGTGGGACTGCCCTATGGGTTTAAGTTCTGCCAGCCCCGCAACTGCATAAACCAATTCCTTGAAACAAATCTCTCCATAGACAAGTAGAGAGATGATAGATAGATTAGATAGATGATAGATAGATAGATAGATAGATAGATAGATAGATAGATAGATGAAAGAAAGAAAGAAAGAAACAAAGAAACAAAGAAAGAAACAAACAAAGAAACAAAGAAACAAAGAAACAAAGAAAGAGAAAGAAAGAAATAGATAGATAGAGACAGAGATAAGAGGTCTTAGGGGTCGATGGAAATCCCTGGCTGTAGCAGGGCATATAAAACATTAGCCAACGGTCCATGGAAGACAATGCCAAATGTTTTGGCTATAAGGTAGTGCTGGCTGCTAGAACAGGCAGGTAGTGAATCTCCACAGCCTAACACATTAGGAGGTTATTTCTCACTCACATAATGAAAACGCAAGGTATGGGTGGAAGAATGAGATACAGCACAGCAGACACTTGGAAACTACATAACCTCCAAGGTCACCTGGACATTAACATTGACCAATGAGACGGGGGAAGCAACGGAATAGAGCACCCTGTGAATGGTGAGCAAAGATCACTTCTGCACACGTTCCTTTGGCCAGGACTTGGTCATGTGACCAAAGCCAGCTATAAGGAAGTGCGAGCTAGTTGTTTCCCTGGAGAAGCTAGAAATATGCTTGACAAACCACCCCTCTTTATCACACAAAATCATAGTTAGAGAAACTTCTTAGAAAACACCACGTATTCTTGAGAGGACCATCCTCTCAATTGTAACATCCAGAATTCTACTACCATGCAGAAAACAATTGTAACATCCTGTTTGCTAAGTTCCGTGACTAATTCATGAGCTATTGTTGTGTCCACACAGGAACAGGAACAGAGAATGGAAAACAACAACGACAACAATAGAATGAGATGGCAAAGAAAGCAAAGTCTGAGGCAGGAGACCATTTAAAACAGCAATTAAAGTCTAATTAAATCCAAAGTTTGGTATCATTATCAGAAGTGAGGACACAGCTAATTATGCTGAAAGCAAGTTTCAGTTCAGGTTATGGTCATTCAATAAGGGAATCTTTCCTTCCCAGCAGAAAACACTAATTTTGAAAACTACTTAAAAGGTTCTCGATAATGGATGGTATGTACGTATATGCTGCATTTTAATCTCTTTTCCATATTGTCATGTGGTATTTAGTCTTTGTACTTAAATCAACAGTAATTGTTTGTGGGAGCCTGAGAAATTTTTGCCTCATTGATTTTCCATAGCACTGAAATGTCACATTAGCTCAAGGTGAAAAGCTAATAGGATGTGAATAATGATGATAATAATCAGAATGGTAATAGAAAGGATCTTACACTTGAATGTACATTAAAATCTCCTATTGCATCTTAGGGCTCTGGTGACATTCAAACCCCAGGAGAAGAAAGAGAAAATGATTTGTTAACCTCACCTTCCCTAAAATCCCACTGAAACCCTGGCTGCACATTTTGGCACAGGTGATAACTGGCAGAATGAATAAATGAGGAGCAAGGACATGGATCCCACCTACGGTGTGTTCGCTCCTCAAGTTTACTCAGTTTCCGGGTACAGCTTATTAACGTTCCGTCATCCACATACCTGTCTAAGACACACATCTATGCTTATAAAAGTTGATAAGTCTCAAAATAGGCATTTGGAGTTTGTAATATGCACAGGGTCATCGAGTAAATGCACTTGAGTTAGATATAGCTTGGAATCCCAGCGAGACTAGTTATCACCCAAATACTTCACTATTTCACTGACTCTCAGAAACATTTGCCCAAAGACACCAGCTTATGTTGCCAATATTAAAAAAATATAAATGAAAGAAAGATTCTTAGGTCCTCTGACCCCACATTAAGCAACTAATATCTTACTTTTCTTTCTAGGTATGATAACCCCTTGCTGGTAATTGCAGACCTATACTTAGAAGCAAATGAATCTATTATTCTATTAGTCCAGAAAGTTGCTTCAGAATCCAGGCCCCCTGCAGATTCTGTTTAATCCCACTGGGACACCCTCCCATGAAATTCTAAACTTCCATTTCACAGTATGTTGCCACTTAATGGATTATTTAATGAATTTTTAAATAATTGTTTAATGTTTGTCTTCCCCTGTAGGTTGCATGGCAGTTAGCTTCCTTTCCCCATTCAGTTCTGTGTTTGCCAGGACCCAGAAGATGACTAAAGACAGAGTGGCCCTCAGTCAGTGAAATTCCATAGCAGACACAAGAGTGCCTCGGTCCTCTCTACTTGAAGAGTGGTTTCACATTCTGGACTGAATTTTATCTTAGTATTTTGTTCTAGAATCTGCAACTACCTACCTCCAATTCATCTTTCTAGAGCATCCATCCAAGATCTCATAACTCTTGACAATGTTTTTATTGGTTCAAACCAGCCATTCTTAAACTACTCATCCACATGGTTTATTATACCTGTAAGTCCTCACTCCATGCCATTAGGCTTATAGTATAATAGGAATGTTCCCAGCTTTTCCAAATGTTCTTAAAGATTTCTGGGCATTGCAATGAGACAATAATGAGATGCTTCTAAAACACTTTTTTAAGAGAAAAGAAATATAACTTCTCAGAGACAAAGTATAAAATCAAACCAACAAGCATCATAAAAGCTATACACCATTACCTTAAATGGAAAGAAAAACTCCTAGACCAAATCGAGACTTGAGGCTAATCAAACTAAAGGAGTGAGAATATAATCAGGTTTAGAAGAAATTTCTTAGACATGTTTTACAAATAATGACTCAAAGTCTGATCAAAGAGAAAGGTTCAATATTAATTAACTAACATCCTAGTCCGGGGGAAAGTTTTTTGCAGAAAACAATTGTAACATTAAACTGTCCAGTTTTATAACTAATTTTTATTAGCACTCCTATTAATCAAGCTATCCTCTGATTATGATTTTCCAAGATAGAGATGAGACAAAGTTTTATTTTATCCAAAAATTTAGTGAGTCACCTTCACTTTGGTTTCCATACTTTAGTCTTTTGTGAGACTTTTCAGCATGAATCAGTCTCCTGAACCAATCCAACCCATCGGAACTGAGAGATTCAAGTATCTGAGACCTTAGTATGTTAGTGTGTTAGTCAGGCTTTCCAGAGAAATGGCAACAATAGAAGAGATTATAGAAATACATATTTTTATATACTTATAGCTATATATATCCATGTATCTACCTCTCAATACATAAATATAGGTATATCTTTAAAAATATTTATTATGAGATATTGACTCACATGACTGTGGAGGCTGCGAAGTCCCACAATCTGCCATCTGCAAGCTGGAGGCCGGGGAAAGAGACAGTGGTGTAGTCCAAAGGGCTGAGGGCCAATGCTGTAGATTCCAGTCTGGATCTAAAGGTCTGGGATCCAGGAGCCCTGAGGGCAGAAGATGGACGGTACAGCTCAATCACTCAGACAGAGAGGGAATTCAGCCTCTTCTGCCTTTCTGTTCTATTCAGGCCCTCGGTGGACTGAATGGTTGCTCACCCACACTGGGCAGGGCAACCTGCTTTACTCTCAGCCTGCCAATTAAAATACTAATTTCTTCCAGAAATACCTTCAAAGGCACACCCAGAAATAATGTTTAACCAGGTATCTGGGCATCCTATGGCCTGATCAAGTTGACCTATAAATTAACCATCACACTTGGAGAGACTTCTACTTTGTGACACTTCTGCTTCTATGGCAAGATTTGCCTATTAGATTTCTTGAAGGTGAATCAGGCAACTTTCCCTGGAATTACTCCAACATCTCAATATCTACCTTTTCCTTCTTTGAGAATTACATGAAATCCGTCACCCCCCCGAGTTCTTTGTGACTGACCCCAGTCCACACTGCATGCGCCTTGTTTGGGGGCTTGTAGGCACTTTGTGCAGGGAACTGTTTATGTAAACAAAACAGTGCATGATGGTGATTTGCTGCTGTGTAAAATGGTGATGATGATGATGATGATGATGTTTAGGATTATGTAATGCCAACATGCATGCATATCCATCAACTGTAAACTCTATTTTCTGACTATTACCGTGTACTATAATCACCATGATTAATAAACTCTACCGAAAAACACCAAAATGGAGTGTGCTCTCTCTTCCAGGACTTCATAGGCCAAAGACGATTCTAAAATCCTGAAATAATCCCTTTGATATGATGAGACCTTTGGGAGTTAAGCCATACGCACACCTCTTCAGGGATCAATGGACTCCAGTGACATATTTGGTAATGGCACTAAGCAGAAAAGCAGAGCAAAGAGGCAAGCTAATTTCTAATGTCAGAAAGCAATTAGATGGGCTAATTGCCAAATAATGTATGCAAATGCTCAAATATATGAGTGTGATGATTAGGTATCACATACTGAAAATGTGATTCCTTTCAAAAGAATTCTCGTCTCCCCACGGTACCTCCAGCAGACGCCTGGGGCCCACACCTACCACTTACAAATATAATAACATCTCAAATTGGACATTAAACTCCAAGCCGGGGTGAAAAATGACTGGCTTTTGGAGTGCTAGGTACTTCAGGACAACAAACAAGCAGTTGGGTTTCACATTATAAATTCTCTGGTGAAAGCTTGGAAACTGTTAATTGCATAACTCTGATCAAGCAGTAAATAGTAACACTCTAGGTGAAAAGGGAGTAGCACTCTGATTTATCTTTGAGAATCTTTTTCCTTCTACTCTGTCTCTTTAACCAGCAGTTTATCCTGTCCAGTTTCTTGAGCTTCTAGGTCTTTATATATAAAAGAATGATTCCATCTACTTGATACATCTTAAAACAAATTACTGAGAGAAATCATATTGAATAGTGATCATGAATGTTACGGAATGATGAAATCCTAGAGAAATTTAAATTCTTACCAATTTATTCTTTATATATAAACAATAGAATGAAGAACCTGAAAACTGATGAAAAAGACCCCATTGAATTGAGATTTGAATTAATTTTTGTTTTCATTTTTTTCCTTCCTTAGCTCTGAATAGAGGTGAAAATGCTATATGATGAAATGAAAAGAAAACCACAGGCATGAAAAAGTGAGCACTATAATCTAAAGAAAATGGATTTAGACTATGAGTTAGAACTACTTCTGGTTTCAATTCCCCTGTGTGACTCTTTGACCTCATTTCTCTCCACTTTCAAATACGTATTTCTTACTTCTCTGATGAAGTTACTACGTGAGAAACTTAGATTATCTATTGTACTTAAACTCTAGAGTGTTGGCAGGGGATGGAAGCTCAAGGGAAATTTCATTTTTCAAAGAATGACAAAGAAAATATACAGAAAATAAGACAAATTAGTTGTCAGTAGCCCCATTCATTTACAAAAGTCTCCAGAGTTTATGTACAGCATCTCATGCAACCTTTATAACCACCTGTGAGGTGAGCAGAATTACCCTCCTTATGGAAAAGGAAATTGAAGATCAGAAAGTTTACATAAGACCAAGGACGCACAGACCTAATCAATGGTGGCCTTAGACGGAATAACTCCCACTTCAGTGCTCCTGAATGGGTGGCAATGAGGATCTTTAAGCTGTGCCATTTTTAAAGTTAAAATAAATCCAGGGGTAAAAGACATGACTCATTGAGCACAGAAAGATTAAACATCAGAAGAACAAGTCCCTTTTCCCCAAATTAAAAGAAGCCAGTGGTGTGTGGGTGTGTGCACGTGTGTGTGTATATGTGGAAACAGGTAAGGGCAGGAACAAATTTTCAATTTAGAAGGCATAAGAGCATTACATAAACAGTATGATTTACAAACACCGCTGTCCCAAAACAGGAGTGTGGACCACAAAAGTTACCATTTTAAGTGAGTAACTGAGAGCACTGCCTGGAGCCAGACTATGTGAATTTGAACGTTAGCTCTACCATTTATAGCTGTGTGACAAGCACATTGCTTAATTCCTCTGTGCCTCAATTTCTCCTCCATAAAGTTGGAAAAACAACTGTACCTACTCATTGCAGGTATTAAAATAATGCAACCCATGTAAATTTTTTAAAATAATGGCTAACAGATATTAAGTTCTCAAAAACCAAACACGTAGTGCAAAGGAGTTTGAGGGCCCCTCACAGATACCAAGTACAGGTGGGCAAGTTGACTTAGGCAGGAACCATGGCTATCAGAAAGGTAACAAAAGAGTTGTTTCTTGCCAGATCAATTGAAATGTAATATATAGGTGAGATTTCAGTTATTTCTATATTAATAATAGCTATTCCTTTCTGTTTCCGCTCTCTGCAAACTACCCAGGAAGAACATGGAAAAAGAAAAGAAATTAATTAATTATCAGCCTCGTCTGATAAATATTGATCCCAAACTCTTTTTTTCTTCACTTAAAGTGGTCTTATTTGGGGTAGTTATTTGGTCAGCTCTAGGGATCGTTAGTATCTTTCACACTCCAATTCTCCACTACAAGTGACATCTAGGAAGACTTGCCAGCAGAAATGTATGTGTTTGTGTTAGATGATAAAGGGGAAAACAGTCCTAAACACTTTCCCCATCCCTAAAGAAGACAATGTCTCCTGGTTGACAACACAGACTGGTTGACAAACTTATAACTGCTTCTCTATCTCCCCCTGCCACACTCCCCCACCCCACCTCCAATCACTTCCTCATATGGCATTATCTGGCTCCTAACTCCCTCTAAGCTGCTGGCAAAAAACTGGGTTATTAAAGGGTTCATGGAAGCTTCTTTCTGAGTAGACCTCTGACACCGGTAACCCTGCAAAGCAAATATTCTTCTTTCTCTCCATGCCACCGGGGCTCTGCTCCATAATCTACCACAATTCCTTTGCTCTGGTGTGGGGGCTCGTGGGGGGGTTTTGCAGGGTGCCTAAGTGCTGCTGTCTTTCACAATGTCCTTCCTACCCAGGGAAAACTCCTGTGTGATTGCAAAGTGGTGGGAATGTAGGTTACCCTGGGGTTTGTTTTTTTCCCCCCTCTCTGTGCTTTATGTCACTCCCTGGCAGCACCGGGAAGGCCTACCAGTTCGGTGGCTCGGAAACTCCTCTTGGATGAGGTCTGAGTCCCCTCCGGAGCTGGGGGCACAGGTCAGATCTAACACCTCACCCCTTGTTCACCACATGCCACCCACATAGGGGTAGGAATCCTTCAAAAATATTGGTTTCCCTAAGAAAATAACTTCTTTCTTGGACCTTCTTCTCATTGTTTCTACCTTTTCGTTTGCAATAATGGCCAACGCGAGTTGGCCCCATTGGAATGTGCAGAGAGGCGCCGTGAATCGGCCTCTCTCAGACAGGAAATTCTCTCCTTTTCAATCCCTTCCGTTTAGTCGACCTTCACAAATTGGGAAAGTTCTCCGTCATCCCTCTGCCTATAATATGCATATATCCTAACAATGCAGGTATCTGCCCACATAGATAGCCTCCCTACCCATTCATCTAATCATCTATATTTTCTTCATTTCAAGTATTTCGCTGCCAAGCACGGTATTGAAATATGGATCACACCCTCAGTCTTTGAAAACTCAGGACCTTATCTTCTTACAAAATTGTAGTCAGGGCATATTATTTCTCAAGTCTTGTGATTTCTGCTTTTAATTCAAAGTTAGTGGTTTGAAGATAATTCACTGCCCCATTTCAAATCTTCCTGACACCCTCCCCATGAAACTCACAACACCAACAAAAATAACATGCCTTTACCATCGCTAGAGGATAAAAACAGTGCCGCTTTTAGATTAATTGTAAGTAGATTAAAAAATTTCAACAGGGCTCTCACCCATGACTGCAAGCCTGTAGTTGTAGAGAATGGGACAGAGGAGGCTTAAGGGACTTCATGACGAGGAAAAGAGTACATAGGAAACAGAAAAAGCACAGACAAAATCACCTGAGAAAATGAAAGTCCAATATTAAACGTCCACATAGTGAATACAGGTCAGAACTTGGCGGTTCGCAGCATTGGCTACAGAGAAGGAGCTTAGCAGGAAACGATCACACAACAGCACCGCTTCTAGGGGAGGGGGCTTCTCCTTAGCAATGAGATGGAAAAGGGGAATAAGGAACAAAGTGGAGGGAAATTACCAATCACACCAATAAAAGAGAAGGGCACATCTACCTCTCCTTCATAAAACTAACTGCACACAAGAGCACACAGAGTAGAGAGAACTCGCGCACTAGAAACAATGTTTCCAAACCGAATAGAAATAGCAAAAAAAAAAAAAAAATCTGACAATATCCATACAAAATGATAGAAATAAAAGCAGAAAAGATGAAGGCAATCATTTCAGCCAGAGAAATTTCTACCTTTCTTCCACAAAAACAACCTTGAAGCTGAGAATACTGCACTCAAAAATGAATTAAAAATCCTCAAACATTTGGAAATATGAAGACGGAACTTCGAATTGGAGATATAGCAACAAGAAATGCTGGTGAGGATGTGGAGCAATAGAACTCGCATTCAATTGCTGGTGGGGATGCAAAATGGTTAGAGCCACTTTGGAAGGCAGTTTGGCAGTTTCTCAAAAACTAAATATACTCCTACCATATGACCTATCATTTACATTCACCAGTATCTACCCAAATGAACTGAAAACTTATGTCCATAAAAATACCCGCACATGGAGATTTATAGCAACTTTATTCATAATTGCAAAAAGTTGGACATAAGCCAGATGTCCTCCAGTAGAACAGATAAACAAACTGTAGTACATTAGAAAATAACTATGCGCCCTGGCTGCTGTGGCCCAGTGGATTGAGCATCTGCCTACGAACCAAAGGGTCGCTGGTTTGATTCTCCAGTCAGGGCACATGCCTGGGTTGTGGGCCAGGTCCCCAGTAGGGGGCACATGAGAGGTAGCCACACACTGATGTTACTCTCCCTCTCTTTCTCTCTCCCTTCCCCTCTGTCAAAAATAAATAAAATCTTTTTTAAAAAAAGAGAATAACTATGCAAGAGGCAGCCTATCATTTTGGAATAATGAAATATTCATGAAGAAATTCTACCTCTTCTCTTCACGTTCCACTTGGGAAAGGAGGGGATCCTGTGACTAGTTCTGGTTCTCACTTGTCAAATTTGGGAGCCTGCAAGGAGGGGTGTTGTGGGTTGAATCATGTGTTCCCTGAAGACATCTCGACGTCCTTACCTGAGTGCCTCAACCCGTGTGATCTTCTTTAGAAGAAGGTATAATGTAGGTATAATGAGTTAGGTGAGGTCGTACTGTAGTAGTGAGGGCCCTAAATCCAACGTTCTTCTAAGAAGATATAACGGAGACAAACACTGAGAACATCACGTGACGGTGGAGGCAGAGATAGGATGGCGGAAGGGAAGAAAGGCCAGGGAGCAATGGCCGCCTTCAGAAGCCAGGACGAGGCAGGGAAGGGTTCTCATATGAAATTGAAGTCTTATAATTAAAAGATCGTACCATTAAAAACTAAAATAAAGCTATTTTAATAAACTAAAAGAATCTAAAACGCTATGAAATTAGATACTATGAAAGGCACCTTGTGGGGGCCCTGGAGTGCGGGGGCCCCTGAGGGTCAGTCCAGACAGGCATCCCGGAACTGTGTGTAGCCTTGAAGGTCAGCCCCGGGCAGGTAGCCAGGAACTAGGGCTCATCATCACGTGACTGTGGGCAGCTAGTCGGAGCCTGTCATTGCACACATGCGCTGTAGTCCCCAGTGACCTAACTTTTGGCCCGATCCCACTATTGTTTAAGCTTGTATAAAAACCCCTGTAAACAGCAATAGGTGTGTGTGTGGCAGCAGTGCCAGTGGTGCCAGCAATAAAGAGCTCGCTGCTTGCTTGCTTGTGGTGTGAAGTGCAGCTCCTATGTCAATTCCTCGTTCTTTCTTCTGTTTGGGCATCTCACCACCGAAACCTACCCTAGCTGAACGGTTAGGCTCTGACACACCTGCTCCCCTATGGGAAAGAAGGACCAAGTGAATATTGTTGGGACTTCTTATTGGAAACAACAGAACTGTTTTATGTTTATATTCCCATGAGCCAAGTCTCCTGACTAAACCGTAATTATAATAATCTTAATTTTAAAAAAGTATAATATTGATAACCTTATCTTTTCATCTCATAAGCAAAATGTTCCTTATATGTAAGGAAAGGCTTCCTTTCCTGGTTATCTGAGGGCCAAGCCCATTTTGATCATAGCAAAATAAACAGTTATTGATAAACAAAGAATTCAAAGGACTCAGTGAATTTGGCAAGGCTTATGGGTTTCTAAATGATGAACATTTTAGTAAGTAGATGGTGGGGGTGGAGAAGTCTCCAGGGAGCCTTGCGTCTTAAAATATAATGAGTTTCTTTGGGGAACAATTCATTAGGAAATGAGAAAGCAAATGCTGTGTCAAGAGGCAGCTTTCAAAACTATCGCTCTGTTTCAATCAGCAGGCTTGATTTTCCATTAAGTAATGAGAGAAAAATGTTTTCCCTGGCCAGACAACTCTTTCAATGGGAGGATTTGTTGGTTTTTAATAAGGCGAAGTGTTTTGAGGCCTGGATATTGGTCCACCTCAGGAGGTTTATGGAGTTTCAGAGTCAGGAAAATATGCAATATTTTTAATTATAAAAGAGAAAGTCATTAAACTTAGGTAAGCCAGGCGAGTAACCTTGGAAAAACATCTTCACCTCTCTGAGCTGCTATGTTCTCCTCTACAAATGAAAGTGACAACACTTCTCGTAGTTTAAACTCATTTTTGAGTTTAAAATGACACATGTAACACATTTAGCAAAAAAACAATATATATATACACATTATACACATTATATACATTAGTTTATTTACATAGCTAATAAATAGCAGAGTCAGGATTTGAACCCCAGCCAGTCTGACTATAAAACCCAAATACTCAATCTATTGCATCTATTTCATAGAGAATTGCCATAAAGATCACATATAAATGCAAGAATAAAAGTATGAAGGGCAATTTAGAGTCTGCCCAGACAGATCCAGGGCTTTATACTCAGGACTAAAGGCTTTTGGTAGTAATTTGAAGAAAAGAAAGAGCACCATTAGAGTACAAAAGACATTTCTTTAGTTTACTGCTCTATCCTTAGCTCGCATTGCATAACGGTGGTTTACTGCATGTATCTGATGAAAAAATGGCACATAAGCAAACCCCATCAAAGGAAAGAACACATTTGACAAACACGTATTTCAAGACTAGGCCCGTAAGGGTGGTGACATCATTATCCCTAAAGGGCTAACACACTTAAGAAACATCAACACTTTAAGGAAACTTCTTTAGAGATGTTGATTATTTTGAACTCGGCGGCGCAGTAGGTGAATAATAGAAGGTATTATGACAACGTGCAAAAGGAATATACACTTTTAGACAGAACTTACTCAGTTATTTCTTATCTAATCAGATAAATGAATTGAAAATGAACTGTAATTACATCTGGAAAAGACCCTCTCCTTTACCAGAGTCTAGTCAGTCTTCTCTAAGCCCTAGAAGCCTAGACCTTGGTGTATATTAGAGCAAGAAACTTGAAAGTTTTGCAAGAATCTCCCCACCCCAAACCCACCCCAATACCTGATCAAATTCCTCATCCTTCAGCACCTCCAACTAACATCTAATCAACCTGAACTGTCTTCAACAAGAATTTCCCCCTTCCCCTTGATATTTCCATTTTACTAATTTTCTATCCACTGGACTCTTGGGACCATCCTGGCTTCCTTCCTTGCTCCAGTTCTATTAACCTTTTAGCTGCTCAGATGTGCCACCCTTCTCCCCACTTCAGGGCTTTATGTGTGTAGTTTCCATCAATTAATCAGTTCCTATTTAGCATCTTTCAGATTTCAGCACAGAGGTCACTTCCTTAGAGAATTATCTTCTAACACATCAGATTAAATCAGGTCATCTTCCTGTAAGTTCTCAAATGTACACCAGGCATGAAAAGCACTCACCACAGCAATGATATTAATTTCACTTTCCTTTATTTTTTGTGCCACCAGAACATTAAGCTCTATGATGTAAATGATATAAATGCATGCAATGCTTTAGAAATTCATTTACTCAACTGAAATTGCAAAAAAAAATTCTAATATACAGTCCAAGCCCTTGTTTATGCTGCCACCTTTCTCACCTTCCTGTATCTTCCTCCTTCTCTGTATCCTGTCTTCATGTTCTTTTTCCAGGGTCTACAACATATCAGGGAAACTAGTGATGCCCTGCACATCTCTAAGTCTTACAACAATAAACAGTTCAAGAGAATTATTACTTTTCCATCTGATGGATCAGTGAACTAAGCACTTAACCAAGCAGCACAGAGAGCAGGTGCTGTAGTGGCATCTGGAACACAAGGCTGCATAGCTTCGACTCCATTATATCCTCTCCCACCTCCAAACACCGTACCCTCTCATCCATCGTCAGGACACCCTCAGAGCATCAGTGCTCTATGCACCTCTCCTTTGGCTGCCGCATTGTCACTTGCCCATTACGTCTGTGGGCAGTCACAATGTTCAAAATTTTGGCCTAGAAGGGAATATACCGTACATTTTTTTTCTACTTTTTTCATAAGTCTGAAGTGTGTTGTGCCAGGAGTAGGTGCTTGATGTACATGTTAATAAAGAATCACAAAATGTGATAGCAAGAGAAAAACCTGGTCATCTGGTCAGGTTTCTTATTCGTAAATAAGAAACTTAGTTATAAATTAGAAACTTAGTCTCAGATGTTTTATCTGTCTAGCCCAGGAACACCACTGAATGAGTGGAGAGTATTGACACTTAAAATCCTGGAGTTTAAATTTTCTGTTGCAACTTATTGCAGGCCCCTTCCCTTATTAGTGAATGAATGATAAGAAAACTCAGCTTTTTTTTAATGAATGATGTCAGTCCTCAGACCATCTAACCTTTCGATGTGCAAAGGGCAGCACAGGTTTTCTATTCCTGATTACCATTGAGGGGGGTTTAAACCGTGAAATGAGAAGAAAGAATGAGAGTCACATGTTCTCGTTAGTTTTCCCCAAAAGCCCTGGCTCCTTACTGCCATTTGCAAGTCAAAGAGCTCCTGAAAAATGCCCAGTGTGCAGTTGTGCGGCCCAAACAATATGAGAGAACGAGTTTGGTCAATCTTGGTGCAAGCCATCTACCCCCTCTGGAGTCATCCAAACCTGCTTCTGCAGTGGCAACAATTCAAACAAGTAGACAGATTCTATTGTTTTTACTTCAAGGATACATTTTATAGTTTTACATCTTTCCTTTGGCCAGGTTTTCATGGAAATTTATGAGATCAAAAAATGCCTACAACTAAATAGTGGGTCTGTAGGTGGCATCTGCTGAGAATGACACCAAGAACTTGTTCTTTACCTTGCACATTGGGCGGAAATACAGCACTAACACCTTGGACTTAATCCCAGTGCCCTTCTCGGTGGCCAAAGCACTGCACAGGATGCAGGCTCTGCTGGTGCTCAAGGTCTTGTGTCTATTATCTGCCTCCCTGCCGCATCGCCTTCACGTGCAGACAGTTCACCAGCCTGCAAAATACAGGATTCTAATTACAACTCCTTTACTAGAATGGAGTGACTATTTCATTGAGTTACTGGAAGCTTAAGAGTATGGGGAAGGTAATATGGATTATTTCATTAAAGTAGATAATTTAAATTCTCAGTAGTACATGATAAAGATGCTAGACTTTTTCATATCCTCTCAGAGAAAAGAGTCATTTGATAGTTTATGAGTCCTGCAATGATTTCTATCTAACATGAAATTAAGGTAGGCATATATGCTTATACATTTATAGGTATGTGTATATAAATACATGTAGTTAGAAAAATGTAGACATATGCATATGACTTTTGTGAGTATTAGAAATAATAAAATAATGTATTAAAGCAATGCCACTGATTTGTATAATAAAGAGAAAATGGACATTCTAATCTAAATGAATATATGGGGGAATGTTTAGTTTTGCAAATAATCAAAGTAATGCAAATTAAAATAATGAGGTTACATTTCATTGCTATTACACGGATGACCTTTTAAAATAAATTACAGTTGCCAATGATATTGAAGATGTATTAAAATTTATAAGTTCAAACAATTTGGGGTGCACTTGCAATGTGGGTCTTTCATTTTAAAAAGCAATATATCAATGCATATCAATAGAAATAAAGGTATGTCAGTAATCCAAGTCTCAGAAATCATTCTGGAAAAACCAGTCATTTAAGCTTTTTTTTTCTTCAATTAAGATGTTGACTGTAACGTAAATTGTAACACTTAAAAATGAGAACTAATTAAAATGTCCAGCATTATGGTATGCCCACTCATTGAAATATTATATGAATAGTTTTTATAATATTTGTAAAATTTGCAACATCATGAAAATATATATAACACATAAAATTTAAAAAACAGAGTATAAATTTTTCCGGTCATACTGATTATAATCATGCGAAAATATATTTGCCTAAATTTTTGTATAACTATAACATCCTTTAATTAATTTAGACTGTTGGCATCAGGAGTGCTTTTTAAATTTTTAATATTATGTAATTTTCCCAATTAAAATGGGAAAAGGAGGTAGAGCCAGATTCTATTGGCCTGAAATAAAATTGTTTTCTCATTGCAGAGGGTGTGCATTTAGAAGTTAAGGAATTTCTTGTGTATTCTAGTAGTTATATGTCAGTAGAACCATTGGCTTTGTAGCTGCTCCTTCCCTTGGTAGATGTGAGACCTTGCAAAAATAGTTTATACTTGCTGACTGTCACTTTTCTGTTATGTAAGATGAAGATAATCATTCCTCTTAGCCAGGGAGATTCAGGGAAATAAAGTCTTTATCACTTAGCAAAATTTCTGGCCTGTAATAAAAAGTGTTCAAGACACAATAATTTTGTTTTCTTTCATGTTTTTACAGTAAACAATTTTAAGTCGCAAAAATAGTATCCAGTAAATCTTAATGCAAGGATATCTTAATACAGGTAAAAAACAAACCAAGGCCGCACAAGACTGTACCTCATAAAACTATTCCATATAAAACAATATATTTTTATGAATGTAATTTTTTTCCCATTTTCTTTTGGGTACTTTGAATTTTGGACACGAGATTATTGCAACAGAAATGTTTTTATAAAATTAAACTTAAATCCATATTTACATTTGAAGAGGGACACTGACAAATCACATCAAGTAGACTGATTTTCCTATACAAATACAAATCTGAATAGCTGCCATATTGCTTATAAACAATTCCTCTCCTCTTTCCCACCTCACAGCTAATATATCCATGTCTGCAGCTACTTAGTCTCCTGAAAGAGTTCACCTTCCCCCTCCCCACTCCCACCCAGTTCCACCAAATGAATGAGCAGCTTACTCTTTTTTTTTTTTTTTAATTCCTAGTGGGGTCTGGCCTATTTCATGTGGGCACAATGGATGTAGGTTCCAAAGTATCCCACTGGCCCACATATTATAGAGCTTCTAATACAAAAGTCCATAGAGACAGTTTTTAGATTTTCAAAAATCCCATTTTAACTTAAAAGCTGGGCACATTCTCTCTAGGAGAACATGACAATGACTGCTTGACATCGTTCTTGTTTTCTATAGAACCACACTTGAAAGGAATTCAATTCCTTTAGCTACCAAAGTATCCCGAAGACCCAAGGTCCTCTGTGTTCACTTCTCCAAAACTCTTCCCGTGAGAAGAGCCACTGGCCAGTGTTTTGAACCTTTCATCGCTGTTGCTGGGCCTGTCTGGATCAGTGTTGGGTGGCAGATAGTCTTTCTGACTTGAGATTTGGGGTGACAAAAGAAAATTCGCAGAGATTTATCACCTTCCTTTCATGATGCACCTTAGCAGCAAAGTGACCCAGACAGTGAAGAAGCATACTGTACGCATGACAGTTTAATGAGACCTCGGAGACTTTAGTCTCCAGTGAGCATTTCATGGGGAAACATCTTTACCAGATGGTTTTTATAGGTAAGTTTTTCCAGGGATCCCAATGAGGTAAGTTTTTCCAGGGATCCCAATGCGACAACTTTGAGAGTTGAATGGGAACTCAAAGACAGAACTTCCTCCAGTCAAGTACTATGGCTGATAAACAGACAACTTTCTTCCATGAAAGGAATTTCATCTTTGTTTTTATGAAGAATAGGTCAAAATATCTAGACTTTGAGTTACCTATACATGAAGAATTTATGTTAAAAAATATGCACAATCTTTTACGAACCCATTGCTACCTCCATTTCAAAACACGACTAAGAGCGGTTTTCCTATCCACTATTCATTCATTCACCCATTCATTCATTCAGCACGTTTCCTGAGTGCTTGTGTTATGCCAGGTACTATTCTAATATCAGAAACATTTTAAACAAAACAGAAACATTTTAAACAAAACAGGTATAAATAATCAGAAACAGAAACATTTTAAACAAAACAGGTATAAATAATCCCTGCCTTTGTGAAGCATCCATTCCAAAAAAAAAAAAAGAGAGAGACAGAAAACAAGCAAACATAAAACCACATAAACAATGCGGCATGTTAAAAATACAGGTATTTGGCACAATGATATTGGAACAGAGAAGACACCCAGTGCAAAGGCCATAAGGCGACAGCAACACAGCTGGCAGGTCCAAAGCGGCGTGAGGAGAAGACTGGCAAGACACAAGATCAAAAGGTCAGAAAAGTGCCATCGGGTCACTGTTTAGGATTTTGGTTTTCACTCCAAGAAAATGAGGAGCCAATGAAGAGTTTGGGGCAGAAAAACAGTATTATCTGAATTACACGTCAAAAGGATCATTCTGGGTGCAGGAATGGAATAGAACCGTGTGCTGCATCTCCTAGGAAGCCTCACCTGATATTCTAACACATTTATGTATTCGTTCCACCACACGTACTGAACATCAGCCTTCTGCAGCACTCTCTTGTCCTACTTGGACTCCCCCAGGTTTCCGAATGCCTTATTCGGGAAAATCCCCTTGATACGAGCCTTTCGATGCAACACTGGGTCTCTCCTTACCTCTAGCAAAAAAAGAATCCAGTCCAACATACCATGCTTAGGTAATGGGAGAGAAGGTGACATTTATATTCTAGAACTCGTATGAGAAAAAAAATTATCTTTACTGTTTCTAACTGGAACTCTGACCAAACCCAACCATCTGCTTAGAGAAATCATTTCACCTTATTTCAACTTATGTGCTTACTATTTGCTTGTTTTGTTTTCACCAAACTCAAGTGTTATTGTTTCATTTACTGTCTGATCACTTTGGATAAATCCTCCAGTTTTCAGTGTTTCTTTCTCCTCTTCCTCCCCTTCCTTCGTCTCTCACTAAAATAAGTCAAGGCTAAACTGAAAGAGACTTATGTTCCCAAATACTCCTCCCATTGTCATGACTTGGGAAAATGCCTTCATTTAGGGTGACTCGTGGAGTTTGTTTTCCTAAGTGTCAACCCCTGCCTGGCGTCATCGTTGGATATAGTCGATCGACAGGCATTCTGCGTTGGTATTTACTGAGGTGCGGCAAGTTCCTTTTGGTCTTGTGAACATGATGATGATGATGATGGTTAGAAATGCCTGAGAAACAGAGACGGGAGGAACCAGGTGATCAAATCCAAGTGCCTTTTTTTGATGCTGCACTGAGAGGCGGGCTGAGTCAGGACTGACTTCAGCACTGGGGAAGGCAGGAGTGGGGTTTTTAAAAGAAAAAGTGGGGTTTATGAGGGGATAGGGGAGGAGTTAGTCTTTGTCTTTCCAGGCGGGTGCCTCAGGGTTCCAGGATGTGAGCGGGGACAATGGGCTAGGGACAGGGAGGGCTGTTCCCAGGTACAGGAGGGTCAGTTTGGCCACCGGCTAGGGTGGCTGGCGCCAGGTGTCTATTGTGCGCAGTGGGACAGAATTTCCAGTAAGCACGAGGCTACCAAGCCTGTCGGGACAACTGAGTCACAGGCAGTCCAGAGGGTTGGAAACTGGCCTGACTGGGTCATCAGCAGTCCAGCAGGTTGGGGAGCTGGCCTGGCCCTTTCAATGATGACGATGCTCTCTGTCACTGCCTTGGGCTTTAGATCAATAAACGATTTGTATGCCAGTCCCAGTTTTAGTATTCTGAGCACTTCTCTAACGCCAAAGGCAACAAGGGGCTTGTGCCTGCTCTCTCCAAAGCTGCCTCCAATGTGTGGGGCAATATGGGGCTAATCTCAAGTCGACCCTCATAAGGACCTTCCTTAGAATTTGCTACTCTATTTCTCACGGTGTCGTCTGCAGAGTATCTGAGTCTTACAATTTTTTGCCTAAGCTCAGAGAGCACAGTGCTTGCCCCATGTTTTCAGAATTCCCAGCATCATTCTTTTATCCTGTTACTCTCTTTTCTCTCTCCTCTCTTCTCTTAATTTCTCCTCCTCCTCCTCCTTCTACTACTACTATTACTTCCATTTCCCTCCACTTGCCCTCCCTGCCCCCACTATCTCCTCTTTTCTGTAATATTTTTCTTTGGTTCTACTTTTGTAGGCCTCGATATTAACGTGTAAACCCAGCTACAGGAGTTCTTAGACCACTCCCTTCCCTCTCACCAAAGCCAGTTTTCCCCACACCAAAACCACTTGCTGAGTCTCCTCGTGGACTTAGAAACTTGATTTGGAAGCTCAAGGCTTGATTCTATGCTGGGTTCTTGCCCTCCCAAAATAATCAATACCTTCACTGCAGCAGTTAAAGAAACAGTTTCAGGGCAGCCAGGAACACTAAGATTTTCAAGAACGGTATGGTCCAGATACTAATAAAATAATAAAGGCTCAGTCTTCCTGAGAGTCTCCCCTCCACCGGGGCCTATCTGTCCCCCAAACATGGCCTCATCACGTTTCCTCTGTCGAAAAGTAAACAGACCAAGGAAGAACCTCCCTCCGCATACCAGGCTCAGCCATAACGCCACTCAAGAAACTCAGGCATATTTTTTAAAAATAAAAAAACCTCAAGGTCCTCCTATCAATATTTACTTTAAATAATAACAAGAACAAATAATCCATTTGTTGATTATTAGCTAGAATATTTTTTACTAAATGTGTTGTAACCTACATCCCAAAGCATAGACTCCTTTGAATATGAAAACTCTTTAAATATTGATTTTAAAAACACCCAGGCTGAGAAGTGTTAAATGCACCCGAGGTCACGTGGCTTAGGAGAGGGAGGCAGCAGACGCCTGAGTTCCCGCAGGTGCCCTTTGGAGAGCTACAGTCCACAAGCCTGTCGAAGAGGAAAGGCTCTGAGAAGTCAGGTCAGAGATAACCCTGCTTAACTGTATTTAACAGTGTTCCCTAGAAATGTCTTTGGGTCTGAAATGAGGGCAAGGCTGTCCTGCTCGCGGATGCACAGCAGATGAGAACAAAGAACGCAGCATGATGGCGAGTCAATGCTGGGCCAACATCAACGGGGCTAGAGGAGAGTCACTTATGCTGCAAACGTTTTGGAGCACACACAGTGCTTCAGCCATCCTGCTCAACACCAGAAACACAAAACTAGGCAAGACACCCTGTCCTGAGCTGAGTGTGTTCCTCAGCTCAGGAGAAGCATGGTGCTGTCCTCAAGAAGCTCCGAGTCCAATGTTACCAACTTCCGTAAGGGCAGTCGGTTCTCAGGTTTACACCGCGGCTTGTGAAAACACAGTTTGTGGAGTCCAACCACCAGAATTCTGACTCACTAGATCTGGTGGTGCCCAAGAATCTGTGTCTCTAATGATGCATCGCCCCGCCCGCTCCCTCCCCCCCCTCCCCCCCATTCCCTGCTCAGCGATGCTTATGCTACAGTTCTCAGGAGCACACTCAGAGAATGACTAGGTTAGAGTATCCAAATACTGGCTGCTTCAGAATCCTGCAGATACACATTCTGTCAATTCCTACTATGTCTGGGGAGAAAAAAAGTACAAAAATCTTAATCTTAACTTATAGGTACATTTATGTGAATGGCACTATAATAATATCCACAATTATTTGTCTACCTGGGTCATAGATGCGCTGGGTATATTACATTTATCACCATCCTTTTACCCTCGCAGCCAATCAGTGATGGATTTGTTCATCAGTAGATAGTGCCCGATGTGAGAGACCCTGAGTTGACAAAGCACACACAGCTAGCAAGGTGCTGAGCTGGGATTCAAACCTGTCCCTATTATTCCAAAGATTCTGAATTCGTCACTCTGCTTTACTGCAGAGACCTGTTCATTTGATGGTAGTGGTTGGGAGGTGGAGGCCTCTACGAAGCCTCAATAAAGAATTGATTGAATTTTTTTTCCTCTTTTCTTCCTGCTCTTGAGGAAAGTGCCTTATCTGTTAAAAACAACAGCTCAGACAACACAAAAGGGGGGTGGGGGTGGGAATGGGGAGACCAGGCGGGGAGGGGAAAGGTGATCCTCTGCTTCCCTGGAGCCTGGAAACTTCTCCTTCCAACACCTGAGTTGCTTCTGGAATTTAGCTCTCCACCCCACCCCCAACCCTACACCTCACCCCAGAGTGGAGATGACAGTGTCCCAGCAACTGTAGAAGGATTGTATGTCAGCAGCACCCCCAGCAGGAGATCAGGAACACGGACCTCCTTTAGTGCCACCGGCCTTAAACCCATCTTGTGCTGGTTGTCATGGTGACAAGGGCACTGCTTGTGCAGGTGCCTTATTGTGTCTAAGGCACGTGTGACTCCAGTGATGAGGGAAATTAAAGAGGGTCTGCAGCCGGCCCTGCAGCTCCAGCAGGAGGGCGGCTCCGGATCCTACGGGGCTCTAAGCCCTGGTCAGAGAGTTAGGAAGGCTGAGGCGGTACGGGAATGCAAGTCTCCAAGTCAGGTCACTCGGAGAGAACTCCTCTCTCCAACCCCACATGGCCTCGCCTGGCTGGAGGCTTCAAGAGACATGGTCTGGAGGTCCAGGTCCAGACTTGCCTTTGTCGATGAGCAAAGTGTGTTCCTCAGCTCAGGAGAAGCATGATGCTGTGCCCTCTCTCCTTCGCTCTCCTCCCAGCTCTTGCATCTGTAGGAAAAGCAGAGGGGCCAGCTAGAAGGCGGAGCAGAACCACAGGCTTGCTCTGTGGGTGAGCGAAGTGGCGAGGAACAGGGAAGGGACCCTAAAGCCCGAGCATGCTTTTCAGTGTGAGTGCGTGCGTGCGTGCGTGCGTGCGTGTGTGTGTGTGTGTATGCGCTGGGTGTTTTTCCCTGAAAAACAGTTGACTATTTCTCAAGTATTGGGTAGTTCTTTCAATTGGATTTCAGGGTGATTTGCAAGAGTGAAAGAAACAAGAGTCATAAAGTTGAAAGTCGCCTTATTGTTTTCTACCACTGTTTGCTTCCCTCCGGCCCCCCACGCCCAGGTCCGCTGACCACCCCTCACCCTACCACCACCCATCCCCTCTCGAGAGGAGACACAGTAATACTTGCTCCCAGAAAAGGAAAACAGAACCATAACATACCGAGCATGAAGAGTTTGCTAGATGTAACTGCACAGCAAATTTATTTCTTTAATATGACCTTTTCTCCTTCCTTTCCTTTTAATTCAAGCTGGCCACGCCCAGCACCTGACTCCCCAGCCTTCTTCCCCCTTGCACACCGCTCTCTTAATCATTAAGCCCTCAAGACAATGAGGTTCTCATCACACCAAATAGTCTTACAAACAAAGCCTTGGGTCTGTGGACCACAGAGACAGTTTCCGTCAAACTGGGGAAGACCTCTAGGCCCCAGTCCTGCTTTAGTTCCAGGCCCAGCAAAGCTGTGAAACCAAAGGACATGATGCCCTGGCTGACATCATGACCAGATGCAATGACTGACCAATCAGTAGAGACCATGACCCTGACCACAGCTCTCACTCCCTTAGTCACCATGATGAATAATGTTTTCCCCTAGATAACCCATTCCCCGGAAGCCATCAGGGGTCCAGGTCTTTGAGCATTAGCTCACCTGTCTGCAAGTATGGGCTACCTCCTCAACAAATAAACCCTTACTGTCTACGCTGCAGGCTCCTGTTCACGTCTTATCGGGCTTTGATGTATACAGGTAAGCAGACCCCTTTAGTACGGTAATGTCAGTGTTTAATGAACATTTCCCCATGAACTCAGATAGTGTAGCAGTAGGAAGTTAAGTGCAATATCTCCATTTTACAGGTAAAGAAAGATATTGGGCTTCAAAGAGTTTAAGCGATGTGCCCTAAATCAGAGGTAGAACATGGGTCTATATACAGGTCTCCAGGGTCGCCTAACTTCAATTTTTATTCCTATGACACTGCTCCATCACACGGTCCCTCAAAACAAACAAACAAATAAACAAACAACCCTCTCCTTTCACCTCTGGTAATTTTGGCATTTAACTGGTAAGACTTAGAATCTTGCTATTTTTTGATGCCATGTCCAAAGACACTTATCCCAATCTTAATTATAAATAATAACCAATGTCGGTTCGGTGATTGTACTACATCCATTTCATACCTCTGTGGCATAGGGAATATGTTAAAGAATTTTATTCATATTAAAGGTGTATAAATTTAGGCTTAAGAAGATCATTTGCCCAAGGTCCCATGAGCTGGGCCTGAGTCAGGATCTGAATCCAGGCCTGTTTCCAGAGCAGAGCAGTTGCTTCCTATGCTATGCCAAGAGGCTCCGTTCTTATAAGCCTTCTGGGGGTAGGAGGAGAGATGTTATACTTTTTTATCTCTTGGTCCCCATAGAAATAAAGCTAAGCCATGGGGGGTGGAGGATTAAGCAAGGGGATTTCAAGAAATGGAAGAGCCCTTCTCGTTACCTTTTGTGGGTTTTTTGTTTTGTTTGAATTCTGGAATGTTCCCAGTGTCTACTGCTTGGGGTCGGACGCCTAGTATGGGCAGCCCGAATCTGCAGCTGAAATGACTTTCACAAAAGCTTTCCTTCCAGGATGTGCTTGATAGAGATCAATGCACTTAATATTCATTTCAGGCTAATTAGCTGAGGCGAGGGTCCCATGAGCACCAAGAGCCAGGAGAAGGGACAATTCAGGACATCTTTGTCTAATTCCTTTTAAAATGCTAATAGCTTTGAGATTATTCTATTAACAGGCAGTATCAGAAAAGGAAAAAAGGGCCTGTTTCACTTAATAAAGGGATCACCAAGTGGATCGGGATGTTTGTAACAGCCTGAGTAATTATCTATTCATCTAGGTCAAACTACTGTGGGAATCGGGAAAATATAACTAAGAAGAGCAACGCGATTTATGAACAGCATGCAACAGGGCTTCGTTAGGAAACAGCCCCTGACCTCTGTCCATCTACTTGCCTGGGAGCAAACAGATCGGCTGTACAACAGCGAGTAAAAACCCTTTTCCTTGGAGAGCCAGAACTCCAAGGCCAACATCTATATCCTGAAAAATAAAACGCTATATTCGAATACAATACACATTGCTACCTAAACAATGTGTTTGAGCAAAGCGGCAAAGGAGGCTGGGACTGGACACTAATGTCATCTAGAAGGTCAAGGAGACTTGTGGTCAAATCCTGGTGTCTCCTTAGTAACCCCAAAGATACCCTGCAAGAGTTTATAGTGCTATGCCTTTCCCATTATTTATCAGAATGTTAATTAGGTGCTGTATCTCACTGTTCTAGGTCTTTGTTTTCTCACTTATAAAATAAGCATGATCAGAATATCAAGCTCACAGAAGTTGTTGTAAAGATTAAATGGGAAAATATATGTGCAAAGAGACCAGGCCATAGCTCATGTTTGATAGTAAACATTCCATAGACGGTCGGAATTGCTACCTGGCTCAGCTACAGAGGCTGGCTTTGTCAAAGACATCTGAGAGAGCCAAGGACAAGGTGATTAGTTTAAGAGTTGAGGCATTCATTATTCAAGAAGGATCCATCCAAAGGGGAGGTCCTACCAAGAGAGAGGGACTACATACTTGTGAGGTGAGTGGTGACATCAGTCTATTCTTAGAACTTTAATTTTTTACTTTCATAAGATTAAGAAAATAACAGAGCCGTCTGGGGAGGGTTCGGCTGAGTAGCTGCACTCCGCTGAACAGGCAGAGGTTCAGTACGGATCCGCATGCAGCTCTGACCATTGCTGTTGTATGTCTTGGCCAGGATGGGTTGCGAATCCAGAAGAGTTTCTGAAGAATGCAGATTCAAGGTCCTCATCCAGATATTCTCAATCAGAATCTCCAAAGGATAACACCAGGGAATGTGACTTTCCTAAAATTTCCTTCTTGGGATACCAGGACACAGTCCGGGGGCCAATGTTTGGAAACCAATGAGCCGAGGAAGTGGCTGAGACTGAGCCGGCTGCACGAAAATGTCCCTGTGTGATGAGGACCTGTCCGAATACATTCTACAGGTCAGCTTGCACTGCGGTCTCATAGGGTTGCATTTGAGGCCCACTGCCATTCACTCAGCGCAACACCAAGTATCAGTGTGTCTTATTTCTGCTTTCCTCCACTAATAGAGAAAATGGGAAATAAAAGATGACTCTTAATGACGACCTTCTGCTATCCCATCGGGCCTCCTGTGCCTTGACCCATCGCTTGCCTACAAGCAGGGAGCAGAAGCAAAAGCTTTTAAGCAGATCTATAAAACGCCCAGTGAGCGTGAGCACAGCTTAGGTAAGACTGTTTGATTGCACTGCAAATGGCCGCCGCAACATGTTGATAAAGCCAGAATCAGGCTGAAATTTATTTTAGATGTGGTTTTTTTTTTCTCATAGTGCCTTCAGAAGATAGAAAATAAATACATCGGGAATGGAACTGCTGGGTCATAATATGTCAGCTACATGTTTAACTTAGGGAAATACTGCCCAAAAGTTTATCAAAGCAATTGAACCAATTCACACTTCCTCCAAAATTCTCACCAAGGAACAGACTCTCCATATTTTAATTTTAGCCATTCTGGTGAGTGTTTACAGGGACCTCATTATGGTTTTAACATACATTTCCCTGATGTATAATCATTTCATATAAAGTTCCTGTTAGAGTGTTTTACCCCTAACTCATCAATTTCATTCTTAAGTATATGCCCAAGAAAAATGAATATGTATGTCTGCCAAAAGACATACATAAGCAGTTTTATTTATTTATAACACCTTCAAACAGGAAACAATCTAATATCCATCAACAGGGGTATATATTTATACAATAAAATATATATAGCAAGAAAAATAAAAACCACTAAAACATGCAACATCATGGATGAAGCTCACGAATGTGATGCTCTGGAATAAAAACACCAGACATAAATGAGGATGTAAGCATAAATCAATTCATGTAAGATCATGAACACGACGGAAAGCAATAGCAGGTGGGACAGTAGTCAGCTCCGGTGGTGAATTGTGTAGTCAGGGCAGGTTTCGGGGGCGCATGCTCATAGGGCTCCACACCGAGAAAGGTCCTGTGCAGAGTTTAACGCTCTGCTCTCCCCACCTTGAAATTCTTAATCCTTTTAGAACACGGGGCTCCATGTTTTCATTTTGGACTGTGAGCTGCAAATTATGCAGCTGATCCTTGGTATAATCAACTAAAAAACCGGTACAAGAGAACCTGCTGGGTGTTGGAAATATTCTACATCTTGAAAAGGTGGCATTTACATGGGTATGTGTATATGCTATCCCACTGAGCGACACGCGTAAGATTTGTGTATGGTATGTAAGTTATAACTTAATAAATGAAGTTTAACAAAACTGTGAAAGAGTAACTAGAACACCTAGTGATGGGAAGGGCAATCTTACCAGAACTGCCAGCAGCTCCCCTGCAGAGCTCTGGGGGGGATCCTCACCTCAGGTGACTCCAGCTGTAAGATATAACAGGGGAGCAATGAACATTAACATACACTGAGTATCTGCTGTGCAGTCAGGCACCGCAGAAATCACTTCGCAGGTGCTAAATCATCACATCTTCACAGCAACCTTATAAGACAGATAGCATTAGCCTCAGTTTATACATGAAGAAAAGGGGGTTCAGAGAGGTCAAGCAATTTAATGATGGACAGTCTGTCAGTGGCCGCATGGAGTTTCAAACACAGAAGCACTTGCTTCACAGATACATCCTTCCCACACCGTTATGCCACCTCAACTTGTAAAAAATCCCCCGGTCCTGTATTTGGGGAGACAAAAAAGCTGACCGTACTCCAAAACATATGTCAATATCACATAACTATTCAGAAGCTAAATGCAGCGTGGAGAAATTCTTTTCCTGCCCTTGCAGGCATGCTGTGCCCTCCCAGGGCATGAGATTTGATTTCACCCAGTAAACATAACCGCAGGTATTAGTCCTGGAAATACAATTACCCATCTCAAGTATTTGACTCAAGGACTTGGTTCAGCCTCTGATTCTACAGCTTGCTGATGGGCCGTAAGAAATAAACATTGTTATGTGACCTTCAAAACATGACAGATGAGTAGCAAAATAAATGATTCATTTAATGGGTTGAGATACACAGGGCCTTCTCCTGCTGCAGCGCTGAGGTCTTATTGATGGCCTGGTCTTAACTGAGTTTCATTGTTTGGAAGCTTTGAAAGCCATTATGGTCAAAACCTGTCACAGGATTTATTATTAGGATGCTTTGAAAATTTGTGTAGAAAACAGTAGTAGGAAAACTCTTATATCTGTTGAATAAATGCGAAAAATAAAATCACTTAAAACATAGATTTCTGCATGTTGGACAATAAGGAAAATAAGAATGAAAAATAATCAGTACTTAATCTAGTTTAAAAATAGCTGAGCCCTTTACACAATTTTTATCTTGCAGATTATTCAGTAAACATGCATTAAGCATCTTTATAAATATGTCTGTATGCTATGGACAGCTGAGCATACAAAATGGATAAGACGTACATGTGGCCTTCCATAAGATAAGAGTAGATTATATTACATATGTGTCCTACATGCCTATACTGCAAAGGATGATGGAAGAAATGAAAGAATCATGGCACCAAGAGAAGGGATGATGGGAGGACCAAGCCCAAATCCCTTTATCCTCCTCAATAAAATTAGTGATTGCCAGAAACATAATGAAATTGCCAAATTAACATGAAATTAGCTATGTGATCAGTGCACTTACTATTATTTTTTGCTTTTTCCCCAGGCAGTCTTAGAAACTGTCCATCTTAATCCTTTAGCCACACCCCCTTTCACTCTCTGTCTCTCTCTCATTGTGCTTCTTCCTTATCTTTTCTTTACCTGGATAGGAATTCTTGGTGAGATTAAGGAGGAGATACCTTGAAGGGTGTGAAACAACAGTGTGCTGGCTTAAGACCAAAGACAATGGCACATGTGCCCTTTCCAAATATTTTAGCCTCTCTTTGGATAATAGGGACAAGAATATGTGCTGGATTCTACACAAGAGTGGGAAGAAGTGGTCTGAGAGCCCAAGGCAACATCATGGCACTGACCACATTAGCTGGCTATTGGTTTTGGATCCTACAGAGGGGAAGCTTCTTCCCAACAGAAACACCTGAAAATCCCCATCACCTTTTCACCATGAGAAAAGAGACACAGTGGGCTCAGGAGAAGAAAGAAAGAAAGAGGAAAGAGGGGCAGTGGGGGAGGGAAAAGAGAGAGGGAGGGAAAGAAAAAGAGAGGAGAAAGGAAACATTGCATGGTGTTCATTCTCAGGTTTAAAAAGGAAATATAGAACCATCGCAGTTTAACAGTTATGCTCTCAAGTTAGAAATGGACATAGTTGGGACAGAGAATGGATGTGGAAATGGATAGAAATAGCTCGCAGTTATTAAGCACTTATGATGCTCAGGGATCATTCCAAGCTCTTCATGTTTTAACTCATTTACTCCTCGTGGCAATCCCGTGGCAATTATGGAGGTGATACCATAATCATGGCCACTTTAAAGGTGAGGGAAATGAGGCAAAGATTGCTTGAGTAAAATGTCCAGTCACATCATATGCTTGTAAGCAACGAAGCTGAAACTCAAACCCAGGCAGACCGGTTCCAAAGCCTCTCTGAACCACCATGCTGCACTACCCAGGGCAATAACACCGCTGGTCATAGAAAAGGGGATCGAGGCTGGACAACAAGTATCTCCAGTGCATCTGTGAGCCACTTTGGTCTCTGCCTTCACCACATGATCTGGTTACCTCAACCACTGAAGGATGCCCTGATTGCTGAGGTCAGAATAAGGTAGAAACCTATCACTAGAAACGGTCCAAATATAGATAAGAAAAGCTGGAGAAATCAAGTGATTCCTTCTAAATTGCCTACTAGCAAAACAGCCTAGACACACTGAACTCTTAAGACCTCTGTGTTTCCTACAATGCGATACTAACTTAGGCACCTAAGTTAGGCTAATGCCTTCTTCATGTCCTCCATCCTCCCACCCTCTACCAGCCACAGGGTCCGTCATCACAATCAACATGTTCACTACAGTCCAGGAGGGAATCTTTGAATGTTCAAAGGGAAATAGCCTTACCTATGTCCTCAAACGCCCTTTAAAACAAGTCTGGGAAGCCCAGACTTGTTTTATATAGATGAGAAGACTGAGGTGTGGAAAAACAAAAGATTTGTCACAAAGTCATTTACATACAGTAGCTAATTGGCAGTTCATTTCTTCTACTTCCTACTTCAATTTCCTTCTTGTATAATACAACAACCCAGATATTCACATTTACATGTAAGAAACTGTTGAACAATGACATGCATTGGATCATAACTTGATCATCTACCACCCTAAATTTTCACAATGAATTCTCAGAAAGACTCATGAAAAACACATTATGCTCATTTTCCTAAGTCAGGACATATATTTCTGTATATATATACATGTACACATAAAGATATATAACATTTAAGAAATACAAAAATATCATTCTTTATGTCCACATGATGTCACAGCCCTTTATTTAAAATTGCTACACAAAAGTAAGACAAAAAAAGCCTTAATGTGACATTGCTGACCTAAAACATTCATGACAATGAGAAACATTAGACAGACACATCCAAGTAAATGATCTTTTATATATCCCCCAAAGTTTTGAATCAGTTTCTTATCTTGCCTTCATTTCAGACCAAAGACAATGGAATTAAATTGGGCTTCCCCGTGAACTTTGAGGAAACAAAAATAGCTGGGAAGTGCCGCAGCTTGTCTCTCCCTACCTGAAAAGTTGTGGGAAGACAGTTAAACCCTTCACCACAAGACGCCAGCACAGGAGAGAGTAAAGGGGTGGTAGAGTAGGTCAGGGAACCCGGAGAGAATCCTTCCTGAATTTCAGAGAAATTAATTTAAAAACTGGTATTCAGGAAAAACATAACCAACAACTAATAGAAAGAGCAACAAACCCAAACCCGCACCCACAAAAGATACGTCAATCGTGGGCCTATTTTAGCATCACTGAGCATCACTGAAATAGCAATGGCTGTTTTACACTAAAGAGAGTTTGGTGGACTCCTGGCTGGAAATACAAGCTTGATGCACACCCTTCTCTGTGCTCCTTCTTAAATGGTGCTTGCCATGCTTAACAAAGTCGTTTTCTTTCACCGCTATGATCGAAAGGGCCAGTGATACTCTGTGCTACTTTTATTAATTACCATTTAATACTAGCCTGGCTCACAAGCATCACAGAGCCCTTCACATAAACCCAGTATTACACTGGGTACCTTGGGAGCATCATCACATTTAATCTTTAGATAAGCTCTGTGAGGTGATTCCTGTTAGGATCTCAATTTTAGAACCAAATAAAGAGGAGTACAGAGTTCAAGGAAGTTTCTTAACCCACTGCACTACTGACTAGTGTCAAATGAGGTCATAAACCAGGTCTATTTCATACAAAAGGCAGAGCCTTTAAACACCAGCCACATTGCCTAGAGAAAACTGTATTCAGAAAAGAATACAAATGCAGATTTCAACTGAAGACACACAAAAGGGAAGCCGGCATAAAAGACAATTTCCAGTGCGTTGGAAGAGGCTCTATGCTCTGCCTCTCCTCTGAGTTTTAAGGCAGACAGAATCCCTTCATCCCCTCTCAACCATTGGACTATTGGCCTTGCCCTTAACCTTGGCAGTTGCACCTATTCTTCAAAGCCCCAGGTTTGACCCTTGGGGGGTTCTAAAAGAAAAGCTGACCAAAAATAATCTCCACTCTGGCAGCATTTTAAGGACCCAATTTAAGTGGCGTGAGGTGTCAAAATTCATCACAACAATTCACCTCAGAAAAGGCTTTAAATGTCAATTTATCTTTGCAGTAAGAGTACCTGAGAGCAAAAACTGAGAACATATCGCAGTACAATAACCTCCCTTCGCCAAGGGTTCCTCTGAACCACTGCTAATGTCTCTTCACTTCACAGATACTGAAGAGCAAAATTAATTCTGCCATCAGCGAGCATGGCATCTGCCTCTCTGACGGTCCTCAGTTGCATTAGTTTGCTGGGCTGCCATAATGAATGACAAAGAACACCAGACTGAGTGGCTTAAACAACAAATTTTTTTTATTTTCTCATGATACCGGAGATTAGATGTCTGAGATCAAGGTGTTAGCAGGCTTGGTTTCTTCTAAGTCTTTTTTCCTTGGTTTGTAGATGATTATTTCTCCCTGCATCCTCATGTGGTCTTTTCTCTGTGTGTGTGTCCTCTTCTTCTAAGGATACCGGTCATAGAAAGTTAGGGTCCATCCACATGACGTCATTTTATCTGAATTATCTTTTTAAAGGTTCTATCTTCCAATGCAGTCATATCCTGAGGTACTGGGGGTAGGACTCCAACATCTGAATTTTGGAGGGTAAAGTTCAGCCCATCATCTCCCTGTTGGCAGCATTTAAGGGACCCAATTTAAGGGACCCAATTTAAGATCGAGGTGTAAATTGAAATAGTTCCCATTTGGTATTATTGTTTTATTCCAGTGCCTATGAAAACTTCAGTTTTCACTTAACAGCCTATTCTTACCATTCAACAGTTCTTCTTCCCAATCACAATCCTAACCCTGAATATAGTGATGAAACCCAGGCCCTCTTATACTCCCCAGCTATGGGGGTTTGTCCAGGGATTAGCACATGCCCCAAGCAACAAAGTGAAGTGCAATTTCATTTTCCCCTGGTAGAATGAAGCCCCCTACTCTTTCCTCTGGAAGAGGAATCTAGAATGATTTAACCTAGTGGACTCAGGAGAAGCCATTTTGCCGCCAGGAAGGGCACGTCTGAAAAGGTCAAGCAAAATGAAAGAAGAGAGTAGGCCTGAAAGACTGAGAGAACAGGGTGCAGACGGCACTTCTGGAGGCTCTGGGTCAAGTTATGTATGAAGTCCAATTATGCCCAACCTTTCTGATCACATTCATATCCTTTCTGTTTCAGGCATTTGGAGTCTGGCTACCTGTGATGCCCAACAGAGAGCATCCCAGCTGAAAGAGCAACCTCGTATGGATGAGAGCAGGGGTGGAGCTCAGGGACAGGCTGCAAAAGGGGATCAGAGAGGTCTCCTTATGTCCCCATCGGTTTGCCCCGTGCAGATACAGTGTTTGTTTTAAGTGCCTGAAAGTCAAGATGACTTAATTAATTCAACAAATGTCTACGAAGTGCCTAATAAAATTGGGTATTTTCGCTCAAGCATGCATTCTTAAGATGGGTAATGTTGCCCCTAAAGGGACAAAAATTGGTTTTTGGGGGGATGGAAAATCTTTTTTCGATGTATAAAGCAGAGATATAAATACACTGAATAAACAGAGAGTATATTGGTGGTATTAAATATTATGGGGGTAAGAGGCAATAGGGGGAAAATGTCCAAATAGTCTTCTTAAGAGGATAATTTAAATAAAGTTGAGAAAAACTGCACTAAAGTAAGTTCGCAGAGATGCAAATACAAATGTGGGTGCAGCAGGCACTGTAGAGAAAAGTACAGGCTGTGTAAGGACCAACGAGGGAGCACGTTCAGTCCTACAGGGACAGAGGATTGGATGAAGAGCTAAAATAGTTACACAGAATATTATACTTTACTTTATTCTGAAAACCAGGTAATCAAGGAGAGAAGGCACATCCTAGTCAACGGGCCCGTGTGAGCAAAAGCAGGGAAGCATGAAAGGGTAAAACTCAGTATGATGGGGTTCAGGCTGTGAAAGGAAGGGAGGTACATGCATCAGGTAGGAGGGTCTTATTAATAGTAGATTAAACATACCAGGTTTTTCTTGTTCTCGCCTAAAAAGAATTCTGGAGGTAGGAAGCTTCTGGTTTCCACTCAGTAACTCAAAGCTCTCCAAGATTGGCATTTGTGAAATTCTCTTTGCCTTTCCTTCGTGTTTGTCACCCCGTCAGCTCCTAGGTGTCTGGGGCAATTCCAGACACTCATGTTTAGGGAAGGATAATGGAGAAACTGAATGTATGTTATACACCTATTGGTTTTCATCAGGAAAGTGAAAGCTTTCCCAGAGTAACATGTGCCTCCCTACCCATTTGACTCATTGGCCTGATATGGGTCACTCAGTCATCCCCAGGCACAAAAGAATCTGGGAAGATGGAGAAAGAATTGTCAGAGCTTATTTAGACCAAGTATTCCAACACCTAGAGACTGGCACATTGCTGCTGCAAATTTAATCTCAGTACTATTGGAAGGAAATATGTGGGGAATAGACAGTCAGGCTAAGGAAGAAATTATCTAAGATCAAGTTATTATTGATATTGAGTTGTCTGCAGCTAAAACTAGGCATAGACTAAAATTCCAGTGTACTTTAGAAATCACTGTATAGAGGTGATAAAATTATTGGCGATTTTTATATTCCTCTTTATATTTCCAAATTTTCTACAGTGAATGTATATTATAATCAAGAAAAAGCAAACATTATTAACATTTTAAAAAGGACAGCTCCCCCCAAAATTATTGTGTGGGGAAGAGAATCATATGAAGAGTTAAGCTGGTGGAAAAATTAAAATAGCGTATTTATGTAATTGGACTAGAAACAGAAAATACGGAAGAAAATTAGTGAGGCTCAAAAGAAGAGAAATATCACATGGTTTTCTGAAGCCAAGTAAAATCAGTCCTTGAGAGCCAAATGCTCAATTTGTTCGGAACTCTGCAAATTAGTTTTCAAGCACAGCCACTATTAAAACTTAGAGTTAAATAAATAAAAGCAACAAACACTCGATCACTTCCTAATTATCTTATGTAGTTCACTATTATCTGTTCTCATAGATTCAATTCCCATTTATATGATAAAGTTTCCCGAATATGTACACTCTCTTCTCTTAAAACTCTAAACTCAGCTACTGGCTGGTCATACCTCTTAGATATCACACAAGCATTGCAAACTGAGCATGTCCAAAACTTAATGCAAAAGCAATTCAGTGAAGAAATGCTAGTCTTTTCAACAACCTGGCTTTACACAATTGGATATCCATATGCAAGAAAGAAAGACAAAATTCTACCCATACTTCAATGCAAAAATGAACTCAAAGAGTTCATTGACCTAAACTTAGTACCTAAAACTCAAAGCTTCCAGAAGATAACATGAGCAAATATCTTTATTACCTTGGATTAAACAAAGATTTTTAGGATATGGCAACAAATGTATGATCTACAAAGAGTGACAAATTGATTTTCATCAAAATTAAAAACTACTGTACAAAATATGCTAATAAGAAAATAAAAAGACAAGCCATGGAGACAAAAGTCAATCATAAGAAATCAAATAACCCAAGAAAAACACTAGGCAGAATATTTGAATAGATATTTCATCAAAACACATGTACAGATGACAAACTCAAGAAAAGATGCCTACCGTCATTCATCGTTATGGAAACAAAATTTAAACCACCATGGCAAAGAATTATAATCCTATCAGAAAGATTAACATTAAAAACATGACCATACACAGTGTAGACTGGAATGTAGAGATAGGAGTCCTCATATTATTGGTAGGAATATGAAATGGTGCAACTAGACTGGAAAGCAGTAGGAGACTTTCTTTCAAAATGAAACACAGATACATTTATATAATCTAGCCATTCCACTCCTAGACATTTGCCTGAGAGAACAAAACGCACATCAGGCATACCTTGTTTTATTGCACTTCACCTACTGTGCATCACAGATACTGGGTTTTTACAAATTGAAGGATTGTGGCAACTCAGCATCAACTAAGTCTATCAGCACCATTTTTCCAATAACATTTACTCATTTCATTGGCTTTGTGTCACATTTTGGTCATTCTTGCAATACTTCAAACTTTTTCATTATTATTATATTTGTTATAGAGATCTGTGATCACCAATCTTTGATGTCCCTACTGTCATTGTTTTGGGACACCATGAACTGTGCCTATGTAAATGGCAAGCTTGATCAACACATGTCGCTTTATTGGGGTGCTCTGGAACCACACCCACAGTATCTCTGGGGTATGCCTGTAGTCACACAAAAACTCCCACATGAACATTCGTAGCAACATTCACGAAACTTGAAATAATTACACTTGACAGAAGTTAACTAAGAAGAGGTCATACCATGTGACTCAATTTACACAAAATGCAATAAAATGTAAACTAACTTAAAATGATAGAAAGTACATCCATGGTTGCATGGAAGTATCAGTGCAGAGGAGTAATCCCAGGAGAGGAGGAAAACAGGGCTTCCAAGGAGTTTACGGAAGCTACTGCGGGCGAGGGCTATGTTTTCAATCTGGATTGTGGTGAAGGCTTCATAGGTCAGATATCAGATGGCACTCTTTAAATGTTCAAATTATCACGTGTTAAACTTAATTTAAAAAGTGGAGGAAAATAAAGAGCATAAGAAAAATGTGATATGGGTGGGGAGAAATGGACCAGATTAGTTTTAGATTTAAAGAGGACATTTTTTTTTTCAGTGTCACAGGAAGAAAAGAGAATACAGTATACCAAACACAAGTTTGTGAGTTTCATAGTAGATAGTTAATAGTTTCCTTCTTGTGTTTTACATTGTCTCTGTAAAGCGTTCAATCTGAGGGAAATAATGGAAATCACAGGAAGAAGTTTGAGAAAACCACTACGGAAAACAGAAACAATGTTCCTCTAGAGTAATCTTCGCTGATTTCCAAGCATAGGATAAATCTTCTTTTTACAAGTTACCATGTTATCTTCTACCATTCCTCCATAATGTGTGTCAGGTTTGTTATATTACATATATCTGTATGATTATTTGTTTTACATTTTTCTCATCTAACACACTAGATGACAATCTCTACGAAATGAAACTGTTTTAGTGTTGTGAATTTTTGTGTTCCTAACTTCTAGCAGGGTTCTTGTCAGAGAGTAGGCACTCTGGAAAGACTACTGAATGAGTGATTTTTTAAATTTAATCTTTATATATATTTCCTTTTACATTACCTTTTAGTCCCCTTATACCCTCGTCCCCCCAGCAATTACCACACTAAGTAAACCTAGAAGGATCAACTCACAACACTGATAGTGCAGGAGAGGTTGGAGGCCATAATTCCCCAGGGGTACCTACCTGTAAGATTTTGTTATTTTTTCCAGCAGTGTTTGGTCAGCTAGAAGTGTATGGGCATTGAAATGATAAATAACTGCATTGAATTAGTTATTGTTCCCTCTTGATTGCACAGTGAAAGAATATTGGGCAAAGACATGGACTTCCGATAGATTACAAATATGTTTTCACAAAGAAATCAAATCAAAGAAAAGATTAAACATTAACAACTATAATAATTTTATAAATACTTGAAATGATTCAATAAAACAAGACACTGAGAATCAGTGGCTTACAAATGAATAATTAGATTTTGAATAATTGATTCCTTCCCTGAAGGTATTATGTTATGGAAAAATTGAAAGAGTTCAATCTTGAATATATGGTTTTATTTCAAACTTTGTGTTTATTGTAACTGTGGTAAAACCACAGAGGCAATAGTGCACTTTAAAAAAAATAAAGACTTAATTTTTTAGAGCAGTTTTAGGTTTACAACAAACTGGAAAGGAAGGTACAGAGATTTCCCATCTACTCCCTGCCCCCATAAATGTATTGCCTCCCCCATTATCAACATCACTCACCAAAATGATACATTTTTTCTAAGGATGAACCTATACTGACATGTCATAATCACCCAAAGTCCATACCTTACCTTCGCTTGCACTCGTAGTATAGCACATCTCCGTGTTTGTGGAGTGTATAATGACACACATCCACCGTCATGGCAGCGTGCCGTGTACTGCTAAGGCCCTAAAAATCCTCTTCGCTCCACCTACTTATCACCCTACCCTCCAACTCTGACCTTTTTACCGTCTCCATAGTTTTACTTTTTCCAGAACCTCATGTAGTTGGAATCATCAGTATGTAGCCTTCTCAGGTTGGCTTCTTTCAGTTGGTAATATGCATATGAGATTCCTCCATGCTTCTCATGCCTGGACAGCTCATTTCTTTTTGGTGCTAAATAATATTTCATTGTCTGGGTGTACCAGCTTATTCATCCACTCACCTACTGAAGGACACCTTGGATGTTTCCAAGTTTTGGCAGTTATTAATAAAGCTGCCATAAACACCTCCATGTGAGTTTTTAGGTAGACATAACTTTTCAACTCTTGTGGGTTGAAACCAAAGAGCATAAAGGTTGGGTAGAAAGGTATATTTAGTTTGATAAGGGATGCCCAAATTATCTTTCAAAATAGCTGTGTCATTTTGCATCCTCCCAGCAATGTTTGAGAGTTTCTGTTGCTCCACCTCCCCAAGGGTGCTCGGCGCTGTCACATATTGTATTATGATCATTGGTCATTCTAATAGGTGTGCAGTGGTTTCTTATTGTTGTTCTAGTTGGCATTTCCCTGATGACATATGATGTGAGACATCTTTTCATATGATTTTCGCCACCTATATATCTGCTTTAATGAGGTGTCTGTTAAGATTTAGGTCCACTTTATAATCTGGTTTGTTTCATGATTATTGATTTTTAAGAATTATTTGTATATTTTTGATAATAGTTCTTTATCAGATGTGTCTTCTGCAAATATTTTCTCCCAGTCTATGGCTTGTCTTCTCATTCTCTTGATGTTATCTTTTGCTGAGCAGAAGTTTTTAATGAGGTCTAACTTATCAATTATTTCTTTCATGGACCTTGCCTTTGGTTTTGTATCTAAAAAGTCATCTCCATATCCGCGGTCATTTGGCTTTTATCCCATCTTCAAAGAGGTATATAGTTTTGCATTTTATATTAAGATCTGTGATCCATTTTAGTTAACTTGTTAAAGGTATAATATCCGAGTTCATAAACTTTTTTGCATGGATGCCCAATTTTTTCAGCATCATTTGTTTAAAAGACTATCTTTGCTCCATTCCATTGCCTTTGTTCCTTTGCCAAAGATCAGCTGACTATATTTATGTGTGTCTACTCATTGCTCTCCATTCTGTTACAATGATTAATTTGTCTATTCTTTTGCCAATACCACACTATCCTGGTTACTACAGCTTTACAGTAAGTCTTAAAGTTGCATAGTGTCTATCCTCCAAATTTGTCCTTCTCCTTAATACCGCGTTGATTATTCTGGGTCTTTTGCCTCTGTATATAACCTTTAGAATAGTTTGTTGATATCTATAAAATAACTTGCTAGAATTTTGATTGAGACTGCATCTATTGGTCAAGATACAAAGAAGTGATAGCCTGACAATATTGAGTCATGCTATTCACAAACATGGAATATCTCTCCATTTTTCCCTTCCTATTTGATTTCATTTATCATACTTTTATAGTTTTCCTCAAACAGATCTTATATTTTGTGAGATTTATACCTATGTATTTTTGAGTGCTAACGGAAATGGTATTGTGTCTTTAATTCAACTTCAACTAATTCACTGCTGGTATGTAAGAAAGCAATTGACTTTTGTTTAACTGTGTATCCCACCATGTTCCTATAATCACTTATTAGTTCTAAGAGGTTAGTTTTTAATTTCTTGTCATTTCTTTTAGGTTTACTACATGTACAATCATGCCATCTGTGAATAAAGACAGTTTTATTTCTTTCTTCCCAATCTGTATACATTTTCTTTCCTTTTCTTGTCTTGTTTCATAAGCTACAACTTCCAGTACAATGTTGTAAAGAAGTGGTAAGAGGGGATACCATTGTATTGTACCTTTAATTTTCACTAAGGAATGAAAATTAAGTATAAAAACAGCTGTAGATATTTTTGTAGATTTTTAAATCAAGTTGAGGAAGTTTGCTGAGTGTATTTATCATGAACTGAAATTAGATTTTGCCAAATGATTTTTCTGCAGCTACTGATATAATGATGTGATTTTTAAATCCTATTTTTGTGATGGATTACATTAGTTGACTTTTTAATGTTGACCCAGGCTTGTATTCTTGAGATAAATGCAACATGGCTGTGGTGTGTAATTCTTTTTATATATTTTTAATCCAATTTAGTAATATTTAATAGAGGATTTTTGCATTTTCATTCATAAGAAATTGGTCTGTAGTTTTTGTTTTTTTTTTCTTCTAATGCCTTTGTTCGGTTTTGATATTAAGGTAATGCTGGCCTCGCAGGATGGGTTAAGAATTATTCTCTCTGCTTTTCTCCTCTAAGAGAGGTTGTACAAAATTGGTATAATTTCTTCCTTACATACTTGGTAGAATTCCCCAGTGAACTTTTCTAAGTCTGGTGCTTTCTGTTTTGAAAGGTTATTAATAATTGATTCGATTTATTTAATGGATACAGTCTGATTCATTTTATATATTTCTCCTTGTATGAGTTTTTAGAGGCTTGTGTTTTCCAAGGAATTGGTTCATTTTCTCTAGGTTATCAAATGTGTGGACCTAGAGATATTCATAGTATTTCTTTATTATCACTTTAATGTGCAGAGGATCTATAGTGATGTCACCTCTTTTTTTCTGATATTGGTAATTTGTGTTATGTCTGTTTTTTATAGTTTGGCTAGAGGCTTATCAATGGTGTTGCTTTTGTTCAATAACTAGTTATTGGTTTTATTGATTTTCTCTATTGATTTCCTGTTTTCAGTTTCATTGTATTTTCCTCTGTTTCTTATTACTTTTCTCCTACTTTGGATTTAATTTGTTCTTCTTTTTCTAGTTTCCTAAAGTGGAAATTTAACTATTGATTTTAGACCTTTCCTCTTCTCTAATATATGCATTCAATGCTGCAAATTAGCCTTTAGTTATTGCTGTTGCTGTATCACACAAATTTTGATAAGGTATATTTTATTTTCATTTTTTTCAAAAGATTTTTAATTTGATTTGAGATTTTTTTCTTTGACCAATGGGTTATGTAGCAGTGTGTAATTTCCACATTTGTTGGGATTTACAATTATCTTTCTGATATTAATTTTTAGTTTAATTCCACTGTGATCTGAGAGCAGTATGATTTCTATTCTTTTAAATTTGTTAAGGTGCATTATATAGCACCAAATGTGATCTACCTTGGGGGATATTCCATGCAAACCTAATAAAAATGTGTATTCTGTGGTTGTTGGATGAAGTAGTCAATAGATGTCAATTATATCCAGTTGACTGATAGTGTTTTTGAGTTCAACTATGTCCTTAGTGGTTTTCTGCCTACTGAATCTGTTTATTTTTGTGAAGAGTGTTGAGGTTCCCAAATATAACAGTAGATTCATCTATTTCCCCTTGCAGTCCTATTAGTTTTTGCCTCATGAAATTTGATGCTCCCTTATTAAATACGTCCATGTTAAAACTTGTCTTCTCGAGAATTGACCCCTTTATCATTATGTAATGCCCTTCTCTACCTTGATAACTTTTCTTACTTTGATGTCTGTTCTGTCTGATGTCATTATTCCTGCTTTCTTTGGATTAATGTTAGTGTGGCATATTTTTCTACGCCCATTTACTTTTAATCCAGTCTGTCTTTAAATTTAAAGTGGGCTTCTTTCACATAACATATAGCTAGGTCATGTTTTTTAATTCCCTCTGACCACCTCTTTTAATTCATGCATTTAGATCACTGGCATTTAAAGAGATTATTGGTGTGGCTGGGTTAATATCTGTCATGTTCATTACTATTTTCTTTTTGTTGCCCATGTTCTTTGTTTCTGTGTTTTCCACTATGTTCTGCCTTTTATCATTTTAATTGAACACTTTCTATGAATCCATTTTCCCTCTTCTCTGAGCATATCAGTTATACTTATTTTTAAAACTATTTTTAGTAGTTGCCTTAAAGCTTGCAATGTACATTCACAACTCAGACAAGTTCACTGTCAAATAACACTATACCACTCATGGGTAGTACGAGAACCTTATAATAAAACAGTACTAATTTCTTCCTTTTATCTCTTATATTGTTGTCATCATTCATTTCATTTACATAAGCATATATAAATATATATATTTATGTATATATAAATAAATACATGATATATACCTAGGTATACATACTACATTATACAAAATACTATCATTATTTTGAAAAAGCTGTCATCTGTTAGATCAATTAAGAATAAAACAATATAGGGTATTTTTTTAACCTTTACTTATTCTTTCTTCAATGCTCTTTCTTTCTTTATATCAATCTGAGTTTCTGACCTATAATATTTTCTGCCTCTCTAAAGAACTCTTTTTTATACATTTCTCTTAAGGCAAGTCTACCAGCAACAAAACCACTAAATTTTTGTCTGTCTGAGAAAGTTTTTATTTCTCCTTCACTTTTGAAGGATAATTTTGCAGGGCACAGAATTCTAGTTTGGTGGCATTTTCTCCCAACATTTAATTATTTCACTCCATTGTCCTCTTGCTTCCATTGTTTCGAGAAGGAGATGTTAAATATCATTCTTAGTTTTGCTCTTCTATGGGTAAAATTTTCTTCCCTCTGGCTTCTTTCAGAAATTTTTTTAACCTTTGCTTTTCTGTACTTTGAAAATGATATACCTAGGCACAGCTGGTTTTGTTTTGTTTTGTTTATCATTTATTCTGCTTGGTATTCTCTGAGTTTCCTGAATCCAAGGTTTGATGTCTGACACTTCTGTGGGGAAATTCTCAGTCATTATTGTTTCAAATATTTCTTCTGTTTCTTTTTCTCTTTCTTCTGATATTCCCATTATGCATATGTTACACCATTTGTAATTGTCCTGTGGTCATTAGATATTCTGTTCTGGCTTTTCTCAGCCTTTTTATCTTTGCTTTTTTGTTTTTGGCAATTCTATTAATATATCCTGTAGTTCAATTTCTTTCCTCAGTCATGTCCAGTTTCCTAAAAAGTCCATCAAGGGCATTCTTCATTTTTGTAATATTTATTTCCTTCTAGTATATCTTTCTAGTTTTTTTCTCAGGATTTCCATCTCTCTGCTTGAACTGTGCATCTGTTCTTTCATGTTGCCTGTATTACCTATCATAGCCCTCAGCTCTGTTAATCATAGTCATTAAATTTAAAATCAGTCATTTAAAATTCCCTGTCTGATAATTCTAACATCGCAGAACGTCTGGGTCTAATGCATGCTCTCTCCGTCTCTTCAAATTATTTTCTGTTGTTGTTGTTTGTTTTATTTTTCCTTTTTTGTATGCACTGTAAATTTTTCTTATAATAGAAACTGCTCTATATTTGCTTTCTGTAATGTGATAATAAGGTATGAAGGGAGGAAAAATGTTCCGTCTTGTGGTCAGGTCTCAGTCTTTTAGTGAGCCTACGTGCCTGGGCTATAAACTTCACAAGTGTTTCTCAGGTTTTTTTCCGTCATGTGGGAAAAGAGGGCTAGAGTGGGCTGAAGCTGGGTACTTCACTTACCGAAGCCAGTCATACTGATAATATTCCAGCAGGCTAAGCTCTGATTAACTAGTTTCCCTGAAAGCAGGCTTTGTTAAGAAGTACAGAGGATTCCAGAATGGTTCTTCTTAACAAGGCCTGCTTTCAGGGAAACTAGTTCATGGTTCTTTTCCACCTTCACCTGCCCAAAGCATAAAGGAACACTTCTCCGATATTTACTGCAGGCCTGTGGTTGAGTCCTAGAGTGTCACACAATATCGTGGGGCAGGGGGCTCTCCTATGACCGTGTCCCCCACACAGAGCGTCAATTACCATTCTGGTTCTCCTGCTCCGGTCCTGGGTCTCATGGTGGTTTCTGCTTGTGAGCTGATGCTCTGCAGCCCTCTAACCTACAATCTCGAAAGCAGCGCTCTGCCCTGTGTCCTCCGCCCTGTGTCCTCCGCTCTCTAATGGATCCAAAAAGAGATACTGGTTTTTAAGTCTGTTCAGCTTTTTACCTTTTCTTAAGACAGAGTGGTGACTCCCAAGCTCCTTACATGGAGAACCAGAAATGCAAAGTCCTATCAATAATGCAATTTTAATGAATAATGAAAACTGGTTGATGGGCAGAAGCCATGATGAAGAAACCACATGGTAAAGGCATCTATTTTGGTAAATGTGTACTAATTCTCTACCCTCCTGTGTATCCTTACCCTTTCAAGAAGACCATAAATCCTCCCCTGTGAAAGAATTTCATTGTATTTCTATGACTCTCACAGCTGGGTTGGGCCCGCGGCTTGCTTTAGCCAGTAAGATAACGACAACGTGAAGATGAGGCAGTTCTGACTGGAGGCCTCGAGATGCACCGCGCAGTCGGTTTCCCTTCACACCTCTGCCTACATGCGCTAGTTCTCTTGCTGGAGACCAACAAAGATGAGGAGTATGGGAACATTAACTCAGGAAAACCATCCTCGGCCAGTCAGTTCTCTGCTCATCATCTTTTCAGAGGGACCACAAAGGGGGAAATTATGTAGCTATAGATAACAATACCAGGGAGTAACAGCTTCAAGAGCAAAGGCGCTGGGAAAGGAGAATTGTGAGGGAGAACGCTAGCACCACAGTGGCTGAGTTTCTGCCTTATTCAGATTCTAAAATAGGGACTGTAAACCTCACCCAACTCAGGAAAAGACTACTTCGAAGATAAGCTCTTTTGCCATACACACTTTTTTGGTAATAAATTTCTCTGACTTTTTGTTTTCTTAAAATGTTATTCTGACATTATGACATTTTTTAAAGATGTCTGAATAAAGACCTGTAAATGTGTTTTTAAATACCACATATGTTTACTCCATATTTTGCTTTGACTATGTGTTAAAGACACCTGTTATTTTTATTGATTTAGAGTTAGCCCTTTTTTCTTTTTAAGATTTGATTTGATTTATTTTATTTTTAGACAGAGGGGACAGGAGGGAGAAAGACAGGGAAAGAAACATCAATGTGTGGTTGCCTCTCGCATGTCCCCTACTGGGGACCTGGCCCACAAACCAGGCATGTGCCCTGGCTGGGGAATCGAACCATCAACCCTTTGCTTCACAGGCCTACGCTCAATCTCCTGAGCTATACCAGCCAGGGTGGATTAGCCCTCTTTTCTGATACCTCTGCTTCAAGCAGGGAAGTCATTCTCTAATACTGGAGTAGAGGAAAAACCCCATTAGAGTGAGCACGAAGCCCAGGCTTGGCTGATCAGAACATCCCATGAGCCTAATTTGATTCATAAGTAAATGTTCCAACCTATGCAAGCAAGTCCTCCACAGGAGTTCTCGGTGGTGTTCACTGGGAAAGAGCGCCTTCTTCCGCTGGCTTACTAACCTGCTAAGATGTGAGTCGGAGGCATCTGGTGCCCCTTGCCTACTATTTGCAAGAAAACTTTTATGAAAGCTGGATAAGATCGCCTATCTCCCTGGATAGAGTCCTGGCTAAAGCTTATGTTTCAGTGCACATTCCTCATATGTGAGCCAACAAGCCTCCTCTCAGGCCTAATGTCAGTTTCAACTGTGTTCCCATCTCATACGCCAAATGATTTCTGACAAACATATCATAGCTTTAGGATACTGGTAACCACCTCATTAATCCAGCATGCCTTAACCTACTTGATCAAGAACTGACTGTATCTATTCCCTGGAGTTAACAAACTCAAGATACATCTCAAGGAAAAGCAGCCAAGCCCCTGAAAAGGTTACACAGGAAAAGCATGAGGGCCCATAGATGCAAGAAATGTCTCATAAAAAGATCTGAAGCAAACGTAAAATGCAGAAGATACAGAAAAACGCTGTATCTGACACACTGTCATATAGAATAAGAAATGATTAATTTAGGCAAGAAGGAACAAGTGAGCTTACTTTGCCTTGTATATGTGTTCATGGGTAACAGTGAAAGTTTGTGGAGAGCTTGTTCATCAGGATCCTACCAAGCCTGGCAATTCCAAGGAAACGAGAGCAAAGGGAAGGATTAGAGAGAAACCCGCTTCCCATGAAATATATGTGATTTTCCCCCATTTGCCCTCGGCGTTTTTTTTTTTCTGGATGGCACAGTTGCTGTGAGGTTCAGGTGGTCACTGTCTGCAGGGCCGTGTCTGGGCTCTGCTCCTGCTGTGTTAATAATTATTACATAAGGAAAGAAGCAAGGATCCTAGCGTGTCCCTCACCAACCAGTCTGCGCCCTAAAACCTACCCTGAGGCAATTTATGGAAATCAAGTCAACAAAGTCTCTCTTGGTCACTGACTCAGTAGCAGAAAACATTTAACCTGAAGAACCTGCTACTTTGGGGAACGGAGAGATACAAAACGTTACACACAAAACCCCTTACAATAAAAGTTTGCAGAAAACACAGCTATCTCTGTATCCCCACATGTGGTTCAGAATATCAGCTCTTTCGACAAGAGTCTCTAGAGTGGAGAAAGTGTTAAAGCAATAACCAATTCTTAAAAGGGAAATAAGTATCTGGTTAGTTACCGATCATATGAAAAAAAGGAGAAGGGAAACTTAAAAAAAAAAAAAAGAAAAGAAGTCTTACAATCACATTGTACTTCAGTACTTAAAAGAACCCTTAGGCAAGTTAAACTTCAAAACAGCCGTAAGAGGTAGATGGGAAGAAAGATACTGTTGTATCAACTTTATGGGTGTAGAAACTGATATACAAATAAGTGTACTTTGCTTACTCGAGTCCTATAACAACTAAGTTAGGGGGCCAGGATTCAGGGGAACATCAGAGAGTACACATGTGTTCATTTATTTATAAACCACAACTAGCCACCTATTAAGTTCTTGCTACTGCTTGGGGACTGGAGATACAAGTTTATATCTAAAATTACATCACTTATACCCACTTATACTCCAATGTAATTTTGTTACCAGCATAGGGGGTCCTGGATTCTCCAAAATATAAATCAAGAGGAGACCCCAGAGATATTTCCGGACGGGTTTTATTAAGCTTATGCTCAAGCCATAGGGAGGCGGCGTAGAAGAAAGGAAGGTCCTCTGAACTGGCTCAGGGCTCGGCTGGGAACAAAGCGGGCTTTTTGAGAAAGGCAGGTTTGCAGCCTTTTCCATCCCAGGGTCAGCGACTGCCTTTTCTTTTCTTTACTGTGCTGCCTGGTAACGACGTTCTGCCAGTGCTGTGTGGGCAAGAGGGCAGACTGCTTATTACCTCCACCCTGCAGAGGGCATCGGGTGTCAGGCCTTGATCAAATGCACACCGAGGTCAGCAGTTTCAGCAGGCAGCCGGCTAGGAGGGAAAGAAATCGGCTACCCCGGCCTTTCTGAGTAGGACTGGAGGAGTGGTGACATGTTTGTGGTCAGCTTATCCAGAGTTCCTTCTGATCACTTGGTCTTAGCTTGGATTCCTGATCACCTGTACTCTCCATTCCTGGGCCCAAGTCCCTGAGCTGTCTCAGTTTCTTGAGTAGGGGAACAAAGGGTAGCATCATAATTAACATGTTGAGGTTTGCTTAAGACAGCATGTTGTAATAAATACATCACGTGTATAAGAGAATGACAGACTACTGAAACACTGGACACACACACACACGTTCTACAGGGAACAGCAGAAATCCCAGGGGACGAATGACCACTTCTACCTCATAGAAGTTGGAGAATTCAAAGTGGAAACATCCTTCCCAGGCCTTGAAACCTGGGTAGAATGGGGTATGTAAAACTGTGGACCCTAATGGCAACAGGGAAGGATATGAGGAGAGACATGGGGAATTACACATGGAATCAGACTTTATGGAAAATCTACAAGGACACATGATGAATTAAAGACGAGCAATTCTTTTCAAGGACATGTTAGCATTTTTAAAAATTAACTTCAGAGGAATTTGGTCCTTAAATATCAATTCTTCCTATACCTCTTCCATTAATTTTTATTTTTCTTTATTTCATTCTGGGGTAAAGAGTACGAAAACTCCGTCCAAAAAATCTTACCTAACTCCTAACTCCTCATTAAAACTAAAATTACATATCCCAACAACTCCTAAACCACTTGGGATACAACAGTATCTCAAAAAGACTGGAGAAGAAAAATAAATACCTCTGAAGAGAGTATGTTTGTGTAAACTTGTGCATAATAAAAATATTATTTTAGTTTTCTAAAAAATACTACCAGGAATCTAAAATCAAAATAAATCTTGATTATAAATATCAGAAAGATCAGTATGTATATTTTGTTTTTGAAGACTGAATGTTGCCTAAATTAATTCTTATTCACACTCTGTAGAAATAGGAGGATTTGACACATTCTGACAAATTTATAAGGTCTCCCATCACCATGCTAAATGAACTCTCTCAGACTAACCAAAATAGCTTTCCAAACTGTATCTTTTATAGTATTCAAGAAGTTTTATTATTGTTTCAAGAAATATGTCCTGGGAACATTTTATGTATAAGTTATTAATTTAGGTACTGCTATAGTACAATTTCATGCAGCAAAAATGCATTCTGTGTCTCCAATTCACCTTCTGGATAATAAGACAAGGTACAAATAAATATATTCATTTAGTCACTACCATATATTATCTGCTTCTGCAAGAATTCACTGTGGCTAAAGACAGGCCCTGGATTAATCAAAAACCCCTGACTAGCTCTTAGTGATAGGCTATTAAATATTAACTACTCTTTTAAAGTAGCAAAGTTTTTCTGCCAAGTCAGATATTATATATGGTCTCTTATGTCGGTGTAGCAATTTTTTAAGTTCAGGGTTCCCAAACTTTTGGCTTCAGGACCCTTTTATATTTTTAAAAATTATTAAGGAAATCCCCAAACTTTTATTTATGTGAATTTATATGTGTGTGTGTGTGTGTGTGTGTGTGTGTGTATATATATATATATATATGATGGCAGCAGAAATGGCACACCAATTATTATACCACTGAAGCACAAAAATCGGCAATATATATAAATATATATTATATTTTATATATATAGTTACCGTATTAAAATTAAAGCTGGGAAATTTTTTAAATATTTACTTATAAATTTACTTGATAATAATAAAATAACTACACATACTAGGGGGGACCCAAAAACCCAGAATTTACTTATAAAACATTGTGTGTTTATTCTTACATGTTTAAACTTGTCACCTTCAAAGTACTCTACATTTGATGCAATACACCTATCAAGACTTTTCCCCACTGCTCAAAACAGGTTTTGAACTCGTCGATTTTGATGCCTTTTAATGCTTCTGCATTTTTGTTTCATCTCTTCCACATCGGCAAAACATTTCCCTTTGAGGACTTTTTTCATCCAAGAAACAACAAAAAAAAGTTGCTCAGGATGAGATCAGGTGAATAGGGAGGGTGGGGCCCAGGGGTCATGCCATTTTTGGTTAAAACTGCTGAACACTTAGTCAGGGTGTGCAGGTGCGCTCATAAATCACCCATTAAGAAATGGGCAAACATGTTGAAAGAGTCTTCAAAAAAATATTCACTGAAGCCGAACGCAGACTCTCACAACACCAGCTGGTGCACTGATACAGATGGGCTCCTAGAACACCCACGTAGCAAGGGAAGCCTGTACTACAAGGGATCTGCCTTCCAGAAGATAATTCTGGGGTTTTATGGGTCCCTCTTTGTATATAATATTAATGTATATATTACTATATAATTATAAATAATATATTAACCATATTTTCCAAAAAAGTAATTAGTAAGATTATTTGCATTTTTATTGTTTGTTATACATATCCCTTTAGTGTCTAGAATAATAGAAAAAAAACTATATTCTCTTATCTGTATATACTGGGTCAGCCAAAAAGTTCATTCGTTTTTTTCCCATATGATGGTTCTAGTAGCACTTAGTGGTCTTTAACGTCGTTCAAAACAATTTTGTTAGATAGTATTGTGACAGTGTCATATCAGTGTGCATTTAAAAAAATTTATCAAAATTGATGACTTTTTGTGTAATCATTTTAATATTGAAGATGGAAGAAAATATGTAACATTTCTGGCACATTATGCTTTATTATTTCAAGAAAGGTAAAAATGCAACTGAAATGCAAGAAAAGATGTGTGCAATGAATGGAGAAGGTGCTGTGACTGATCAAACATGTCAAAAGTGGTTTGCAAAGTTTTGTGCTGGAGATTTCTCACTGGACAATGCTCCACGCTCAGTTAGACCAGCTGAAATTGATAGTGATCAAACTGAGACATTAATTGAGAACGATCAACTTCATACCATGCAGGAGATAGCCAACATACTCAAAATATCCAAATCAATAAAGTTATTGGTGAAAATGAAAAATGTGTCTTCTATTTTACAGAAAAATCTAAACAGACTTTTTGGCCAAACCAATATATTCAATCTGTTGTTACAGCACAGATCATACTGCCCCTGGAAAACTTTTCTGTATACTTGGAAGAGAATGAGAGTAAAAAGGCAAATAATTCCAAAATATTATTATGAAAAATTTTGATCTTGTGTTTCTCTCCCCCCAAAAAAGCTCATGGGGCTCCAGGGATTCCCGGAATACACTTTGAGAACTAACACTTGAGACCTGAAACCCAGAAAGATTAGGACTATTTCCATTTGCTATTACTGGAAGTTTCTGTTTATTGAGAGTCATGATGATGGTAGCAGAAATAGCACACCAATTATACCACTGAAGCACAAAAATCCGCAAACAGCTTGCCAGCTTCAATGGAAAAATAGAGAAAGACCCATTCCTCATCCAAACCACCACCATCTATTACGCTAGCACCCAGGTGCCCTACCTGTATACACTTTTGCCTCCTCTCAATCCATTTTCCCACATAACTACCAGAACATTATTTTCTTTTAGAAAGCCTGATTGGTTTTAACCTTTCAGTAGATAACCTTAATTCTTAATAAGACTTACATGGTTGGGCACAGCTGGTCCCTAGTTAACTCTCTAGTCTTACCCTGCTTTGTTAATTCCAACAACATGGCTGTCTTTTAGTTCTTTGGATATACGCTGCTTCTTGTCATTGGGCTTTAGCAAATTCTCTTCCTCCTGCCCTGAATGTTCTTCCTTCCCTTCGTATCTTGAATATCTACTTTTTCAAATCTTCATTTCCTTGTCATTTCTTAGGGGGCGGTTTCCTAAAACTTCCTTCCCTCTAAACCAGGTCGGATCTCTAAAACTGCCCTACCTTACTCTACCCCTTCATTGTATTTATCACAGTTGTATTTTTTTAAATATTTTTTCCCCTGGTTCATTGATTGATGTCTGCCTGAAGCAATAGAAAATAAACTCTCTGAAGGTAGATACTTTGTTACTTCTGTTTGTTTGTTTTTGCTGAGCAGTATTTCTTAGCACATGACAGTAATGTCTGGCAACGAACAGTGGCGGCTGAATAAATGGAGAGTGCAGCATGGGATTCCGAGCTGGACAGACTTGAGCTTGGGGGTTTTCTCTGACACTTATTAGCTAAGTCTCCTTGGACAACTCACTTTTCTTCTGAATCTCGGGTTCACCCATGGAGAAGGGATAACAATAATCTATTACACAGTAAATAATAATTAAATATTTCACTATTCCCATTACTGTATTTGGAGCTAAGAATTCAGTGGTTAAATGTTAGAAATAACTCTTACACTCATTGAACTGATTTTCTGACTGGGGAGACTGACAAGATACAAGTAAATAGACAAATACAATTCGACTATAAAGTATATATAAAAGAGGCTGAGAGAGAACCGCGCCAGGGGATACCGACATCAGACAGAGTGGAGAGAAAAGACATCTCTGATGAACGAAACTTGAAACGGAGACCTTAAAGTTGAGAATTTTATGGGAGAAAGAATTCTAAGCAGAGGAAACAATATTGGCAATGCCTTGAATCTAGAAAAATATCTCAGGGTGATGAAAGAATGTTGCAGTGTTGTGAGTATGAGTGTGGCAGAAAATGAGTTTGGAGAGATAGTCGAGGGTGCGTTATGTAGAACTTTGTGACCTGCCTGCTCACGATATCATGAGGGTCAACTGGGAAAATGTATATGAAAGTACTTGAAGAGGGGAGCTGGCACACGGGGAATGTTCAGCACATTGATGTTATCATGGTCCCAGCGAACTCTTAACCAATAATCCCAAGAAGACAGCAAACAGATAAGTTATTGGAACTGGCACAATCCTCTGAGGTGGTGACTTGGTCTCTATTCAGAGAGAATCTTGGTTTGTTAGTATCTCTAGAGAATTGAATTTCATGTAAGTCATTAGTGACCTTTCTAGTTAAAGGTAGTCATTTAAAAGCAACAACAATAATGACAATAAATACTGGGGGAGGGAGAGAAAGAGATTATAATGCTCAAGTTAACATTTCATAAATCTTACCTTCTCCCTCCCTCCCTCTCTCTCTCTCTCTCTCTCTCTCTCTCTCTCACACACACACACACACATGCCTGTGCAGGCCAGATTTTTTTTTCATTTTGTTTTCTTTTGTTTTATAATCAGGATAAAATGTTTCCTCCCTATCCTCAACCTTCTCAGATGCCTTCTCTGCCAAGTGCTCTTTTTTAAAAATGGTCACATTAAATATAGATTTGCTGTTGAGTTTCTGAGATTGCTTAGGGTCTATTTCTTCTCAGAATAAATCACTTTCAACAGCATATTTAATATGAATGAGGGTATCTGTCCTACTCATCAGAGTAATAATTTTTTAAAAGTCTGGAATTATCCTGGGGTATTCTCAGCTATATTCTTCTGCAATTGGGCATTTTATCAAGCTGGTGATTTTTTTCCTTGAGACGTTAGGTTTAGTCCCATGATATACCGCCTGGTTAATTTGACAGTGATTAGGTGACAGGTGTACATCCTTTGCGTTTTAATTACCTTCACTACTGGCTTCAACTTTTCCCCTCTTCCCCGTCATAGGCAGTCAAATGGGCAGAATAGACAAGGTTATGCTGCAGTAACAAATAACCCCCAAATATAAGTGGCTTACAGGAGTAGTTTATTTTTCACTCACAGGTCCATCACAGGCTCACTGTACTGCTTTTCATAATCTTCACTTTGGAATCTAGGTTGACTAAGCAGACTTCATCCATAATATGGCTGGTATTTTAGCAGAAGGATAAAGAATACAGTGATCTACAACTTGGCTCTTAAAGGTGCTGCTCAGCTCTAACTCACACAAACTTGCCAAAGCAAATCACATGGGCGGGACTGACATCGCTGCAGCAGGGACGTGCAGCCTCTTAGAAGGTGGGATAGTAAATATCAGTGAGCAATAAAAGGGTATGAAATAGGCAGGCTTCACCAGCCAGCAGTCCATAGTTTTTAGAGGGAGAAGTTGAAATAAGTCAAGGACTTTGGAATCAGTGAGAACTAGGTCTGGATCCTGGCTTTGCCACATCATAACTACATCATTTCACCTAATTTTTACAATGTTTGGCCATCTGTTTCCTCACCAGAAACATAATGGCAGGAGTGCCTCAAAGGAGCATTAGAAAATCAGAGAAAATGTATGTATCCATATAGCACCAATCCATTTTAGATTTTATCTTGAATTGCTTAATCTATTTCCTCTGTTCCAAGTCTAGATACCCATTACAACATGACTTTTCTCCACCATTGCATCTCTTTGTTTAAGGTCCTAGTGATCAGTTACCTGCAAAAGGTCACTACTAGTTCTTTGCCTTCCTGACTTATCAGTTACCACCACTGACTGCTCTCCTGCTGAAATTCTTTCTTCTCCCTCCAAGGCTTATGACACCGTGACTCCCACCTCATTAACTGCTCTTTTTTCAGCTCCTCTTCTTTCTCCTCATGCACGCAGTGCTGACTTTGCCTGTGGTTCCGCTGGGCTTGCCTCTCTTTTCCCCTTTCCCTTGCCAGGCAGGTGCAATTAGTAAGAAAAAAGATTTCAGAGCCAGGGAGTCCCGGGTCTTGATCTGACTTTTGGGACTTGCTCCTGCATGACCTAAGTCCCCATTTCTTCATTAACAAAATCAGGATACTACTACCTACCTCACAGATTTGTTGCAAATGTTAAAAGAGAAAAGCTACGGGCACTGTGCTTAGAACAGCTCAAGCACGCGATGCATGTTAGTTCTCTCCTCTGACCATTCCTGCCTTGGAAATCTACAAATTCCGTCATTTGATGTGAAAGATGTTCACCATCAGATGCATAACAATGACATTATTATAGTTATTCCAAAGGGAACGTGTTTCAATAAAAAACAGTGTTTCCTGAAAATCCCACTATCTTGAGACTACCTTTTGAAAGGAGATTTCTAGGTGAGAGCATACATAGCACAAAGGAGTATATTGTCAACTCAGATCTTACCACGGTGTAATTGCCGCGGGAGAATGAGCAGTTAAGAGTTTGAGATGTAGGGTTAAACTGCCTTTGACTGTTGGCTCAAGCTTCCTAGTTCCAAGCAAGTCACTTAGCTCCTCTTTACACCGCTTTCCTTATCTGCAAAATGGGTATAATAATGACAATCATCTCACTGGACTGTTGGGAGGATTCAGTCTGTCAGTACCAGCAAAGTGCCTAAAGAAGTGCTTGGCATATAGTAAACGTTCAATCAATATTACCTGCTATCATCGACATCATCATTATCAACATTATCAACAGAAACTATATTGCTGGGAAGAGAGTTTTTGCATTGTCTGCCAAAAATTACCACATCACGCCCGATTAAGAGTCACCCTCATCACTCACTGAAGGTTGCTGTATACACTACATTTCCTCCTTATTGTTTTCTTTCCTGCCAATTCATGATCACAGAGCATTTGCTACTTGCCTCGGAGGGATGTCAGGAGGATTCATGAGATAAGTGCCGGACTGAGCTCCCTGGAAGCAAGGTGTTTGATAAATACAAAGTTATTACCATTGCTAGTGATATCTTATATTACTCTAGCCCTTCTCAGCCCAGAGGGATCCTGAAGTGGTTTGCAAAACTTGAAGCACAAGCAGGAATCATTCAACAACAGCTGAGATGAAGCAGTGGCTATGTATCCAGCCACTGATTCTTCTGAGCCTCCAGTGATCCAGACCCACTGGTTCCATCAGGGGCATAAAAGCACTGAAATTGACTCAAAGGGTACTTTGAGATATAAAGTGCCTAGAGGTCAATGGACTGAGCATGACAGGAGGCAGAGACTGGTTCAGGCACTCAAAATTATGTGGAAAATCACAAGTCAGTGAGGAAAATCAGCAAGTCATTTCCCAAACGGAACGAGGATGAAGCCTGGCTCAGTATGGAATCCCCTTGCAGTTTCCTGGTGCAAACCCTTGCAGTCATACACTGAAAGTCTACCTTCTGAAAGGCAAGTAGTTCCTTTAACACAGTCCAAATTTAAAAAAACAAAAAACAAAACAAAACAAAACAAAACAGAAAAGGCTTGTAAATATGCAAACATGTCCCTAGTCATTCAGAGGGCAGTCCTTCAAAGTGAAGGAGTTTCCTGGCACAGCATTATTTCAGAAGTCAATCCAAACTACACTAACCTTGAACCCGAGCTTTCCCACCTGCACTGTTCACTTAGTTCTCTTGAACTCCTGGTTGTGCCCACTAATTCTGCCTTATCTAATGCAAAGAATCCCACCGAAGCTGTCAGAATAACCAGCCTTGGTCACATTTCCCATCTTTATTCCAGACTGATGGCATGACTCTGGAATGAGACCCTTTGTCACGTGGCTCTTCGGAGCTGCTAATTGACATTCAACCACTGCAAGTCAACAACAACAACAGCTGTATTGTTGACAAAATGACAAAAGATTGCATTGCTGATGTACTGGCCCCTTTGTCCTGTGACCTGCCGTGAAGGCTGCTGCCATGAACCACCATACAGAAATATCCCTGTATCGTATGACTCAAATCACGCCACAAGAATAAAGCAAGAGAAGCCAAATATTTGCAGTCAAATGTATCCTATCCTGTACAATCAACAGAGTCATTTTTTTAAAAAATAGCTAACTTTAGGCTCCCAATTCCATCTGGTTCATTAAACCTTCCTGCCCTCTCATACCTATATTACAAAGATGTGTCAGAAATACACTCAAAATGAAAAAAAATAAGCATAATGAATTAGTGCTATCTCTACCAGTTTTAAAAATAATCTATTAGTAGAGTAATTTTAAAAGTTTGGAAATAAAGCATAATGGAATAAAAAATAACAAAGGAGGTTAGTGTAGATTACATTTGGATGAGACAATATTTGGGGAAAAAAATTAGTCAGATATTAACCTTATATTCTGTGCCAAAGATAAGTCCATTGAGATGTTAGATTTAAAACAAAAACCAAAAAAACTAAGCCTTAAAAATCCTAAAAGAAAATACTGGAGAATAATTTTATGATCTCAAGATGAGAATGGTCAATTTTAGCAAGACAGGAAATCTAGTGACTATGCAGAAAAAAATTAATATTATTACAGAAAATAATTAAATTCAAGTTTCATGGTAAAATGAAAAAATAGGGAAAAATTTTGAAATTTAAATAAAAAACAAAAGGTTAGGATTCTTAGAGGTAAAACAAGAAAAGCTATGAAATTCTAAAGAAAATGGACCAAACAAAGTAGAATATATTGCAGAAGATAAAATATAAAACAAAGATAAGATCCTTAACATCATCAATAGACAAACTGTATGTAAGTTAAAATAATAATGAGGTGCCATTTTAATGGGAGTTTAGGATAAAAGGCATTCACATAAATTTGGTGGGGACACAAATTGGTATAGCATTTGTTCAAGGGAATTTTTTAATATCAAATTTACAGGGGTATTTCCTTTCACATAGAATATTTGATTCTTGTAATCTATTCTAGAGACACCTAAACAAATATATATGGATTGAGAAAAATAAAGGAAGTGCCTAGAACAGTGACTGACATAAAGTAGGCCCCCACGAGAATATGGGTAACACTGATAATGTTTATTTCTTTTACCCAGTGGTTCTCAACCAGGAACAACATTATCCCTCAGGGGACACTAGATGATGTCTGAAGACATTTTTGGCTATCACGGTTTGGGGTAGCACTTAACGTGGGCATCTCATGGGCAGAGGCCAGGGGACACTGTTAAACATCCACAGTGCACTGGACAGTCCCCACAACAAAGAGCCATTTAGCCCAAAATATCAGTAGTGCCAAGATCGAAGAACCCTGCTGTATTCGCTAGTTTCTGAAACCCAATAACTCATGGTCTGCAACAGGTCAGAGGAACTTAAAGAGAACATTTTTTTTTTTAATTTTCACCCAAAGACATTTTCATATGCTTTTTTAGAGAGAGGGGGGAAGGGAGAGAGAGAAACTTCAATGCGACAGCATTGATTGGTTTCCCTTCTTACACACCCAGACCGGGGATCCTCACTGAGACTGGGGATTGTACATGCCTGGTCGGAGATGAGCCCGCCATCTAGATTATGTGCCCTAACCGGAAATCAAACCGCAACCCTTCTTATTACTAGGCAGTGCTCTAACCACTGAGCCATACTGGCCGGGGCTTTAAGAAAACATTCCGGCAGCACATGCAGACATACAGACACACACAAAGATTTCCTTGGAAATCTTCCTACTCTCTCCTCAACCACCGCAAGGTTTTTTATTTGCATGCCTCGTGCTCACCATTCAAATTACGTCGCTGCTCTGCCACAGCACCTCCAAGCCTTTTTCCTGCTGTATCTAACATGTTCGTGTTCTTCACTGTTGCAAAGACTATATTCCTTCCCTCCCCAAGGCCCCAGCCCGTCTCTTTATGGTCTTTAAAATCCAATTTAACTGCGTTAAATTGCCTTTACACTCCTCCACTCTTCTGTAGCTGTAAGTCCCTCTAACTCTCTCTGACTCTGTTTCTTCCCTAATTTCTACTACTCACTAACTAAAGTCAGTATATTAGCCTTAATTTATTTAGGAGATCGAAAGAGCACACCATAAAAGTTAGCATTAATAGAATGTATTCACTTTTTGCTATCCTGTTACAACAGTGAAGTTAATAAAATTGACATCTAATTACAACTAACAAGCACAGTCTTATTCAAACTAAAACAACAAAGAAAATAGTGAAGATTGCATGACCCATCCTGTTCTCTCTCTTATAAGAAGGACTTGTTACCCAGACTGTCATTCATTGCCCCGACATGAGGATCCCAATCTGAAGTGATGAGTAGAGCCAGCCACCCTGGCTAGCTGGCAGGTGGGTTCCAAGAAGAAGAAAGAAACCTGGAACTTCACTGAATGTTTAAAACTGGGTGGCAATCCTAAAATGTACTTAGAATTAAACCAAAGAAGCTGTCTATCGTCGGTATCTAAAAGTTGGGGAGGGACCCCTGTGAAAGAGATGGCACTGGAGAATGAGAGCAACACAAGAACCACGCAGAACGTGCAAGGTGAGCTCCGATATCTGGTGAGAAAAATCAGGACTGCTGCTGCCATCGGGTCTGTCTGTGGGGCTCAGCCTCTGTCTTAGAGTCGAAGTGCTGAATGGATGTCTTGGTTTATGTGAAAAGCATAAGGTCAGAGCTGAGAAATAGAGACCCCACGTGCAGGAGAAAGTCAAAGTGGTCCCACCTCTTCTCTTGACACGTAGGAAGGCATATTGCTAAAGCCATCTCTGATGGAAAAAAGAAAAAGCCCTAAATAAAAATGGGAGATCCTGGATTTTCAACAAGGCACAGTGTACTCATCAGAAGAGCAAGAAGGATGGCATTGCATCAGATTAAGTTCCGGTTCTGTGTCCAAGTACGTCACATGCCCGGTTCTCCAGCAGGAGGGACGATGGTAATGCCTTACGGTTTACACAAACTTCAGAGAGCTGTCCCATTTGATCCTTCCCCAAACCCAGTGAGGTCAGAAGTTCAGGCAATCAATTTCCTGTTCAACTAATGTGGAAACTGAGACTGAGGATAGTGACTCCAGGTCACTATGCTAAAGGTATGGGTAGGAAGAATTTTTAACTCGACTTACAGCTTTTAAAAATTATCCCTACCCTCTTATTTCTACTTCAGAAATTATATATGCTGTGTGTTAAGGATGTAGAGTCTGAAGGTACATTACTGGGGTTCACAGCCCAGTACACCCACTTTACTAGGTATCAGACCTCAAGCAAGTTCCTTATTTTCTTTTGAGGTCTCAGTTTATTAATCTCTAAAGTGAGTTGGTCGTGAGGATTAAGAGTTAATACATGCAAAATGCTTTAAAGCATTTCTAACGTGTTCATTGTGAACACTCAGCAAGCCTTAAGTTTTCTTTTTTAAGCTTTACTAGTATAAAGTAATTTAACATACTCATATAAGCTTTAATGTTTATGAGGAAGTGAACAAAATTATCCTTATTTTATACATATTAGAACTGAGATGTCAGTTACTAATTCTGCATTAATCACCGCAAAAGGTAGTGAGACCAAACAGTCATTTGATTATGGTCACAGGTTTTCTGGATCAGGGTTTTGCACAGGCATAGAAGAGAAGTGTTATTTGTGCTCATAGTTTAGAACCTCGATTGGGAAGACCCAAAGGCCAGTAGTGACAGTTGTAGGATAGAATCCAGTGGCACCTTCACTCACATGTCTGGGGGTTAGTGCTGGCTGTTCTCTAGAACACTTATGCTTGTCCTCTGTGTGGTCAGGGCTTCCTCCAAAGCAGGGCAGCCCCAGAGCACTGGGACTTAGGTGTTGGTTCAGAGCTGCAGGGATCAAAGTGGTAGCTGTATCACCTTTTACCGTGTATTCTCGAAAGTCACAGAGTATCATCTCAGGCACATCCTGTTGGTTGCACTGAATTACAAGATGGTCCAGATTCAAAGAGAGGGGAATTAGATACTACCTCTTAATAGAGGAATAGTAAGTTTATGGAAAGCTGTGGGGGATGGCAGGTGCTGCGCAGGCATCTTGGGAAAATACAAGATGCTCCACTGAAGACAGGATGTGCACAATATTTTTTTTAATTTAGTAAATATACCAGAATAAAAATGCACAGTTTTTGATTTGTAACATTCTGTTTTTTCACTGGCATCTCACATCTTTCTCACGTTTGTAAATAATCTCAATTAATCTTGCACATTCACTGGCAAGCACATACATTGGAGAGCTCGGCCCTGCAGGGATGCAACCGGAAAAGCATCCAAGTAAATTCTACAAACTTGGAATGGGAATTGACTGTGTATTAGTCTTCTTCTACCCCCATGCCTTTCATACAATTGCCTCCTTTCATCAAACCTCGAGAAGGAAAAACATTAATCAAAATTGATCAGCTTTCTGAGCATTGATTAAGCTCTTTTTACAAGCAGGCAAATAACTATGTAGTATAGCTCCACCGTGGTGCTCTCTCTTCACTACCCTCACTCTTGGCTCTTTTCTGTCTGGTCCTTTCTTGTGACTACTTCTTATCACCTCCTTTTCTATGAAACTGATTCCACCCACCTCTTCAGCTGCCTGGATTAGACAATAGCATTTGTAACAGCCGCACCCCCACAACAAAGGGGGATCTGTAACGGGTCCAGAATGTGGGGTGTCCAAGAAAAATATAAGATAGTCTCCCTCCCCCACCCCAAGGCGGGACACCATGGGGAAGTGGAGCCTTTCTGAGTTACTGTGCATGTCAGTAACAGGTCAGCTTCAGACCTGCCCTGGAGCAAGGCCTTTGAGAGTCATTTTGCATGTCAATAATAGCAAGACAGCTTCATACCTGATATGCAAAGATGGTTATTTTGCATATCAACAAGGCTAACCAGGAAGGTTTGCATACCTTAAGCCCAGGAGTTGACTGGCATTGAGCTCCCCCGAGTTACAGCCCCTGTGCCTGAGAGCTGAGAGATGGTTCGCTGGGCGCCACGGGGGAACAATGCGAAGACCACGCGGGAAGGAAACGGGAGAAAGGGCTCTTGCTAGCGGGTCATGGAAAGGTGCCACGTGGGTTTGGATTAAGAACTGGAGATCGTGGAGAAACAGCTGGTGATGCTGGGAACCGTTCGGGAGAGGCCTGCCTAGCCGAGTCCCGGACTTCTGTTCTTTTCCTCCTGAAGGACGATGGTGCCCCTGACCGGCCTGACTGGGCAAGGGCTGGGGGTGGGGTGGGGCAGGACTGTGTGTGTGGGTGGTGTTTTAAAGGGATTTCAAGATTTAACGGCGACATTTAGCCATTATTCAAAACCTGTATAACTACTGAATAAATAATTCCTTTCCTTTTCACCAAACCCTGGCATTGAAAGCCATAATTTCTACGGGTGGTGGGCACAAAACCTAGAACAGACGGACCCCAGGGAAGGTGGGGCGTTATTTCCGTTAACAGTATCTGCTCCCCCCTCAAAACGGGTCCATATTCGGTAACACTTTGAACTCATCTCTATCTTTCGTTCTCACGTCTCACAGCCTTTCTTTTGTTACTGTTGTCGTTCTCGAACTCACAGTCTTCCTTGGACACGGCAGCCAGAGCGACCCTTTCGAAACCTAGGCCAGATGATGTCATCGCGGCTCTGCCTGCTAATTCCCATTTTTACTTGTAAAAGCCACCGTCCTTCCAATGTCTGACCTGATCTAGATACTTCTTTGATCTCATTTCCTTTCAGTCTTCCTCTATCCATGCTGAATTCTCTGTTCAGTGTAGCACGCAAGGCCCCTCATCAGTCTTCGGATCTGCTGTTTCTGCCAGGGTCCTCCTGCCCTGTGCGTCCACATGACCGACGGACACTGCCTCCCGGTCTTTGCTCACAAGTCGGTTTCTCGATGAGAGCCTTCCTGGGCCCATCATAAGAAATGTGAGTACCTTCTCTCTGCGGTTTCTGTCCCTGCTTCATTTACGACCATCCTACAAAAGTTGTATTTACATTCTCTGTTGGTTTATTATGTACCTCCTGCTACCCTTCCCACACTAGAAGGTGAGCTTTAGAGAACAAGCTTTTTTTGGCCTGTTTCACTGACTGCTTTATTTCCAGAATCTTGAGGAATGCCTAACACATAACAAGTGCTCAATGAGTATGTACAGAGGGCATGAACAAATACAGGGGTGTGGTAATACTGGGTGCAGACTTAGGCATAGGTCCGGCGGTACGTCATTGAAGAGGCAGAGTCATTCTTTGACATAAGCTATTTTGGACCTAGTGAGGGGAGTAGAGTTTGCCACCCCAAAATACACCTCTTTGGCATATTATTTTAAGCTGGTTACTTTTTAGAAAAGAAAGATGCAGAAAAAAATGTTTGACCTCACCGCTAATTGCCTAAAAGGAATGCAGATAGAGGATCTGCCCCAGGAAGGGAGATAATGGTCACAGAGTACTGTAGTTTAATGAGAACTAGGCATGATAGGGAGGTACAAGCGAGGCCTGTTTGATCAAAGTCGTGTTAAAGATGCCCTTGCAAATATTTATTTACCGAATATTTGCTTTTCCAACTCCATGTGAATTTCCCTCCAACACTTTAAGTCAAAACCACTACCCTCCCCCCAACCCCTTTTCCTTAGCTCCACTTCTGGATTTGTCTCATAGTCTTCTAGAGCCCCAGTAAGTACTTCTGTAATAAATCTGGTCATTTTCTCTGGTTAATCTGTCTCAAATTAGTTTATTAGTCCAGCCAGAAGAATTTAGAAGGGTAAAGGGAATTTTTTTTTGTCTTCCCCACAGTACCTAAGGAAAAGGGGATGTTTCCCTATCGCTTGGCCCAACACTGGCTGTTGGGGCCCTTGTCCACCTATCAGAACGGTTCTTTGTTTCCCAAAAGGATAGATACAGCATCCTTGGAAAACTTCGAGATTCACCGGCGTTGGATTTGATCTGGGTAGAATCTAGGAATATCTGCTTTCCCTGGCCTCGGTCCTGTCCAATAGTTCTCTCATCCTACTGTGATGGGCAGAATAACAGTCCCCAACAATGTCCACAACCTAACCCTTGAAACCTAGGAGCATGTTGAAATGCAAGGGCAAGTTAAGGTTACAGATGGGATTAAGTTTCCTAATAAACTTGAGATGCAAGAAATTATCCTGGATTATTCAGAATCACTCAATATTATTATAAGAAGCTTTAAGTGAAAGAGGAGAGGAAGAGACTTACAAAAAGAGATAGAATAATGAAAGCAGAGGTCAGAGTGATATAACTGCTGGCTCTGAAGAAAGACTGAGGCCATGAGACAAGATTATGAGTGGACTATTCAAATCAGAAAAGATAAAACTAATTCTCTGTCTCCAGAAGAAACGCAACCCTGCTCATATTTTGATTTTAGCCCAATGAGACCCATTCGGATTTCTGACTTCCAGGCAGAAAGATAATAAATGTGTGTGGTTTCATGCCACCAATTTGGTGGTATGGGTTATAATAGCAATAAGAAATGAATACACCTATCATGATTTCTAACAAACATCTCCATCATTAGGACTAACATCAGAAGTACAAAAGAAATTCCAGCCTGAAAGTTCACAGTTCTGCCACAGCATTTAATAGAGAGAAAGGCATTCTAGGCCCTGCCACTCACTTACAATGCCCCAAAGGGTGAGGTTTCTGTCTCTCCTTTCATCAAGTACAAAGAGCAAATATTATCACCAGTCATAAAGTCCTGGTGATAACCTTAATTTTCTATATTTCAAATGCCATCCAAACAACAACTCTGGCTAAAGTTGTTTTTTTTTTCTTTTGACATACTCTGAAGGTGCCACTGGACTAGACCAAAAAAAAAATCAGTATTTTCTTCCCTTAGGCAAGACAAAACATGCTTTCTATTCACACTAAGAATAAGGAATTTAGATTGAAATGCATCTTCCACGAATTATAATGTATTAAAAATTTTAATTTAGCCCAATTTAAGTGAATTCCTACCTAGTGCTTCTAATTATACAGTTTTCCTCTTTTCTTTGTTTATGGAGACTAGAGATCAAGAAGGAGTTAGCACTGGAAGATTTTTTTAAAGTAATGTGTTTTCTCCATTCAAAATGGGAAAGGCTTTCAACAGCAGGTCTGTAGATTTTCTAAAATCCTAATTAGACTGAATTAAATGACTAAAATGCTACTAATTACTTTTTAATTTCAAGAGAGATGTTTACAAAGCACAGAATAATGAGTAAAACAGCACTTCAAATGATTACTAATGTTGCCTTGCTGTCTGACTTAATCTCAATTAGTATAAATCACATTGTCATCATTGTTAATTGCCATTTATTTCAAGTAAAATGCTAATTTCGCCTTACAATCTTACAATTGCTGTTTGTTTTCTTCAAAATATTCCATTTGAAAGGCCTGGTAAAGAGAACATTCACAGCCCTTGTGTTTTCTGTGGTAGGAGGCAAATATGTGTTTGTTGTTATCCTATTTGGTGGGCAGCCTTAGCTCCTACTTCCTTTTTAATAAAATGAAACTGTTGACTTCTGTGTTGTCGTGCCAAATGTAAATTCATGAGTAGCTACAGTTGCAGAGAAAAATCCTTTCCATCCGAATCCCAGGTACAGCTCTCGTTAATGACGTCCAAGGGGCATCATTTATATTCCATCTCTTTGCAGAAACCCATCTTTAGAAAAGGAAGGAAACCACCTTTTATCAAGAGAATAGAGAATTGCTCTGGATTTTCCCCTCCAGCTTCTTTCCATGGTTCCATTCATGTGAGAGTAAAACCTCTCCCTTGAGGCACTTTTCTCATCAACTGCTGGCTATTGGTTTTTCACTCCTGCACCGTTGAACATCCTTGGGATAACTTCCCTGGGATAACTTCCCTCGTTTTGCTAAGTCGGAAACACAGGGGACCTTAAAAATCATAAAAATTCAATAATTCTCAAATGAGAGTCCAACTTCGCACCAGTGTTTTAGAGCTCTTCTCGACTTACCCTCATTTTTTAAAAAATGTTTAGGAATTGAATAATAACAATTTTAAGTTTTTCTCCCATGGGTATCTTTCATCAGGCTTTGGAGCCTGGTTCGTTCACTTATTGTCACAAAGCAAGCTACCCCCAAACTTACTAGTTTAAAAAACAAAACACTGTTTTCACTCATGACTCTGCGGGTAAGAATTTTGGGGAGGGCTTGGCTGGCAGGAAGTAGCCAGAAATGCAGCCTTCTCTTCCAAAAGACCCTCTTCATGCGCATGTCTGACAACTTAGTTTTACTGGCCTTGTCTTATTCCATGTAGTGACTCACTTTCGGAGCTCGTTTGTGTGGTTTGGGCTTCTCTGAGCATGGCGGGTGGCTTCTGCATCTGTGAACTTCTTTCACAGAAGCTCTAGAAGCAGGTGTTCCGAAAGACTCATAGAAGCTGCATTTCAGAAATTTCAGGATGTTCCCTCTCCCAAATCTATTGTTCAAACAAGTTACTAAGGTTGGCCAGATTCAGGGAAAGGGGAATGATGCTCTCTTGTAAAGGGAGGAGTAGCTAAGAACTTGTATCCATCTATAATCTACTGCAGTATGCATAGCTTATAAGTAAGCTAACAATAGCACAAATGATTTAAAATGCAAAGATATTTATGGAAAATCTCAGTAACATCCTTGCTTATTACTGTTGCCTGCTGCCTTTCCCTCCAAAAGCTAAAATTTATGTGCTATAGACTGAATTGTGTCCTTCCAGAAATCATGATGAAGCCCTAACTCATAATGGGACTGTATTTGGAAATAGGGTCTTTAGGAGATAAAGGTAATAAGAATGAGGTCCTAACCCAACAGGACCAGTGGCCTTATAAGAAGAAGGCCACGTTCACAGGAAAGGCTATGTGAAGACCAAGCAACCCCCTATAAGCCAGGGAGGAGACCTTACCAAGAACCAAATCGGACAGCACCTAGATCTTAGACTCCAGACTGAGCAAATAAATGTCTATGTTTCAAGCCATTCAGTCTATTATAGCACTGAAGCTGACTAATAATCACATTTGGGATTTTATATAACTTGCATGATGAAATTATAATTTTTGGTAGGTAAATTATGTTTAGTAGTTACAGAGCTGTGTTTATTTTAACCTTTTCTATATACATTTCTCCTTCTGTAATAGTAAATGATTTTTCTTTAAGAATTCACCTGTATGGCTTTGGATGCAGTATTCTGGGACTGTCAACAAAGACCCCTTTGCAATTGGCCAAGAGGTGAATATTTCACGTGGCCTGGCCCAATAATTTGCTTTCACCCTAGAATTTAAATCACGGAAAGAGTGACAGGAGGATGAAGATCATTTGGTCTTCATACCCCCTGATGTCAGTACCCTGCTACTTCTAACACTTAACTTTTCTCAAGCACCTTGATCCGAAGCATTTCCAAACACGGTCCTTTAGAGCTTTACCTTTGATTCCATCAGCTACTTTCTAGTCTTCCATTTTTGTTGTTGCTGTAGTTATCCCTGCTTAAATAGCCACTGTTGTCTATTTTATTTTTCAAAACACAACCCAAAACTCTACTACATGAAGAAACTGGTACCATAAGCAGGTTTATCCATAAACATTAACATAAAAGTTCAATGAGTACGAGGATACAATAATGAGTTCAATGAGTACAAGGAACCACTGAGCGTTAATAATATAACTTCAAAATATACAGGTTTGCCTTGTCTTATTGAGCCCACTTTTCTGCACTTCACAGGCACTGTTCTTTACAAATTGAAGGCAAGATTTTCCACCAGGAAAAAAGATAACGACTCACTTTATTGTGATACTCGTTTTATTGCAGTGGTCTGGGGGAGAACCTGCAATATCTCTGAGACATGTAAGCCCGTATTAAGTACACACTTGCAGAAATTCAAGAACATTAGTAATCCATACGTAGCAATATATAGCTCAGCAATAATCGATCCACAAAGAGAAAAGATAAGTCAGCATGTAAGTAAAATTAATATCTAATAAATATATACCTTATGTTTCTTTAGTCTTTCGAGCTTTTGAAGCATTTTTCACATGCTCATTCATGTGATCCTCCCCTCGCCGCTCTACAGGAAACCAAGCGAGGAAGGAAAAATGAGATTTGTGGATGAGCTGGAACTGTCGAGAACTCGTCTCCAGGTTTCAAATTGTATTTATTTATTTTTCTCTACTTCTGGTTATACGACTTACTGTCTTGGTTATACCAGCCAGCTCACTAGTCCCTGCCTGTGACCTGAAATTTCAAAGCAGGGGACATGTGCTCCTAAGTGATGATTTATGCGAAGACATCAATCTATAGAATGTATAGACAGTGTCTGGCCTCACTCCTGGCCTATAGGGAGTGTTCAATAAACTGCAGTTACTACTCATTCTGAAGACCATGGGACATGTTCTCTATTTTTAAGTTGATATTTTTTTTCCCTTTATCTGGTGTTTTAAAATAATCATTTGTAGTAATCAAAGCACTCTGTGGTCTCAAAATACTCTTCTGGATGAGATCTCTACTTTATAACCTTTCTACATGGCAGTAACCCCTTGACATACTCATTTATTAAATGGTAAGAGACACAGATCTGGGATCAAAACAGAGAAGGCAAACTTTTGACAGCAGGGCAGTTTTGGGGTCTTTGAACTTCTCTTTTAAAGGCCATAAGGCTGCCTCCCACCTACCCCATTTCTGCTCATCTGATAGGAAAGAAGAAAATTCCTCCGGACAGCAGCACAGCATCTCCGAGTTCCTTCATGGCCCCTGAGCTTTGGCAGATGCTACAGGCTGATACTTTGCAAAGTCTTGTCTTTGAGGCTGATTCTAGAACCACGTGGTAACAAGAGTTGGAGTCCAATAAAACCAGTGATATTTACTCCTTAATGCACCCTTTCCAGGGCGTGCTTTCTCTGAAGATTGATCATGGTTTTTATTGTGTGAGCTTATAAAATGCAAAATGATTAAAGGCGCATCTATTTTTTTAATCCCATCTCTGTCATTCCTTTAGTCAACAGTGGTAGAGTCCTGGCAGTTGCACATACGCTTACATGAAAGGTCAAGTTTAGCCATCAGCGCTGCAAAATATCTTAAAGGGCAAGGCTGCTGCATTGTAATGAGTTTGAGGGGCACCTTGAGGCTGACTATGAACTGGAAAACGTGTGCTCTTTCAGAAAGTTCCCCATTTCGTCCCTCTTCCCCAGCACGAGCCTCACTTTGTAGGTCTATTTCCATATCATTATAGAGCATGCAAAGAAAGTTTCCTCTCAAGAGCCACAGAGTGGAGTCATTTGCTAGTCTCTTCCATCTCCTTGGACCCCAATGCCTGTTTCTCTGACATTCTGACATTCCAGGACATGTCTCAATTCTGACTTCCACTTGGATTCACACTCACTGTTGACTGCCACTGTCTCTCACCTTTCCTTTCTGAAACACAGTTCTGTTCATTTCTTCTCTGTCCCAGATCAAGCTTCCCAACTGCACATTTCATTTAGGAATTTTATCGTGACAGGAAAAAAAATTGCTGGGCAAAACTGTTTTGGTTGGAGAGTGATTAAAGTGAGATTGTGAAGTACGTGCCCTGCCTAGTTTATCCTACAACTTCAGGCAACAGGATAATACTTTCACTGAATGAGGCACCTCTTCCCAGATGGCCTTAAGTGACCAAGAAAGAGGCACACACATGTACACATGTGTGTGCTTGCATGCATGTGTGTGTATTGTCCGTGATACCCTAGGCCAGGGGTGTCCAGACCTTTGGGTGTCTCTGGGCCACACATTCAATACACTGTGACACATAAGCACAAAAAAAATCTCATAATATTTTAAGTAAATTTACGATTTTGTGTTAGGCCACTTCATAGCCTTCCTGGGCCGCACGCGGTCCACAGGCCACAGGTTGGACACCCCTGCTGAGTTGTTTATATTTAAGAGGTCCCATCTTTCCCATGGGGTGTAGGCACACCTATAAAGAACACCTGCCTCACCAAACCTAGGGGACACACTATGTTATCTAGGGTTGCAAGAAGCCAGTTTAGGCTGTAGCTTAACTTTGGTCTGGTGGGAATTAGGTTGGGGCAAATAATACAAGATTATTAGAGAGAAAGCAAGGCCATGCTTCAAATTGTAGAGGTGAGAATGGAGACACAAACATGATACAAAACCAGAACTTAGCAGCTGGGGAATCAAGTGTGTGAGACAGGTATTGGGGGAAGAGAGGAGGTCCTATGTCCTGGGCTCCAATCCCAGCACAGATACTACCTAACAAAGAGACTTTGGGTAATTTTACTAAAACCTATAAGCCTCTGTTTCTTCATCATCTAGCTGGGTTCAACGTAACCTTCCTCTAATGTCACTGTGAGGATTAAATAAAATAATGGGTACTTTGGGCGAAGAATATTATTTAAAATATTAAATTCCTGTGGAAATAAATAAAGACCAACCAAATGAGAACAAGCAAAAGCTACCTATCTGGAGCTTGCTCCTCAAGGGAGTCAGGTTGAGTTTGCAGAGACTTGAGGGCAGGCAAAGAATAGAAAAGCTTTACAGTAAAAAAAAATAAAAGGGGGGGGGGGCGTGGGATTCAGCTATGCCCTGATTGGAGGCTGTTGTCCTGGAGAAGCTGGAGGTAGGCTAACTGGAAGTGGACATTCTAAATGACTAGTTAGGGCAGCATATTTGGTTATTTCTGGTTGTTCCTAAATTAGGGGCAGAGACAAAGTTAGGGAACCAGTCAATTACCAATCAAGTCCTGGTCATTTTAAGCCAATTATTCCAGGGGTTATTGTTTGGTTTTATAGTCTTGTTGGTGGAGATAGTGGTCTGACTTCCCAGCATTCCATTTTAATATATGGCATAACCTTTATCCTGTTTGTACGAGGTCTGTCCAGAAAGTATCCAGCCATGTGCAATTGAAAAAAAGATATTTATTGAAGATACAAGATACAAGAAACTTTGTACATAAGACAGTGATGCCTCAGTCCCCTTCAAAGTAGGCACCTGGGCACCTCACACAGTTTTCCCAGCATCTCTTCCTCTGTTCAAAACACTGAGAAATCCTTTGTTGGAGTCACCATCAGTTGCCCCATCGTATTTTCCTGAATCTCACTGATGGTTTGAAATGTCTTCAATTTCTAAGGAGATTTTAGTTTTGGGAAAAGACAGAAGTTGCAGGGTCCCAAATATGGTCTGTAGTGGGTGCTATGTCAGTTGGGTGATTTGATGTTTTGCCAAAAACCTCTGCATGGGATGTGATACATTAGTGGGCACACTGTCGTGATGTAGCTGTCAATCATTAGTTGTCCATAGCTGTGGCCTTCTGAGTCATCTGAATAGTTTCCGTGGAGGAATGTTCAAGCTTTACACAAAATTTGATTCATTGCTCTACTCGCTCCATCATTTTGAATGTGATGGCCACACAGTACACATGTTCACTCAAGGGCATCTACTACCCCCACTGACTAGTACAGTGAAGTCATTGTTCATGCATGTGCATTCCAGTCCACTGTCCTTGGCTACCAGGTTACCTCGATGTCGCACGAACCATTCCTTATATTAACAATGGTTGGCTTTTCTGAACAGGCCTCACATATTGGGTCTCTCATTCCTATAGTTTTCATTTCTCTTAAGTAAATGATACCTGAACTCCACCACCAAATCTCACCACATCTAAATGTTTCAGTAAAAGGGTGTACATATAGACTGGAACAATGAAGCTATTGTTCAAGGTTTTAAATTAATTTTTGTAAGTCCATAGAAAGACAACAGTCCCTACAGTGTCAATGTTCCCAAAGGGAGAAAAAGGATCTCTAGATTCCCAGTATGAAAAGTCATCATTTGCGGGTTTTTCCCAGGAGAGCTAATATACATATATTTTAAAAGTTTTGTGCCACTGTGATTTACTGAGCTCTTCCAGTTTCCATAGGTATCCTAGGATAATGAACGTTTTTGCTGTAGTCAAATCACATGGTATTCAATGGCACCTAAAGGAATCTCATTTCCTGGTATTGTCCTGAAGTTCTATGAATGAATCATCCCCTAATGGGACACATCACTTCTTCGCCTCTTCTTTAAAAATGTCAGGTCTTTATTGTGTTCAGTGTATTACATTTCGGAGACATTTACATAATGGGTAAGAGGATGATAATGAGGAGACTCAAAGCTAAGTCATTTTAGAACGGAATAAGTGTTTCTTAACGTCAGCACCACTGCCATTTTGCCTGGATAATTCTTCACTGTGGGAGCTCTCCCATGCATTTTTGAATGTTTAGCAGCATCCCTGGTCTCTACTCACTGGATGCCAGTAGCACCTTTTCTGCAGCTGTAACAACCAAAAAATGTATCCAGACATTGTCAAATGAACCCTGGGGGATAATAGTGCCCCCAGTTGAATCCCTGGAAAGTGAAGATTCCTATACTCACAGAATCACCTAAAAAACTTGTTTCGAAATAATTGACTCCAGGGATCCACTGTGGTGATTCTAATTCAACAGCAACAGAAAGCTGTATACTTTTTAAGTTCCTTAGAGGTGTAAAGATCAGCCAAAGTAGAAATTGCTTTTTGGGGTACTAACCACAAACAAGAAATGACTTAATGGGACCTTACAGTCATATTCAAATACATAAAAAATTACCTGTAGAAATGAGATCAACTTTTTCTGAGTAGCTGAAAAGGGAGCTCTGATCAAGTTACAGAACAGAAAACAATAAATGTAATTCTACCAGAACAGTAGATTTTTAATCACTGAGGGCATCTAAAGAAAAGTTGAAAGACTGCATGTCAAAAGAAGTTGTAAAAACAAATCATAAAGCAAGGAGGATTTTTGAACCACTGACCTTTAAGGCACATTTGAATCCTGAGATTGTATTTAAACAAAGTATCCCTTATGGTGAAACAGAATATTAGATCTTTTTCAGCCTAAATGGAAACAAAGGGAATTAATGTTATTTACATGTAATACCCAGGTTCTCAGCAGAACCACCTGTAGAGCTTTTAAAAAATACAAATAATGGGGCTCATGGCAAGGGGATTACCCTGTGCCAGGCGCCCCTCAGCTCACCTCGGCACAGGCTCATTGCTCAGCGTTCACAGATGCGATCACTAAATAAGAGGTTACATAATTCACTAAGGTCGCATGGTAAGACTGGAACCTTCCCACTCTTTGAATGGTAAGACTGGAACCTAGTCCCCTCTGACTTCGAGCACCAGTTCTCTCCCTCGAGAGTCCCACGGTGACTGGCCAAAAAGGACGAAGGAGAGGCAGATACATTTGAATGGCTGCTGTCTCTCAGGCCTTGTGTAAGCCACCTTGAAAAATGTTGAAATGACTTCCATATGACAGGTTTATCTCACGTTAACTGAAAAGCAGAACTAAAATAAAGACAACCAGAAAATACAGTTGTTATTGAAAAGCAAAATTAAATATATACTGTCTGCATTGCCTATATAATCTCATTTATTCCTCTGCAGCAAAGATTTATTACTAAAATATATATTTAAATTTTAAAAAATTTTGCCTTAATTTCGCACAGAAGAGCATGTGTAGAGGAAAGAAGTGGGTACGTCATCATGCCGTTTGGTGATGCGGGGTCTGTTATTTGGCCCAGTTTATACAAAGTCCTTTTGCTCTTGAAAGCTCTGATCCACATTTCACAGCTATAGGTCAGGCTTCCAGTCCTAAGAACAGCCTCAAATATGTGTCTTCATCAGATTGAAGACTTATGTAAGATTTACATCATATCCTGAAATGTACTGATTTGCTCCCTGGTACTGAAAGGCATCTCATGATGGAGAAGGATCCAGTTTTCGCTGCACATAATTTGATATGATACGGCGATAGAGGATGAGGGAGGGGAGAAGAGAGGAGGAATCAAGTTGATGAACAGTATAAACTTGAAGAAAGAGAAACCGGAAGTCAGGAACAGCAATAATCAATGATCTATATTAAGCACATACTAATTGCAGAACATGTGCTCAACACTTTAGATGCATTTAGCACAATTAATAGTCTTAAAAATTCTATCATGTTATAATTCCCATTTTATAACTAAAAAAAGTCAAAGAAAGTGAAGTTCTTGCCCAGGGTCACATCGATGGCGCACATGGACGTAAATCGAACCTGTCTGACTTTGGCGTATGTGCTCCCAGGCCTGCCCAACCACCCTCCGACTCGTTCCCACACGGCTCTCTTCCTTCTTCAAGCACCAGGAAATATTGACTCCGATGAGATGTCAGCCAGTAATCCCGTGGTTTCATTCCATTTCCTTTCCACCCACTCTTTTTTGGTTTTGTTATTGGAGTTCATCATTAAAAGCCAATTTGGATGCCCCAGTGACCTGTAGAACCTTCTAAGGAGCATAATAAAAGTGAAGAAGGCATCCGCATTCCAGGGTGCTCTCAGTTCTCATGCCGTAGCTTATTTGGCAGGGTGAGTTAAGTTTGTTAGGAATCAGATTCAAAAGGTCTTTAGCTTGAATATGGCTGAGCAGATGGGAAAACTCTCTAAGATTCTGAATCTGTTTCCTCAAAAGGCAGGCAGCGGAAAAGCTGGAAGGGTTCTAACTGGACCCGAAGGTATTTCAACTTTCTGCGTGAGCATCCGGGCCTCTGCTTTCTGACAGCTGACACCCACTGGCAGGGCCGCCCAGCAACCTCACGTGGAATTTTGGGACTGTGGGAAAGTGTCACTAGACTGCAGGCGTCTAGTGACACTTATTTCCTGTTGTTGAAATGAAACTCTCACACTTCATTGCTTTACCTTGAGGCTTGTTTTCCCTTAAAATTAAAATGGTCCCTTTTTAAGCCGCTAGTAGGAATCAGTCCAGTGCGGGGAAGTTCATTTTAAACCACAGTAAACACAACTTCCCTCCTCACAGCAGACACGCACAGAAAGGTAGACTGAGGTTACTGTCACTGTAGCCTTCCCCGTTCACGTCCCAGAACCCCGGTGCCTCATTAGTGTGACCTTATATCCTGCCGCCCACCCTCATGCCTCCTTAACTCCCACACGCCCCACCTACCTGTGTTTTCCATCTGGCATATCTCAAGACTACCCTTTGACCTCAAGCCAAGCTCTCCTTCCCATATTGTTGACTCAAACGCCCATAACTAAAAAAATATTATTAATTTTCTCATCCCTAGGCACCCCTACTCGCCCACCTTTTGCCTCCAGGTGATAATAAGATGGTGACACATAAAATAACCAGGGGGTGGAGAGTCTACAAAGAGCAGAGAACAGAGTAAAACGGGGACGGAGGCTGAAGTACCAGAGAAGCCAAGCGAGATAGTCGGCCTTGTATTGAGTGAGTTCCCTGGAGAGGTGAAAACTGACAACAAATCAGCAAAACCAAAATCCTACACTGGGTTGTGGCAGTGTCGATGCCCGTATAGTCTGTGCATCTGGCTATGTACTAAACCTAGTGATAGTAATAAGAGCAAAAACAAAACATGCGTTTTTCTTTATATGCATAAACCACGTTCAAGAATATGATCTTGTTCAACATCGTCTTAAACCCTCCCGAATATATGGATAGGCAGGGATGACTAGGCCCATTTCAGAGATTATGCAGGGCAGGCGCAGAGAAATTAAATGATGACTGCAACAAAATCAGATAGTGATAGATTCGCAGTGGGAGTCCGCGGTCTGCCTGACTTTAAACGGCGTGCGGGGTCAGAGCATCCCTGACCCTCTGCTTTGATTTCTCTCTTTGATGATAGCGGTATCTTCTCTACCCTCCGCCATGGGCAGGGCCACAGGACAACAGGACTTCGTTAGGGATGAGACAAGGAGCCCAGCAGCCCGGGTACCGATCCTCACTTTTAAAGGCTGTGTGCATTTGGTTAATTGGCTTAATTATTTTGCACTTACATTCCATATCCTCTCAAGTAGTAATTGCACCCATCTCACAGGATTTTTGTGTTAAACGAGATAATTCACATAAAGAGGGTGGCACACCACACTGCTTCCTGCATCATATTACACTCCCATCCACAGTGCACAAGGAGTCCATTTAATGTTTTATCTGTATCCTTGTCAATACTTGCTATTTTCTGGGTTTGTCTGTTGCTGGTTCCTGAATTTGAAGAGAAAATTGAGCATGGCCACCCGAATGGGTGTGAGGTGGTTTTGACTTTGATTTGCTCAATGACTAGGGAAGTTGAGCGTTTTGTTGTGTGTTTATTGGCCACTTGTGCGACTTCTTTGGAGAAATGTCTATTCAAGTCTTTCATCCATTTTTAAATCAGATTTGTTCTTGAGTTTTAGGATTTTCTATTTATTCTGGACATCAATTTCATATCAGATTTATAAATATTTTTCCCATTCTGCGTATTGCCTTTTTATTATTGATAATGTTCTTTGATGCGTAAGTTTTTAATTTTTATAAAGTTCAATTTGGCTATTTTTTTCTTTGCTACCATGCCTTTGGTCAAATTGCACCAATACTTTATCAAGTACCATGTTTCATTGCTCAATGTACTTCTCTTTCGTTGAAAGGTTGATTGGTTTATTCCAATCTTAAAGGACTCATACGATGAGCTTTAAGCATGTGAAGGTAGCTTGGTTTTCTTTCCTGGGACAAAGAGGGTAGTTAGCATCGTGACTATACTACCAGCTCTGGCAGAGACTCACTGTCTGCATCTGGACACCACATCCACCACCTAAGAGCTACATGATATTGAATAACTGGTTTACCCTCAGAACTTCATTTCCTCATCCCTAAGTAGAATCATGGTAGTTCCTAAGCTACACAGACCTTGTAAGGATTAAATTGTTTCAGTGAAGTACTGAGCAGGGCACCTGGCTCACTGAAGTGTTTAGAAGCCTGAAGAATCTTCCCAAAGCTCTTGCTCTACTCCCTGTTAGCTAGAAGGTCTGGTTCAAAGTGAATCAGAGGATAAAGTTCTAAAAAGCTCAAATCAATGGCTTAATATTGACACACCAGGATATCCCAACATAGGTAGCTAATGAAGTTGAATGTGCAAGCTAGAAAGTCCAAGGACCCTCCCTGTGACCAAGGCAAAGGAATCACTTCTTGACTATTACTTATACACTTGGAAAACTTTCACAAAGAAAGAACCTTGCGGTAGGCACCTCACAAATTTAGTAGCCATGGCCAGTGAATAACGATAAGAATAAAAATGTGTTGTTTTAGAGGTTTAGTGATGATATCACATGGGCATAAGGCATCTTAAAAATATGGGAGGCTATGAAATGCTCCTCATTCCTGAAAATACACAAAAGATCAGTGAGCGAAATAGCTTAAGTCCTTGCTCTTACTGAGTATATAACCTGGGCAGCATTGACAAGAAACATGACACACACACACACACACACACACACACACACACACACAGTCTCCATGAAGAGGCCTCTAAAGCAGGGATTAGGGAAGGTGAATGACTAGAGGGTATCATTTTAAACAGGTGGGCAGGGAAGGCCTCTGACTTTTGAGCAGGGGACTGCAGCACTCGAGTGTCCCACAGGAAACCTGCAGGGTAAGTGTTCCAAAGAGCGGTAAGCGCAAAGGCCCAGCACAGAGAGTGTGCTCATCATAGGGAAGCATCCGTAGAGTGTAGTGAGGGAGGGACAAGTAGAAGGAATTCCAATTAAAATTAATTGTGTGCATTACTTATTAGTGTCCTTATTCACTACTACAACTTAAAGACTATGAGGGCGGGGACCATGTTGATCTTTTGTACCACCTGGTCCCAGGGACTAACAAGGTGGTTTACACAGAATTTACATTAGTGACGTTAAGTTTTATTCTATGGGCAAATGAAGCTAGGGAGGAGAAATAAATTAGAGATCACAGAGAGTGGCTGAGTACAGATACTCTGGCTGATCAGGGCTCTCTTTCTAGAAGACTTCAGGACAAAGTATTCAAGCTAACTTATGTAGGATACGCAAATTGGCAGAGTCATGGAAACATCAGGCAATGCAATAGTATTTACCTTCTTCCTATTTAAATAACTGCCTAGAATAAGTCCCTTTTATTTATCCAAAATGGTACACAACACATCATGGTAGATTGCAATGATGACCCAAATTCTTCAGCTTTCTCTGGATCCATCCCTTTACCATATAACTTTTCGATGCCTTCTGCCTGTGCACAGGGTGACCTGCCTTGCCTCTAGATTTGGATCTTGACTATGTAATCTGCTCAAACCTAGAGAATGAGGTGGGACTGAACCTGTGCCAGTTCCAAAGTTGGACTTCAAGAAGACATGCCTGTTTCTGTGTGCTTTCCTACATTTCTGCCATCACCATGAGATTATCCCTGTGCTGGTATATTGGAGGATGAGAGACACAAGGAACAGAACTGAGCCTCCCTAGTCAATCCAGCACAGACCAGCCAAGATCAGCAGAGCCATCTCTTCAGTCCAGGCTGGACACATATACATGGGAAATAAACGCCTCCTATTATAAATCACTGAGCTTATGTGATTGTCCATTGTATGTAAAAAGCTAACAAATAAACACATCCTTTTAAATTCCTTCTAAAATGCCCTTCAAGCTCTTCTTTATGACAAAGCAGAAAAAAATAAAGTTGCATAATAAGAAGACGCTCCCCGCAGTTTACAGGGAATTCTATGATGAGCTTTTCAGTTCCCCCATAGACCAAACTGCCTAGTCAGTCAACGCTAATGTTCCCTTGCTATTTGAAACAGACCTGATCTCCTGAACTGGCTCATGTACACATCTTTTAAGAGAACTAAACAGCCTTCATGTTTTAATGGGACTAAACTCATCTCTACCTGTTATACTATGGAAACATATTTGTGTAGAACACAACAGGTTTAACAACAAGGAAATAAAGTGATTTTCCTACCCAGCCTGAGATTTGCTATAATCAAACTTTTCAAAACACATACAATAACCATTTCAGCAAAAACTTTTGTATATGCAGGTGTTTCTCACCAGTTAACTAGATGTTCAGCTGGGCTCTGCTCTGCACGAATAAAAAATGACAATGAATGCTTTTATATCTTTCAACAATTTTCCATCTTCTAAATTGCTTCAAGAGTGAATCAGCCAGGGTTCTTGCCTACAAACAACAAAACCTTCCCTGTACAAAATTAACCAAAAGTGAAGGTTTGGAGAGGAATCTTAGGGAACTAGATGGCTGAATTCATCAGAGTGTGCTATTGGGCGAGGCTGGTCTGAACACCTCTGTCACTGGATGCGGCGCACTGCTGCTGCTGCCACCCCCGTAGCACATGGATGCTGGATTCCTGCTGCAGAAGGGAAAAATTCTCTCCTGGCCTCAGTAAATCACTCCCCACATTGTCAAAGTCCGAGGTCATAGCATTGAATTGGCCAAATACAGGAAGCAAGCACTGAAAGTCCCAAACTCAGAAACACTTTAGCCCCAATCAAACCGGAACAGTGATAGCCCCGTCTAAGGGAGCCAGGAAGCTGAATACCTGATTCTTTTGTTTTCAACAGCACCTTATATATTCATATCCTTATATAAAGGATCTGAGACAGGTAAATCAAAGATTTCCCCAAATATAGTAAGAACATTTTAAAAATGACAAATGTGTACAACAGAGACAACATATCATTTAACTCAGGAAAATATAAACATGAGATTTCCAGAGCAGGTATTATCATAAATATCTGATGCACAAGGAAGCAGGAATCATTTAATAACTCATTAAAGAAATATTTTTTGAATGTGTCAGGCATTCTGTTAGTCACTTGGGATGCTTATGCAAAAGTCAAAATTTGGGAGTGCATATTATAGGCAGGGTGCTTCAGGTAGATGAATTTATTATATCAGATAGTAGCATTTGCTGTGAAGAAAATGTAAGAGGGGTAAGAACATTGTGATCAGGTGGGGAAATAATAAGCTATTTATTTTTAAAATAGTAGTCAGTAAAGTACTCTCTGGAGAGAAGACAACCAAACATTCTTGAAGTGAGAGTTTAGTATTATACGGTGAACAAGGACATTATAGGCAGAGTAGAAGCGAGAATAAAGAGTCAAGCTGGGGGCATACTTGGCATGTTTTAAGAAGAGTAAAAAGACAATGAAGCAGATGGAGCAAAAGAAAATCAATATGGGATATGAAGAAAAAGACAGTTATAAGCCAGATCATGAAAGTTCTCATAGGACATGGGTAGACCTAATTTATAAATAAATGTAGAGAGCACAAAAAGGAGCATTGAAAGTATGAGGTTGAACTGCAATTAAATTAAGCTGCTTGTCAAAGCAAACTCCCACAAGGTATAATAAGGGAAGCCAAAATATCCCATCAACACATGCACAATGTCAAGTACTCAATAAAAAATAATCTGAAAAGAATCAGGAATATGTGACCCATAAACAAAGAGAAGTCAGTCAAGAGAAACAGGTCCCCAAATGATGGAAACAATGGAAGTAGCAGACCAGCCAGGACTTTTAAACAGCTATTATAAATATGTTCGAAGACGTAAAGTAAAAGGATGAAACCTACAGACGGAAACATGCAAACTATGAGAAAGAACCAAAAGGAGCACGCAAAGCTAAAAGACGAGGTAGGTAAAATTGAAAATTCATCAGATGGGCTTAATGGCAGATTAGGCTCTGTGGAAGAAAAGAGCAGTAACCTTGAAAACAAGGCAACAGAAATTGTATCTGAAATGACAGACAAGAGATAAAATGTGGAAATAAATTAACAGTTTCAATGACTTATGGGTGGTTTGAAATATGAGTCCGAGAACTTAAGAGAAAGGGGAGTAAAGTCAAATAACATTTGTTCCTAATGTAGCTGAATTTTCAATCTTCAATAAAATTTATAGATCTACTAGTTCAAAAAGCTCAGCAAACCCCAATGTGAATAAACACTGAAAAGATAATAAAAGCACAGCATGATGTAGCTGCTATAAAATAGTGGTAAAACTAGAGACTCAAGACACATTGTGAACCAAAAACGGTGCAGATAAACAACAGAAGAAATCTAGACATATTATAGTAAATTACTAAAAACAAAAACAAAGAGCAACCAATGAGTGGGGAGGTTGAAAATGGGAATAATGCTTGAACAATTTCAGGAAATCCCAAGCAGGGTAAATAGTTCATGCACACACACCACACATCTAGGTATGGCATCGTCACAATGCAGTTTTTTTTAAAAATCTTCAAGGCACCCAGAAAAAAAATTAACTACAGAAGAAAAATGGTAGGAATTATAGTAGATTTCTCATTAGAAATTATGCAAGACAAGGGAATGATATGTTTAGAGTATAGAAAACACTGTTAGCCCAGAATTCTATATCCAGAGATAGTATCTTTCAAAAATACGGGTAAAGTAGGACTTTTCCAGGTAAAGAAAAACTGAAGAAATTCATTGTTATGAGACCTGTATGCAGGGTTGACTCAGTGAGTTTGGGGGCTCACTGTGCAGTAAACAGTTCACTCAGTGGGTTTGGGCAGGTTCCAACTCTGCACTTCCCAGAGAAAGTCTGGTTCCTGACTCTGGAGAAACTCTGGAGATTGGAATACTCTACCTGATTGGACTGTCTCTGCATGCTTGGGGTGCTGAGCCAGCCCAAATAGCTATGCTAAGGATGTGATTTATGGTGGGGCTTTGAATCACACTGTATCAGCTTGATCTCTGGAGGGGCTGGAGACTAAGTAACTAAGGTTGCACACACGGGTGCTTCCTTCCTACTGACTTGGCCCCAGTAAAAGCCTCAGACCACGGAGGCTCGGGGGAGCACCCCTGGTTGACAGTATTCTACAGATTCTGTCACACATCGCAGCTGGCAGAATTAAACACATATGACTCCACTGGGAAAGAACAATTGCAAGCTGGCACCTGGTCTCTCCTAGACTTTGTGCCACGTGACCTTTACCTTTGTTGATTTTAATCGATGTCCTTTCACTGTAATAAGCTATAACCATGAGTATTTTCCAACAGTTTTTCTGACTCCTGTGAGTTTTTCTAGCAAATTATTGATTTTAGGGGCCTCTCAAATACCAGTGCTACTGTACAGCAAGCAAGTGGAATACGTTACCAAAAGGAAACTCAGATCTAAGGAAATAAATGAAGAAATCATGCACAAAAGGGTACACACTGCATATTTCCATGCATTACAAGTTTGAAAACAGGAAACACTAATCTTTGATGATAGAAGGTGAGACTCATGGCCACCAGTGGGGAAGCAATGGCTGTGAGGGATGCTGGTCAGTTTCCATACACTGATGTGAATGTTTATTACATGTATGGTTGATTTTATAAAATTTTGCTGAGCTGTAGGTGTAATGTATTGGTGAATATTACAATACAAGATAGATAATTACTTCAATAAAAACGTATAAAAATATGGTATAGAATACAACCGGGAGGGTGCCTGTAAGAGAAAGATGTTCCTAAGAGAGCGAGACTATTATGCTGATGTAAAGAGTTTCAGTGTCCAGAAAATGTGGCACCATAGCAGGATCACAAATTTCTAAGTCAAAAGCACTTCAGTCTGGTTTTCTGTTGACTAGCTAGCTACGTGTTTTTAGGGGCATTCCTTTATCTCGCAGAATCAGCATCCTCATCTGTAAAATGGGGAACATTATATTTACCGATCAGTGTTATGATGAAGAATTAATGGAATGCTATCTGTAGAGAGACTCTAAGAAGACTAGTACAAGTTAATGACTTATGCAAGCAATCCCTGGTCACAGTGTTGTTAAGATGATACAGAGGATGAGGAGGGAAATAAAGATGGTGAGAATATCTCAGTTCATCTTAAAATATGATCAGATGAACTCTTTGTTACTAAAAAAAAAAACCCCAAAAACCCTCGTATCTGTACCCATACTCTCAGAAACTCTTTTTTAGTTTTTCATTAATTTTGGTTCAAGTTGGAAACATGGGTAATTACATAGGTTAAAAAAAAAGGCCGTACAATATAAATATATCTGTGCAGAGTTGAGCAAAAATAATGTTCAAGAAACTGGAACTGTATCTAGAGATTCTGACATTTAAAAAATCAATGTATTTCCACACTATGGAATTTGGAGTTTCAGCACTCTGATGGAATTCTGTAAGAAATAATAACGAATAGAGTCTAAATATTAAGCAAAATTAAAATTTCATTTAAAGAGTATTGTGGTCCAGAAAGTACTGATATTTATGCCAAGATGATCTTGGGAAATTATTAAGTCCTGCTGTGAGTGAATGAGTTCCCATTTCTAGCATTTCAATCACTTAATTTCTCAGTTGCAGGGATCATCAGAAATCCTTGTTCTCATCATCCATTTCCTTTGACAAATGAGAAAACTGGTTCAGAGAAGGAAATCCGCATGTCCAAACTCACACAGCTCGTCAGTACCGAACCCAAGAATAAAGCTAGTTTCCAGGTTCCTCGCCAAATGCATCCTCAAGAACTCAGAGAATGGACAGCCTTCATAATCAGATAACCGGATTTAAATCTTGCTTTGCCATTTTCCAGCAGGCACATCCTTGCACTAGTTATTTAACTTTTTAACCCCCACTTACTTTGTTAGTTAATGGCAACCCATTTTGAGGAATAGGGTAATAATAAAAATAAAGACTAATGCATTGCCTGGAACATTCAATGTTACCAATCAATTTAAATATTAGAATATTCATTAACAACCTCCTATTCAAGAACGAAATCTTGACAAAGATGATGCCAATGACCACTGTGACTCAGCCAGAAACAAGGATTGCCACGTGTTTTGTTACTATAAATAATGAATCGGAGAGGTCATTTTAAAATAAGTCATTAATTTCATACTTCCAGCTTATAGCATGTGTCTAAATCTGCTTTCTGTTGTAAATATGAGCTCATATTTGGGTCAGAAGAATTAAGAGTGTCTACAGAGGAGTTGTATGAGCCTTTGTCTGTACTCTAACACCAGCAAGTTGTTTTCCAATCATTTGGATTAGGGTCTTCCCCTTGAATTTTGCAGTACTCTGCTTGACAACAACGACACACGCACACACTTTTTATATAGCATAGGACATAGAGTGTAAATATACTTATGAAAGTGTTTACTGCAGCATTGTTTATAGTGTAAAAAGTTAAAAGCTAGTGGAGTTGTTTTACAAAAAACCAAGCATACGTGTCACACAACACTACGCGGTAGTTAGAAAGCATCAGGCAGATTTTTATGCTGATGTTGAAACAGTGCCAAGAAACATTAAGGGAAAAAAACGGTAGTGGGATAGTATGTGTAAAATTATCTATCCATATTAACAATAAAAATAAAGCTGTGTGTGTCCGTGCAAAAAGAAAGAAAGAGAGAGAGAGAGAGAGAGAAAGGAGAAAGGAAGAGAGAAAGAAAGAGATAAAGAGAGAGAGTTAGAAAGTCAGTTGTTTTCCAAACTTCCCACTCTTTGGAAAAGGAAAAAAACAATTCTCAATGCTCAAAGGAGAGGGGAAACAAATATAAAACTATTTCCAATAAATGATGAGGCTTTTCTTACTCTAACTTAAGACTGTTTATCTCAGTGAGAAAAATAATCCATTGTTCTTAGAAGAAAATGAGGTGTGAGTGACTAAAAAAACTTGTCGCACCTTAGTGACTGCCATGAGATATCTATCAGTACATTTTAAATTGAAAATAGTTCTTTTTCATTATGTCCTTAGCAAAGACCACTCTTTCACATGCTATGTCATTCCCTCCCTTTAGCATGACATACCAGTTTCTGCCATGGTCACTTACGTTGATGTATAAACATGAAGTTAGCTATGTAAGGCAGAAAAGAGGAAAGAGAAAGAAGTGAGGTAAAATAACAGGTTTATATACACTACAATTAAACAATCCATACACTGTGTCCCGCGTTCATTATTTTTAGAAACATTCATTGAGTCTGATGCCAGGCATTAAGCTGGGTGTCAGAAATACAGAGATTAATACAATCACATTGTCCAGGCCCTCAGGGGACTCACAGCCTAGGGGGACAAAGAGATAATGAAGGAGACAATTCCACCACAGCACGCTCAGTGCTAGAGAAACAGACTGTGAGGTTTGGGGAAAGCTACGGGCAGAGGCGCGGTCTCACTGATTCCTAAAACACATGAAGGGAGTGAGGCAGAGAGCAGGAGTTGCAGATGAACGTGTTGGGCAGCACGGCATTCTGGGAAACAGCAAGTATTATGATGTGGTTGTAGAATTAAGGGAAGGAGCAAGTTTGGAAATAGATGAGGCTACGAAGTCAGGGACAAGTCACAAAAGTCCTCTATGCTAAGTACTTTGAATTTACTTTTTTCTCAATCTCTAGGGAAGCATCAAAATAGACACACGTATTTCTGTGATGAGCTTTACTTTTTTGATAAGAGGATGGATCAAAACAGTCTTTGCAACTAACTGTCCACCTAAGCTCCACACTGGATATGGGACTGGAAACGAGGGGTAAATACAAGTTAAGGTAAACTATCTGGAACTCGGTGATCAATAAAACCAGAAAAATGCAGCAGACACCTGGTCACAGGGCTCATTCAGCTCACCTCCTCCTCTTGCTAACGCAACACACCTTTTCGTCATGTCACGGAATGCAGTTTATACTATTTCACTTTGTCACACAGAGATTGTGCTGCATAATTAAGCCATTATTTTTGCCGTTCCTTAAACATACCGAACACCTTCCAACCTCAGGCTCATTGCATGTGCCAGAGAGACGATTTTCACCCCAAATAATTGCAAAACTAATACCATCATTTAATTCAAGTCTCTGGTGCAATCTCCTCAGGTAGAACTCTCCTAATTTTCTAAAATAAATTCTTCTTCCTAGTCAGTCTCCCTTTAGCCTGTTTTAATTTTTTCACAGCATTTATTAATACTGGATATTAAGTTATATAATTATTTTTCACTTGTTTATTGACTATCTCCTACCAGATGTAAGCTCTCCAGGGCCAGAGGGTTTTTCTCTTCGTGACTCTATTCAGGCAACTGAGAACAAAACTTATCACAAAGTAGTAGTAGGCACTCCACACATAATAACTGAAGACACGAACCGTTCGCAATTTGCGTCTTTCCAATTAGATAGGAAACTCCTTAACTTTCTACAATGTCTGAAACACAGCTCTCACTAAAGTCAATGGAGATAGACTGCCTTATTTTCAAGGTAAAGAAGTAACAAATTAGAAAGATTCTATTATTCCTTCACAGTCCAAAAGCTAATTAATGGTAAAACCCAGGATTTCTGATTCCAATCACAAGTCCCTTCCCTTTTGAGCATACTCTTTCTGCTGTGGTTAGAAATCATACCTTTAAGCTTTTCTATTTTGCCCCTCTACAGTACCTATAACTACACTACATACCCTGGTACACTGAAGTGTTTACTTTTATTGAACAAACAATTAATGTATTCAATATCTCTCACCCACAATAATAAAACCAACTCTTCAATATCAATTGCACCTGAACTTCTGACCCTTTTTCTCTTAATAAGAGTATCTGCAGTTTCAATTGCACAAACACTACTGCACAAATAATGTCAGAATCACCCCTACCAGCTTTTCATGACTTCAGGGGAGGATGGAAAGGCACTGCTTTTCAGGGCAGGAAAATCAGGCTGCAGTTCTTCGTGAACAGAGATAACTTTTGCATGGAATGAATTTTAACTATTAGTCAGGAATAAAATCAGTAGAACATAATTTATCCATGAAGCTCCAAGGCCTTGAACCAATGCTAGAATAAAAAGATTTTAATAGTTATTATTTCACACCTCGACAAACAGTTGCAGTTAGCTCCCAAAGCTGTCAACGGTCACAGCGATTTTTCATTCCAGAGTTCCATATCTCCTTCAATCTTAGATTAAGTTATTGCACCAAGGTTTAATATATTGTCCCCCAAATGCACAAAAAGCACTGTGGTTGTAATATCTGTGCCAGACAGTAATATGTAAAAATATTTCACCCAGGTTTCAAAGGGTGGTAGAAATAATGCTATTTCATAGGGTTAGCATATATAACACAACCTCCTAAATTTGACTTGTAACCTCTGTGTTTTATTGATTGACAATGCTCTTCTAAGAAGTTGTGTTTTGAAAAATAAAATAGTGCAAATATGAATTAAGGACCTTCCTATAAGACTATTCACTCCCCTCCTCTGACTGTGGGGAGAGTGCACTTGTCCAGTCCACTGATGCAGAGCTGGACCACGTATCTAACCTCCACCGACGGGCTGGGCGAGGCCAGGATGCAAGCAGAGACTTGACGTGAGCTTGCATGAGTGAACTTGCCTTCTGATATTCCAGCGATCCACTATGAAAAGGACGGCCAGTGTTGTTCCAGCGTAGGCTCCAGCACGCAACAGATGGAGCCAACCCGAACTACGTACGTCCCCGGACTGAGGCAGGGCTGCCCAGCTGCCCAGCAGACCATGAGTGGTGAAAATAAATATTTGTGTTGTAAACCACTGGGCTACGGTGATTGTTTGTTAAACATCAAAATTGATTAATATGGGCCACATCCCCAGTCTCTTCTTGACATTCAAAATCATTTAGATGCTTGTCATGATGTCCACAGGTGGATGAAAGAAATCTAAAAGCAAAAGCCAGTCTTAGGTGTAGTTCCGGGGATGGTCTCTTCAAATGAATCCAGCAAGCTGCTTTACCTATGACAGGTGGCTAACACTATTTTCTCCCAGTGGTTATGGCGGGTATCAAATGAGATAAGTTCTGCAAATCGATGAGCACAAAGCCTTCTCGGAATAGTGCTGGATCCAGGGACAGGTTATCTGTACCCAAATCCCGGATCACACCCCATCGGACTGGGAGTAAAGGACTCTGAAATGTATAAATTTGGACTGCCCCATGCCTTCCCTCCCTTTATTCCTTCCTCTGTGCACAGCCATTTTTTTTCGTGGGAGCATGCTCCATTGAGTTGAAGTGGAAGGGAAGCCTCCTTCAGAGTGGGTATGTACCGATGATCCGCTAAATCAAAGCACAACACTACTAGTGTCACAGTGTTCCTATCATGGGTAGGCACGCGATGAAAGCCTGGCCAATCAGGGCCCTTCCCAAGACTTTTTCTGAAGCTACAAAGATTAAGGTGCTGTCTTCTCCCATGATTGTGTGCTAGAAGTTCAATATTAGCTTAGAGCCAAACTAGCTATTACTGACCACATATTGGGAAAGTCAGCATCAAAATGAAGCCAACACAGAGGACATTAGACCAAAATACGTAGTGAAACTATTTTTTGATTGTATTATTTAAGCCTCTGAATCCACCTTGGGCTGTAGACAGGACCAGCAGATATTTCACAAATGTGAGCCAATAAACTCCCATTTGCTAGGTCAATTTGAGATGAGAATCATCCCTTGAAAATAAAACAAGCGTGATCTTGGAACTGTTGACTAGCTTCTTTGAGTCAAATTACATTCCCAATGTGTAAAACAGAAAGAAGAATAGTAGTACCCCAGGGCACTTAAGTGCATCGCTGTTGTGGGTATTAAATGAGGACGTGCCCTGCACATAATACGTAGCCAGTGAGGGTTATCTGTCATCATCATGATCATTATCGCCATAACCATAGCTTTCTATTTCATATGTGCTTTGAAAAATGTCACAGGCTAATAAGCCAGTAAGAACACATTTCTCCACCACTCTCTCTGTTAGTCACAGGGAGATAGGTCACAGAGAGAGATTCTATGGCAATATTCAGAGGTATGGAAAGAAAACAGGGACAGAGAGGTTTGAAATTCCAGAACCCTTCACAGGCTAAGGTAGCCTCCTGATGGGCTGCTCAGGTGATGCTGTGCGAAGGGGTTGGATGAAGCAGTAATTCCTGAGATGATGATGATGGACTCAACCCACTGGGAGTTAACGGCAGAAATTTACTTGCAGGAAAAAGGCAAAAAAACATAAAAAGAGAAGCTTGCATATGAGGAGTTCCTTACTGGATCTGCTCGGCCTGCAAAAGATACAAAATGGTACCTAATGAGAACAGACTTGGAGGCCTGCCAAGTCTGCAATTCTGCGGATCCCTGCCAGCCCTGACGGACTGATGCCGAGGTTCCTCCAGCTCCTAGGAGGCAGCAGTAAACTGTCAGCCCCTGTGCTAGCGCAAATGGGTAGCTCTTCCTGAGTGGGTTGTCCTACAGGCCATGTAGTAAGAAAAAGGCAAAATCCAAACTATTTCTCTCAAAAAGCCCCATGTGCCCACTGGCAGGCAAGTCCCCATCTGCACCACACACAGATCAGCTGGAAAGATTTTATTTTCTGGTAGATCAGATCCGCTCACCCCCTTGCCTTCGAATGCAATATAATCCAGCCAGCACATCCCCATTAAGTGCTTCCTGAAAGAGGCCAAGCACCTCCGGTCTAACCACACGCACCCCTCCTCAGCCTCGCCTCCTCAGCCACACTGTACCTGAACATTAAGGCCCACCGAATCAAACACTTCCAACTCACCCCACCTACGCAACTTTTCATTTTAACTACAAATCTCCTCTTTCCCCCCAATCTCAGAGAAAGTATTCCAAACATTTCTGTTCATGGGGAATTCTCCCATAAAGCCAATAGTAGTGCCTCTCACCCTTTCAATATCTTTTCTTGTTTTCTTGTTCCTTCTTCCTTCTTCCTCCTGGCCCCATTCCCTGGCTACTTCTCTTCAGATTTCAAACAGACTTATGAATCCCATAAACTATAACCACAATTTAAGAAGGGAGGAAAGTCAAAACAAATACTACCAATAGCAGGGTCTCTGTTTAGCCTGGTATTCTATATATTTGGGTCCCATTTCCTCTTTGTTCTTCTAATTACTACCAATAACCTTAAAAAGTAGCCTATTCTTCCATTACAGCTCTTCCTACCCACTCTCATGGCTCACTTTCCTGAGATCTGAATTATGTTACCTAATTAAAACTATATAAGACGTTAGTGATAGGAGAAATTGGAGGAGAGTTGAAGGGGTATAGTGAAACTATTTGCTAAAAAAAATGAAGTCTATTCATTTAAAGAAAAGGGAATGCCATCATGCATAACCTTGAACTGAAGTCAACTAAGATTCTGAGGCATGAAACAACCAACACAAATGTATACCGAAAGTCGCCAGTGATCTTTCTAGCACCCACTTGAATGGCCTTTCCTTACACATCTTCTTCCTTCGCTCCTGCACTACTAGACACTACCAGAGGTAGATTAAGGTCGGTTGAGGCCCTGGGCGCAGAAGAAAATATTGGTCCCCTTAAAAAAAGAGAGAGAGACAGGGAAAATAAAAATACATGCCCTCAGAAATCGGGGTCCAGGGCACATACCCGGTGCACCCACCATTAAATCCACTTCTGGACACTACTAGCCTGTTTTCAAACAGCTGTAACTGCTGGATGTCAGGTGGGTTTTTTCAATCCCATCTTTATAACAAAACTACTTGTAAAATTCTCATGTAGCAGTTGAGAAAATAGTGGTTCAAATACATCACAATGCTAATAAGTAGTAAATGACTAAATATAAAAGCTCGAGTACTTTTTCCCAACTGAGAAGTACTCATTTCTCTACCATTCTGAACCCTGAAACTCCTGCCTCCTCTTAACTGACCTATATCTATTAAAGGCACTGTCACCCAATGGCAAAACCTCAAACATCTTCATTCATGTAAGGATTCAAGGGTCCCTTCCTATAACACCATGGGTCCCAGGAGACTAGAGCTCACTACGACTATAGGCTAACTTCTTCCTTTTTATAGACACGGAAGCTGAAACTCAGGGGAAGAAGAGTGATGGGAAAGAACGACTGTCCATGATGTTACTGTTTGTCACTACAGGTTTGGGATTTCCACCCTAGTCACTTGTTTCTAGTCTGATTTGTCCTAACCTCATCAAGCTGTGACTCAAAGGGGGACATAAATATTGAGTATATTGTGGGTGGCACCCTCCTGGGGCAGATGAATCAGTCTATCAGTGAACTTACTGTCCTAGAAACTCTGCTTACTTTTTCTAAGCACTTGCCCCAGTGCTTTTCTCATCAGTTTTAAGTAATTAGCCTCTTGGTACTTGGTATATTGTATAAATATAAGTAATGATCAAATTTCCCCAGGGTTCAGCTAAATTTTCTACAATTAGGCAGATCATTCTTTGTTCAATTTGTGGGTGTTGACTTTGGTGCCCATTTTTTCCCCAAATAGTGCACAAGAATGCCCTCCACCCTATAGGCATCATGAAGCAGAAATACATGTGAGCCTTTCGGCTGAAGTCACCTGTGTGGATTGCGCCTGAACAAAGATAATTTCTGATGAAAAGTGGGACGCTACAGAGAGACAATAAGGGGCACTCAGGTGAAGGACAAGAGCATCAGCAGAGAAAATTCAGTTAACTTTTGAGTTATTCTCACATGGCTCCGTGTTCTATACCTCGCTTGCAGTAGAAACGACTCAAATGTTTACTAATATAATTTTGCAGGGTAGAGGGTTCATAAATTTTACGCAATCTCCTCATTTTATAAATAAGAAAATGGCAGTTCCTCGGACACAGGCCGCCCCCGGGGCAAACTGCTGCAGAAAGTACCTTCGGTTATTATGGCCGGTCCGGGCTCGCTTTTTCTCCATGAAATTCTAAGTGTTTAAACTTAAATAGTGTAACAGGACAGGTGCACACACAAATCTACACATATACACATGCACATAAGCACACGGCACTTTTAAATTACTTGGAACTTTTTCTAGGGTGATTTTTGTTCTCCTGGTTCTGCCCATCCATGTAGCTAAACCTCTTTAGTCCCTATAGTGTCATTCCTCTCTCTTTCCTGTAGTTTGCAACATTAGTATTATCTGAGAGCATAATTAAAGTGTCATGTACTCTCTTTTATATAATATGGTTGATAAAAATAGAAAAGTTGAAAACTCCTAAATACAGTTGGTTTCAATTTCAGGTTCCTTCTCCAGGTGTCATGGAGACTATAGCTACAAGGTCCCCCCAAAAGTCCTGATGATCTTTTGAGAAAGATGATACTATAAATCCAGAGTAACGGAGTGTCCCACAATATAGAAACCTTTTTTGGCAGAGGTGAGAAAAGAAATGTTGAAGATGCAGCACTAGAAGCACACCGAAGAAGGCAACAGTCAAGTTTACATGTGGGCTCCAGGGCACATGTGCAAATGAAGGAACAGAGACATCAGCATATCTCTCTTTGAATTCAAATTGCCGAAGCCTATGAAAAGGGACAGCGGGGGGGCTGGGGGAGGAGACCTTGTCAAAATCTTAATGCTGGGAAAGAAATAATGGCCATAAGATAATAATCACATCGAGATTAAAAAGAGAGAAGAGCTATGGGCTGCTTTTTACATCGTGCGTGTTCCCTTCTCCCTTCAATTTGACTTCCAAGTAGTTCATCCTTTGTCATTTAGAACACTAATTAAGCAGGTAGCAGTGACCATTCTATTTTATAAACCTCTTTTAGTACTTTACAAATTAGTAAATCAGGTGAAAAAATGATGATATCCTCTTCCAACTCTTCCTTCAATGAGATTAAAATAGAATGACCTTCAGAAGTTACTGATGGTCACTCCTATAATGAGCAAGGATCTCATAGGACATCAACTTAATCAGAAAGTCATCCTCAGAGTAAAATATTACCCATTTATCTAATGAAATTTAAATTGGATGATGTACAGTAGTCATAGGGGCACTCCCTTAATGTTTAAGAATATCAGTGCGGGAAAAGCTGAAACAATACAATCGCTCTGGGTTGTATTGTAACCTCTGGCATGAATTTATACATGAAAGATGGCTCTAATAAAGGATTTTCTAGGAGTAAAAATTATGCATTATCCTTTTTACAAAATTAAAAATTTAGTTAACTTAAGATTATCAGACGACAATTGCCTAACATTTTATGGAAGCTTGTAGATTTGTATGCATTCCTCTTAGAGATCGAGATTGAGAGAGGTGGAGGGGAATGAATGAAGAATCAAGGAAGCAAGGGGCCGCCAGAGGTAAGGATTTTGAATTTTATTCTAAGTGATGTAGGGAGGCCAAGGATCTTTTGAGCAGAAAGTGTATGTAAACTGTATGTTGTGCAAAGAATAAAATATAGGAATGCTAGAGCAGATGCAGAAAGATCAAATGAGACACCAAAATAAACTCCTCGGTAGGTCTATTATTCTAGATTTGTCACCTTGAAGTTGTGGCCTTTTGTTGAGTGGCCATCTAAATAAAATTGGGTGAGTGTAGAACTTCCTGACTCAGGCCATTACTTCCCAAATGGCTGAGTCACCCTAGAGCTGCCTCTTCTAGATTTAATGGTTTTGGCTCTTAGTCTAATAGCCTTCCCAATTCGATGGTGAGCGGGTGTCTCATTTTATCTTCCTGCTGGGACTTATATCTTAATCTGAATACTTGGATTTCTTGAAATGGCATCTAATGGATTTACCTAGCCAAAAGAAGTGAACTATTTTTACTCAATAAACTCATTACATTTGGCATATAACTATTAAATTCCACCCCATGATGAACTAATCATAATACAAATTTTTAGAGTATAGAATGAGTAATTCTTCATTTATAATACCAAAATATTCTCTGAGGTACAGGGAATTATCTGCACAATACATATTTTGATTAACATAGGTTTAAGAAACATTTCACTGATAAAACTCCCCCCAAATGAGAACAGAGCAAACTCAAACCCACTTACATAATATCATATTTTAGCCATAGTACTAACAGAGCTGCATCTAAAGGACTTTTCAAGGAAGAAACACACAAGAACACCTCTTACAGGTAAGTAAGAGCCTCCTGAAATAGAAAGTCCTGAAAAACAAAGGAAACAAAGTGTGCTTGTAATAAGATTTATAAATTTGGTTTTAAGGCTTATAGCTCAAAAAAAAATAAAAAAAGAAAGAAAATGAATAAAACATGGCTACTTACAAAACCCATAGGTTAAAAACAAATATACCCTTCAAACAAAGCGGCTGGTCTCCTTGCTTGTTTCTTCTTTTTAGTTCCCCCGAGATTTCCTGAGTCAAATTTCACCCTTGGAGAAATTCTCCTATATTTGTGTTGAATGATGGCCTATATTTTCAATAACACTCTTACAGCAAAGAAACAAAAATTAGGCGTCACTTTTTTAAGTTTTATCTGTTAACGTGAAAGGGAACAGAATTCATCACCCTAAAGTGTGCATTTCACAGGAAGATTATTTCGAGCTAAAGACAATCGAGACCCAGCGGATTCAAGTGAAGCTCTTTGCCTCCCCCTAAATTGCCTAAAATTACGTTGGAAAGGGGGCCTGCACCAGGAAGAGAGTTATTACCAGAGACAGCTTTTTACCTAAGGAACTTATCTGCATAAACAGGGCGGCCTTTGTTTCTGAAACGGCTCCTGGATCTGCCTGTGAACATCGCGGCTTTCCCTTTTATCCCCAGGCCCCCATCCCTTTCTTAAGCTCAGAATGTTATACGAACCTCAGTTACCTAGCTGCCTTTTGGGTCCCCTATGTTTATGGGGCTTCCATATGTACAAAATTAAATGTTTTTCCTCCTGTTACTTTGTCTTATGTCAATTTGATTATTAGATCAGCCAAAGAACCTAGAAGGGTAGAAAATAATTTTTTTCCCACCCCTTCAGACGCAAGCTGAAGCATAATGCTAAAACACTATTAATTTTCTTTAAAAAAACCAGAAAACGAACTGCTCTAAATTCTCAGCTCTTTGCTGTCTGAGATAAAATGTCTACAATTGTGACTGTGCAGAACCTTCATTTCTTTAATATGAACATTTCTTCTTTCCTTCTTTTTGATTCAAACAGAACCTCATCCCATGCCCTGACTCACTGGTGTCCTGCTCCCTGTGTGACCACTCCCTTAATCGTTAAGCCCTCAGGACAATGAGGTTCTGATCAATATCAGATAATCCCAGGAACAAAGCCTCAGGTCTGTTGACCACAGAGACAGACTTGGTCAAACTAGAGAAAACATCTAGGTCTCCATTGTGATATTCAGTTCCAGGTTCAGAAAATTAGTGAAACCAGGCAAAGTGATGCCATGGCTGACATCAGGATCAGATGCAATGACCAATGACCCTCTACCCTAGTGCTGACTAATCATTAGAGACTGTCATCCTGACCGTGACGCTAACGCCCTTAGGTATCATGATTAATGATTTTTTCCCCTATATAACCAGTTCTCCAGAAGTCATCCAGGGCGCCGGGTCTTAGACCAATAGCTCACCTGTGAGTCTGGATTTTGTGCAATTTCCTTAAGTAAACCTTTACTTTCTTCGCTGCCAACTCCTGTCCATGTTTTATTGGGCTTTGATGTGCACAGGCAAATGAACCCCCTTTTGTTCGGTAGCATCCTCATAAAAATTCCCTGAGGCAGCTGTTTCACAGACAGGTTAAGCAATGTTCCTCCTGGTTACAAAGTTAGAAAGCCCGGGCAAAAATTAAAATTCAGGCACTCAAAGTCCAGACCCTGGGCTCCAAAATATTATGCTATACTAGTAGCAGCAAAGCTCAAGTAGCCACAGCCAAGGAAATGTGTCAAACATTCCTATGAGACGTAACAATTACTGTAAAGTTGTATTAACATACAAGTATCTACTCATATAATAATATAAATCTTTCCTATATTGCATAGACTGATTTAAACAGTGTTCTTCAATGTGGTTTGAAGTCCGCTCATAATTAACTCACCCGAATGCTTAATTTCTGGCTCCTGCCAAGATCTATGAGATCTTTTTGTACTGGTCCTAAGGAGTCTGCATTGTAGCAAGCGCTACATATCATTTCTATGCATAATAAAGTTTGAGAGCCTCTGGTATAAAGAGCGTTGAACTAACGGGAAAGGCAAGGAAAGACATATAAGAAACATAATGCTAGCCCAGGTTCTCCAAGAAGCAGACAGCATGAAAGGATTAAGGGTGCAAGGAATTTCATTTGGGGAACAGCCTGCGAGCCGGAATGGAAGGAAGCCAAATGAGGATGCTGAAATCCACCAGGGCTCCATGCTGTTGGAAAAAAGGGATGGCTAAGAACCGCTCCCCCCATTTTGTGTTCCAAGAAGTAGCTTACTGCAAAGAACTACACTTCCCCCTTGACTTAGAAAAGACTGGCAGATAAAATGCTTGTTTATTTATGACATAGACTAGAAATTCCCATTTTATGCCTCATGAATTATTGGTGGAACTGTTTGTCACCACTGTCCACCTGGAGAAAATCCCATTAACCTGACTTAACCAAACTTGAGTCAGGCCTCAGTACACTCTCCATGTCCTTGAACTTTGACTTGCTGCTGAAAATTAGAATATAGGACACTTTTCTAGGAAGCCCCTTCAAGAACCAGTGACCTAACAGGAAAATACTCCCTGATTAATTGTCTAATTACACCACTAAGTCATCCCATTTGCCCACACCTGCTTCTTCCTAGCCTTTTTTAATCATCTCTATAAAAGGAAAGCCCTTTTCTGTCTGAGCTTGAAATTCTCATGGTTAGAGAAATCTTGTTTCAATGGTCTCCTCCCCTTATTATAAAAATTTTTTTTGAATAAGGCTCTTCTTACCTAAGTCTGGATTTATTGTTCCTTTGACATAAGACTGGGAGAGTCGTCACACTGGAATACAAGTCTGCCTCAGAGTGAAGAAGGGCAGAAAGGAAGAATGGAACTGGAAGAATGTTCCAGTCCTGCCTGCGGTCCAAGGAAAGTTTGCCGTCAGAGGAGGCCATGCGCCCCCAGAACAAGCCTGCTTTCAGGAACCAACGTGCTCAGTCACTGGCTGGAAGGAGCCCATAGAAACCATGTTAAAACCCATAATGGATGTTGGAGTACACAGCTGGGGCCCTGACGAGTCAACTATACTCCCTGAAGTCGAAGTCTACAAAGCACACGTTCATTGCTGCTACAGTGTTTTAAATAATTCCCAAGCTCTTCAGGACTTCTTCATCTACCACCTCCAATACAATAACAGGAATGAGCCAGTACTAGAGATAATCGGACCCTCAAATAGCATCGGTAAAAAGGGAAGTGCCCCTCGGTGTGGATATTTGCTTACATGAGTCTATGACTGTGCTATGACTAGACTGTAGAATGAACAGTAAATTGCAAGCTTCTAACAGGCGACTATCAAACAGATGCTTCTGATAATTTTAACCTCTGAAGCTGGAAATACCAATGGGGAAAGGCATTTGAACCTTGCTGCCTATCTTCAGTGTGCTCACTCTGAGAAAAGCGTCAATGAGGAATACAGTTTGTACAATGTAATACAGACATGTTCAGATGCAGCTCTTATAAACATGGGCAGCTCATTTTGCTTTGCTGGTTTTTTTCATCTGAAAAAGAGTATATATTTATCACTGTATCTCACAGGAATGTTGGAAAACAACATGACATGCCAATGAACTATTTCAGGATTCTTAGGAAAAAAAGAGTCTAGATGCAAATTTGAAGTGAGCTTGAGTTTTTGCGGAGATGAAGGAGAGACATCATTTTGCAGGGTTTTGAGGTATTAATGTTCTGCTATTCATGGAAATTGGAGGCCCTTTTAGAGTTTTCTACGAAGCTGAAGTTTTAAAGGTAGTATGTAGAGATGGAAGAAATACACAAAGAAAAAGAGGAAGAGAATGAAAGCTGAAAGAGAGACAATTAGATTTGTTAATTTCCTACCTGGTAGCTAGAACTATGGGAAGTGCAGAGCTAACCACACATAATGACTTTTCAGCTAAAGAATAAGAACCATCTTGAAAAGTGATAGTGCTTTTTGGACACTAACTCTCTTGTTTTCAGTATGATAATTTTTTCTTCCCAAACACATTAAATACATACAGTATAGAACATAATATTTCAACATTATGGCTTGAGGCAAAGACATATTCACCAATTTACTTGACACCAAAGTTTCCAGCTACAGAATATCATAAAGAATAAATCTGAATGAGTTACACTTTGAATGAACATAAATGGTTTTGTTTTGTATACAGATGCCACACAAGCGTGATGACAAAGCAGTGCTTTCTGAGATTTTTCCATTTGCTTTGCATGTTTTGTTCCCAAGTGTTTCAAAGTACCATGTTTGTAGCTTTTATTTAGGTATGAGAGAGTTCCTTCCTTTGCTATAAATTTATTAAGTATAGTTTGAGAACAAGATAACCAAAAGCCAAAAACAGCCAAAACTTTCTTGAAGAAGATTGTTTTTAAAATAATGAACGTCCATATACAGTGTGGCAAAAGTAGGTTTACAGTTGTTCCCATAAAAAATAATACAATAATTAAATGATAATACGAAAATAAAGCCTGTTTCATGTACTCACAACTGTAAACCTGCTTTTCCCCCACCCTATGTGTGTGTGTGTGTGTGTGTGTGTGTGTATTTCCAAAAGGACATAAAAACAGGATATCAAAAATATAGCTGCACTTACATGTTCACTGAAGCATTATTCACAGTAGCCAAAATATGGAAACAACTTCCATGTCTATGAGTGGATGAATGGATAACGAAAATGTGGCCTATATGTACAATGGGCTATTAAATGCCCTTATTATTCCGCTGTAAGAAAAAAGAAAATCCTGCTGTTTCTGAGAATATGGATAGAACTTAAGGGCATTTTACTAAGTGAAATAACCAAGACAGAGAAAGACAAATATTGCACAGAATCACTTATATGTGGAATCTAAATTTTAAAAAAATCAAACTCATAGAAACAGAGCAGAAAAGGGGTTGCAGGGGGCTGGGGGTGGGGATATAGAGAGAGGTTGGTACAAGTATATAAACTTTCATCTATAAGATAAATAAGATAACATAACATAAAACATGGTGACTGTAGTTGAGAATACCGAATTGCATAATTAGAATTAGCTAAGAGAGTAGAAGTTAAATGTTCTCACCTCCACAAAAAAAAAGATAAATACTATGCGAAGTGATGGGTGTGTTAATTACCTAGATGGGGGGATCCTTTTTCACAATGTATACTTTAATACCTTACAATGCTGTATATCAATTACGTCTAAAAAAACCTGAACTATAACTAAATAAAAATAAAGATAATACACTTCTAAGGAACAACTCTGCATCTTCTTTTACAACCATCTATTATCTACCTTTCCCTTACTGCTTCAGTAACTAAACCTTTGTTACATGAAATTTTACATATAAATCATATTACTTTAATTTCAATTATTACTTAAACTTCTTCACACTATGCAATTCATATAGTTTTTCTGTCTCTGAAAATTGCCTTAGATTTGGATCAAAATTATCATAATTTTCCATTAAAATTTAAAAACTATATTTATATTTAATGTCTTTTCAGTCAGAGGAAAGGTTATCAGAAATGAATTTAGATCATTAAGAAAATGACCAAAATGGGCACTCTTTCATTCCAACCTCGCTGCAAGGCTGCAGGTATGTATTTACATCATCATTATTATTATTGGAATTATTATCATTATCAGCATAACTATTTTGACTTTTATCCTTTAAGTCCCAGATGAAGATACTGAAGCACAAAGCAGTTCTGAGACTTGCCTAAGGTCACATAGCTGACAAATGACAGTGCCATGATTCCATGTCAAATCCAGCTCCAAGGTCAACACTGAAACCGTTCAGATCAATGCAAGCGAACTTAACAGGGAGCCAACCAAGACCTTGATTTTCTAATCCATAAGGAGCTACGTGACTTAATGCCTCCTGTGAAAAGTCTAACAGAACCTGGAATAATCCCAACAGAGAGTACAAACATAACTGATTGTAAAGGAGACAAAACTTTGGGTGTGTCTATACCTGTGCTGTGGGGAAAGTGAAGAGACCGAATGGCAACAATTCAAGGTCAAAGGCAACTTTGATCAAAGCAGTTTCTTTTGTGTGTGTATGCGTTTTATGTATTGGGGTTTCTGCATAATATTTTATTTGAGAAAAGGGTTGCATTGCATTTTATACAGAAAATAAATTTGAAAACCATTTGTTCTAAACAAATTCTGAGACCCAACTCCGAGAGTCTGTGCTTCTCCGAATCTGTGCAGCTTAGTAGAGCAGCAATTCTCAAACTTGGTGGTTACACATGGTGGCTAACAATCAATTTTGAGGTATGTTATTGGAAATAGTTCAAGCATCATATGAGTAAAAAATTAGAATTTATTCAAGGTTATTTCATTCATTATATCAACTATCGTTTATTTGAATTTTCATATATTTTATTAAGTGGAAGAAGAACAAGGAGGAATACGGGTGACAGCTCTGTGAGAACCTAATAGAAGCCATGAGCCTTCTCACACACACACGCACAGGTTCCCACACATACTCTGTGTGTGTGCGCACATCATGCACCTGCAGCTAATTGCTCAGGACCATCCACAGGAGCAGGCTGGATTCGTGACTGCTGACTACTGCTGGAATATAAGTCTATTTTTACACAGGTATATGATATTGAAGATGAAAGTGACTTCCGAAACAGGTTGGTAAACAGGTTTAGCCTATGGCACAACTCTGCCACCTGAAAGATTTCATTTACCGTCACCCACTGGCTTACATTTTGCAAAATGGAATCTCCTCAGAAGCTTTCAACATCCCCAAACTTTTCAACAGTTATCATTTCAGACTGCGCCATCAACACTAACTAAAGTGGCATCCTTTTCAGGATGGGTAGCTACATTGTGCCTGGAGAGACACAGAGCAGATTTTTTTCAGTTCATTGTTACCTTTGAAAAACATCTCATTAGTGTCATTCTTAATTCTAGGGAAGAGAACCAGGTGGGAATCCTTTTGTTGTTATTTTGTTCTAATTTGGTGTAAACGTGGTATTTCACTGATAAACAGATTTAGTGATGAAAGAGAACAGAATGTGGCAATAATTAGCATGCAAAAATGCATCTAGCAAGGGGTTCCCAGTAGCAACAACGCACTGAGGCAAGCAAGGAGAGAGAGACTAAGGCGTTGGAAAGAAGAAATGTAGTTCCTTCATCCAGGAAGGAGAAGAAATATTAAAATTAAACATGCTAATGATATGGTATTAATTGGTGTCATCAAAATCCAAAAGCTACTTTTTTTTTAAGTCACATCTGTTATTCATGCTTGTCTGATATATGTTATTCTTTTATTATGAAATATATCATTATTCTTTTACTCCTTCTATGCATACAATGTTTCTTGTATCTTTTATCTTCTTCAATAAATGTCTCTATTTTTCATATTACATGGCTGACCTCCTTATTGTTATGTTTGCCATGTTCAATCAGCCTCTTAAACTGCACAAGGAAAGCTGTTACTCCTCTCAGCTCGGAGATCCTCATGTTTTCACCACCAAAATAAGTACTAGGTCACATTCTGTTCCTATATAGACATCCAGCCCTGTTTTCTTATTTCAATTTCACAACGTCAACATAGCATGTATTATTATTTCCCTTCCAAAGATAAATAGAAGTGACTTACCAAGGTATCAGAGACACTGCTTCCTATGTAAGTCCTTTGTACCAATCATAAACTAGACGCTTTTTTAATCTTTATTGTATTTTTTTCCCATTACCATTTAATCCCATTATACTCCCCTCCCCCCAGCCATCGCCACACTTGGTGATTGTCCGTGAGCCCTTTTTTCTTTTTGCTCAGTCCCTCCCCCACCACCCCACTTAGCTATCATCCTGCTCTCCATCTAATTTGAGCTATCGGAACACACTTCCATTCCACGGGGAATCTCTATAATGCTGATTTTTTTCTAGGCAAAGATATTCTACTGCTGTCACACCACAGAAAGAGTTTGATAACTCTGGGATCAATCTATACCCCAAACATTTTCCCCACTGAGTTCACTAACTCAGTGTTTTCTATAATTCCCTAATAGAATCTGGCACTTACTTCTCTCAGTAGTTGGGAAGACAGTCCTTTATGGTAGCCTTTAGAATCAGATCTTGGGTGTAGTCTCAATTCAATCGCTTCACACTTCTGAGATCTTGGACAAGTTACCCAACGTCTTGGATTTTTACTTTTCTCTTTTGATAATGGTAACTATTAATGCCTACATCACAGGACTGCCAAGGGATATTATACCACGTCACATGGGAAATCTCAGCCATGGAGATTTCCCTGAGCTAGGGCAGGCACCCCAGGCTGGGAGCCAGGAGGGCTGGGCCCGCGCCTCGGCTCTGTTTCATGGAAGCTATCTGGCTTCACAACATACAGGAGTTCGACTCAGCGTACTCGGCTCTGAAATAGGACTGACGGCGCCGACTGTGTACAGCAGCCAGTGGATTGAAAATACACTTAAATGATCAATGTGGAAGCGCCTTGTAAATGGTGAGAGTGTTAACCATACATTCGAGGGCGCATACGCAGGCAAAGCACAGAGACTGTCAGGCCGGCCGGCACGCATCTCAGTGTCTGTTCTCACCAGAATTCCAACACCACTTCTCTCCACGGAGCAAACCTACACCAACATTTTATGCTTTTTAAGTGCAATTATGGTTCTCTGCTCCCTATCACAGCATCATCAAACCAAAAAGACAAATCCTAAAACAATAAATGCCACAGAACTTAGGAAATGTTAAAATTGGGAGGAGTGCGGAGGACACTATTTTCTCGTTATTTTTCTTTAATGCATGATGAGACTGAGTTCCAAGATCCACTTTCTCAACACAACAAGATAAAGACCTAAATCAGAAATCCCATTTTTATAAAGATTTTCCACTACTGTATTATTTCTCTTGTGGGGTCCCTATAGTATGAAATATACCTTGAAATAATATGACATCAATCAGGCGGTAACAAGTAATTTTTGGAAATGAAAAAAAAAGAGCCTGCAAGATTAATGTATTAGATAATAGGACTTGACCTTACTCAGGTGAATTTAATCTTTTCTCTTGGGATGACTTGCTTTCCTCCCTCCAGTTAGCTTGCCTTTTAAGCTAATTTTGTAACATCTGAGGTTACTATTTTCATTTTCCAATTTGTGAGCCCCTTTCCATTTTCCAGATCATTACCATTTAAGATGTTCCGATCATTCTTCTTGAGAGTTCCTGAAGTAACTAAAAGAAATCCTCAGATGAGCCCCTGACCTTTGGCAGCACTCTCAAAGGCCAGGGCTGATGCAAGGCCCAAGGCGATATTGATACCCCTTCACTATAGTGTCTGTCACACAAGGCACGCTCTCACTTACTCATTCGACAGAGATTTATTAAATGCCGACACTGTCAAGCACTGTGTTCACCACTGGGCTAACTTCCTACTTAGGGAGAAAAACAACAACTACAGTATGTTCTGATAAGAGTGCTGATAAAAGTATTCACAGAATTCTGCATGAGCCCAACATGAAAGGTTTCTCAGCAGGGAGTGTGGCCTTTATAGGGTACCATCAAAGGTAAACTGTAGAGCATTCATGAACTATCTGATGTTCATGAACTACCTGATGTTCATGAACTGTATAACGTCCCATGTGCCCGAAGAATGACTCCTTGCCACCCTGAGAAAATGAAACAGTAAACCCTCTTTATTCTGCTTCCTAGGTGTGTGTACTCAAATCCATCCACTTCAAGATCTTTCCCCATGAATCTTACCGCTGTTGTCCGAGGCTCCATCATCTCTCACCCAAATTATTCTCCTCAGCACACTAATCGTTCTCTGGTTCCACTCTTGCCCAGTGCAATTCTTCCTCCTCCCAGCAGCCAAGATTACTTTTTGAGAAGCAAATCAGATCATGCTTAACCCTTCACTGGCTTTCCACTGAACTTAGGACAAAATTTATCTTCCTTGACATAACCTACCAAATGCTGTGGTCTAGCCCTTACCTATCCCTCCAGTGCTCACCTCTCGCTTTTCCCTCCCCTTTTCGCTCTACTCAGTAGTATTCACCTTTATTCCATTTCTAAAACACAAGTTCTTTCTTCTCCAGCATAAGGACTTAATACTTGTTACTCTCCTTGCCTGGAATAACTTTATCCCAAATATCTGCAAGGCTGAGAACGTCTTTCTTGTAGTGTTCAGTCACATACCACCTTCTCAGTGAAACCTCTAAAACTCCAGTCTATTCCTATGCACCCAGACCATGCCATGTCACCCTGTTTTTTTCTTTCTCTATAGCAATTATCACCAAATAAATCCATTAATTTGTTTACTTACTGTTTGTTTCCCTGCACTAGAATATAGTCTCTAAGTACAAGGACCTTATTTGTGTTGTTTTCTACCATTTCCCAAAAGTGTAGAGAGAACATGGGAAAAAGAAGGTCCTCAATAAGTATTTGCTGGCTGAATGAGGGCACAGAAGTAGGTAAGCAACAGATAGAAAAGCCTGGTCCATGTTGTAGCCACACTGATAAAGAGGGTGGACCTCTAACCAAAATGTGGCTCAGATGTCAAGACTGATGATGCCACACTCACACCAAGTGAATATGAAAATGTTTATTACTTTACATGATGAATCTTTGGGAAAGAACAGGAAAGACTTCCTGCGCCAGTCCCAAAGTGGCTTGAGAGACTTAGTAAGGGAGACTGGCTTGGGGTTTTTATTATAGTTAGGATAGAGGCAGGGACTTAGATGGATTAGATCTCACAGCACTGAAGGAAGGAGTGATACAGAGAGATCTGATCAGATCACTGGGGCGGAGCTGGGAGGGAATGTAGGAGGAGGAGGCCCAAGGCAATGCTAAACAGTCTAAGACAGGATTGGCCGGGAAGCTGAATGCCTGCAGAGTGCGCGGAATTATGGGCCAGAATATTTAAAATAAAAAGAGGACAGAGACTGGCTCTTGGGATCTCTTCCTTGAGGATGCCCAGATGATCGTGCTGCAGCTGCCTGCATTTCCCAAAGGGTGGTATTTTGGATGGATTTTGGATGGGAGAAGAATCTCCGGGTACAGTGTAGGATCAGGCCGGCGTGGCAGAGGGTGGCAGGGCCATCCTCCTTCGGGTGTTCTAGAGGGGACAGGCTCCGAGGCAGAAGCCTGTCATTCTTCCAAAATTGTGTAGCTTTTGTATCTTATGTTATTTTAGTCTGTAAACTAATCCTACAGAAATAAGATAATTAAAAATGAACATAGGAAATGATAGAAGACCTCAGGTGATCAAGATTTTAGCCTTGATAGGCTTAAGTGATTAAAGCTCTAAGTGACTAATGTCTGTGGAAAGCTGTTATTCTAAAATCGTGTAGCTTTTGAATAAAGACTCCTTTCTTTTATCACCAAAACTTTGCCTTTAGCCTTTTGCCCAGAGGGTGGCGGCGGGCTGCAGGACCCCCCTTGCCGTTGGGTAACAGGAGCACCCAAGCTTTCTTATAGGTTTGCTCACATATGAGCAGAAGGCAACATGCAGCAGTAATGCTTAAAATGTGTTAGTAATCAAACACTAAAAAAAAGATGGAGTCAGACCTTTATTACTGAATGCCACCCCACAGAGCTCGAACTGTGTACACACTTCTGTCTGGGAAATTCTTGAACTATTTTAAGCAGGATGAGCTTTACATTTCAGAAATATTGGCCTGGCAGCAATTTGGAGACAATAACAGGAGGACGAACTAGAAGATCAGGAGGACCCTTAGGAGGCTACTGCAGTGACCTCCTGTGACAGAGAGAGCGAGAGCGCGAGCATGGAAGCTCCGAAACAGAGGTTCTCGGAGGCTATGAAGGGACAGTGAGGTGAGACCGGGACAAATCTGAGAGACATATAATCCCAAGTGGGAAAAAGAATTGTATTAGAAGGTCACATTTCCTCATCGTCAAAACTGATTTGGATTTTGACAAAACCACCACTGCAAATTCGGTTCAGGAGCGTAAGATGAAAGGGTCTCTCTCATAATGAAAAGCACTGACCACTATGAACCTGAACCCTTTCCGGAAGAGGAGTCTCTGCCGATTACAGGAGTGCATCCAGCAGATCATGTCAGGAGAGAGATGTGCTATAGGAAACTAACTCATAATCGGGTGACATTTTGAGCAGACTCAGGCACTTTTGAGATCCATCATCAGCGTTGGACTGATATTTGAGGTGCTTAGATCCTGTAACTTGATTCCTGAGCCTACACGGCCCAGGTGGCCCGCGTCTACTGCCACTTTCTAAATCAACTTTCTCTTGCAATTTGAAAAAGTGGAATGAAATAAGATATAAATCAGGTCATTTTTCTTCTCAAAACGCTCCGATGTCTCCCCACATCTAAACAAAAAGGTGCGTATTGATTTTTTTCATTATGCTCCAGTTTAGGGCATTCCACTGGGACCTGCAGCTGTCTGTACACTTGTAATTTGTAGATGAGGAATCTCAGAAGCTTGATTCAAACATTCAGGAAGCAGGCAAGGGAAGTAGGGCCTGCTGGTTCTCTCACAGTAATGTGCCTTGTAAAGATGAGCAAAAAAGTTTCAAATGCATTCTGTTTATTAGTACTGCTGCACTGTTAATGTATAGCTTCATAGCTAAGTGCCACTGTCCTTAAGGACTGGGATGTGCAGGCTGTCACTGCCTCTTGACATCTACTATTTGTGAGTGTCTTTCCTTTTTCTGGACCATCCTATAACACTCATGCCTCTGATGCCAGAAATCTTGCAGGTGCTTTCAAGTTAGCTCATTAATCCTTTTTATTCAGTCTTTCTCTTTATCGTACCATTGTCTTATCATGGGACTACACTACCCTGGCGATAACAGTAAAGAATCAGTGTAGATTAAGAGAAAGCTTATCAGCTCTTAAGGTTGGCCATATCTGGTTAACATGACTTTGCCCTCAGGTGTGCCCTTGGAGGCCTATGAAGGGTCTCCCCTCTGCACTGCCACGGTGTGGGCTGGCTCTTCTTTGTAAAGTAGGAAGTGGGACGTGGAGAGAAGCATGTAGCAAGGTAGAAGTCAGAGGGAAGGTATTTATAGTCAGTTTCATCTTGTTCTCATTAAATGTATTTTCAGATATTTTATTTCACAGATTCATTAAATTTGTTCATCTTCAACAGCAGAGACAAGCCATTTCACTAGACCGCCTTTTTGCTTCTACAATAAAATGAATCATTTGCCTTAGACCAGAAACTTTCACTTCACAGCTAAGCACAGCTTTTGCAGGAGTCGCTGTAATCTCCATATTTTGAAAGATGAAAACTCCATTTATTAAGCAATTATCTCACTTTATAATTCTTTATTCCACAAATTTATATGTATACTCTCAGTATAAGAGCTTCTGATAGGCTATGGGGTTTTGTTTCTTGCAAGATTTTTCAAAACACAAAAAAATGTTATAAAATAAAAGTATAGATATAATAGCAAAATAACTACATGAGCATGTGTGTATAAAAAATAAGAAAAAGTCATTTTCATATACTCGTATATTAGGCTAGAGAAAATCTGCCACACATACAACAGAGAAATAATTATCATTCCACAATATGTAATGAAGTCTTCCAAACTGACCAGAAGAAAAGGCAGAAAAGGTGAAAAACAAATGTAAAATTGAAATTCACAAAAGAAAAAAGTTTCAATTGACAATCAACATGTAAGAATACATTAAATTATAACAGTCATCAGAATAAAACAAGGCAATAATAAAATTACATTTCTACACTTAAACCCAGTATCACATTTGAGGACACGGAGAAATAGTTATTCTCATAAATATTGCTGGTATGTAAATGAATTCCTATAACCTCTTTGTAAAGTATGTGGCGATATCCACTTAAATTTAAAATACAGAAATAACAGTTTTAGGACTCTATTTTATTGAAACAAAAGTATAGTTGTCAAACCATGTATTAAGAGAAGTTTTATTGAATCATTGTTTGAAAAAGTGAAAAACTGAGAAGAAACTGGATATCAGTAAATGAATGGTTCAGTAAGTTGTGGTATGTTGTTACTGTGAAAAAATTATGCAGCTACTTGAAATAACACTTTAGAGTTACAGTTTATTGATGTGAAGTGATGGTCATGACATTTTAAGAAAGGAAACCAAGTTTCAAAGTAACATGTAAAACATGATGCTGTTCTGTGAAAAGAATTAACTCCCATGTATCTCTGTATATTTACATATTCTTCCATGATTGGGGAGGAAAGGAAGGGGGTATGCGTTTCATTTATTTGCAGTTTTATGCTATAGCAGTAGTTTCAGAAAATGCAGGCTTGTTCACGTTGCTACTATTGCTTTGTATTGTGGGAGAGAAATTTAATAGGACAAAATTATGTTTAAACAAAAGAAAATAGATCACAATACTCCCCCTCTGCATTTCCAAGATTCTGAAGGGTCCAGATACCCTAGAATAGAGATCACCAGAGTAAATAATCCTGTATCCCCTTATCTTTCTAAAATTCAACTTTACATGATACTGGTTTAATAATAACCACTCAAAACTCTTCAAATTGATGCCATCAGCCCAGAGTTGCTTAATTTTTTGTAGCAACCCTTTTATGCACTTTCATTGATTACAAATATTCCTCTCCAATCATTATTTCCTCATTTTTCTTGGTTAGTTTAGCTAGAGTTTTTGTCAGCTTTGTTGATCTTTTCAAAAAGCCAAGTTTTGTTTTTATTTTCAAGTCTGCCAGTGTTTGCTTTATGTATTTTGGGGCTCTGTTGATGGGGGCATATATGTTTATACTATGTATGTTTCTTTTAATGGATTGACCCTTATATGGTTATAAAACATTCTTCTTTGTCTCTGGTAACAGTTTTGTCATATATTCATTTTGTCTAATATGACTATTATCACTTAGTTCTCTTTTGGTTACTGTGATGACATGTCATTTTCCATCATTTTATGTTCAACCTGTTTGTGTCTTTGAATTTAAAATGTGCCTCCTGTAGAAAACATACAGCTGAATAATTTGTTTTAAATTCACCTTTCAATCTTTGCCTTTTTGTTGGTGTGTGTACTCTATTGTCAGTTAATGTAGTTACCGATCATTTAAAATTTATATCTGCTATTTTACTAATTATTTTCTATATGTCTATGTTTTTTATTCCTCAGTTCCTTCATTACTACCTTTTTTGTGTGTTTAACAAATATAGCTGACATATCAGTTATTGCTTTATGAAGTTATTTTTAAATTAAATGGAAAATATTTTAAAACAAAAAACACTGTTATGCTGTCATTTATATTTACCACTGTACCGCATTTCTTTATGTGGATTTGAATTACTCTCTAATATCTTTTCACTTTAGCCTGAAGTACTTACTCTCTTTTGTATTTCTTATAGAATAGGTCTGCTGACATCAAATTCTCTCACTTTTTGTTTACCTGGGAATGCCTTCACCTTTTATTTCACCTTGATTTTTGGAGGATAATTTTCCTGGATACAAATTTTGGGTTGGATTTTTTGTCTTTTAGTGCCTTGAATACATCATTCTACTGCTTTTGGCCATCATGGTTTCTGATGAGAAGCCAGTTGTTCATCTTATTAAAGATCCTTTTCATGTGACAAGTTTTTCTCTTGCTGCTTCAGATACTTTTCTTGTCTTTGGCTTTTAGCAATTTTAATATGAGGTATCTAGGAGTAGAACTCTGTGAGTGTAGCCTACTTGGTGATCATGAACTTCTTAAATGTATAAATTGATTTTTTTCCATCAAATTTAGGAAATTTCTGTGCCTTATTCAAATATTTTTTCCTGTCCACCCCTTTACCTTTCTTCTCCCCTTCTTGGGTTACTATTATACATATGTTTGTGTGCTTGACAGTGTGTTCTGTAGGTCTCTGGGGTTCTCTTTTCTTTTGTTTTTATTCATTTTTCTCTTTGAACTTCAGAATGTATGCTCTCAATTGACTGAGCTTTAAGTTCCTTGATTTTTTTCTCCTACCAGGTCAAATCTGCTATTGAGACCCTGCAGTGATTTTTTATTTTTTATTTTTTATTTTATTTATTTATTTATTTTTTTACTTCATTTATTACACTTTCGGCTCCGGAATTTCCATTTGGTTCTTTTTCACTTTTCCTCACATTTTGTTGACAGTCTCCACTTGGAGAGGCATTGTCCTTACCGTTTTTTAAAACATGGTTTCCTTTGGTTCGTTGAACATGTGTTCATAAGAGTTCCTTTCAAGTCTTTGTGGTAACTCTAACTTCTGGACTTCGTCAGGGACAGCTTCTAGTGACAGCTTCTCTCCCAGGAGTAGGCCACTCTTTTCTGTTTCCTTGTACGTCTTCTACATATTTTGTTTAAAACTGGGCATTATGAATAATATACTGTGGCGGCTCTGGCAATCAGAACCCCAAGCCCGCGGGGTTGTTGCCGCTGCTGCTGCTGGATGCATTTCTTGATCTAATTCTGCAAATTCTGTATTCCTTGTTTTGTCTGCCCACTGACGAAAGTATCCGTGTGGTTAGGGCAGCTGTTAGCTACTGATCAGACAAAGATTTTACTGAAGTCCTTGAAACACTAAGTCTCCCACCCTTTGCCGTAGGGTCTGCATGTGTGCTGGGGAAAGTCTTCAAGACTCCAAAAGTTAACAAGTGCCTTAGCCTTTCCTGCCTGCTGGCACACACCCTCAAAGTCAGCCAGAGGCGACAAAGTAGGGCCTTCTTAGGTTTTGGTTTTGGTTTTTAACATAAATAGCCCTGCATATGTGCATAGCCTTATAAATCCCCAGAGCTTTTCAAAGCTGCCTGTAGGTATCTCCATCCCCAGACCTTTCTTTAAATATTTTGGCCAGTCTCGTTTGCCTCACCTGGAAGCACTGCCTTAGACATTCGTGATGTTAAACAATTGCCAATGATTGTCAGCAAATGCCCTGGGAAAAGGGCTTTTCCTACTGAGTGATCTGCGAGTCAGATCAAATGAAAACAAGCCCTGGTGATGCGGTTTTCCCAGGAAGCTGCCCTGTGGGTCAAAGCGTGACAATGCTCTGGGGAGAGGGCTTTTGCGAGGCTCCAAGCCCTTTTGCCCCCTCCAGTGGCTGTTCGTCACATGGATTTCATTGCTACCACGCTTTCAAGGCTGCTAGTTTTCCCGAGTATTGGAAAGCTGGGGAATGGGAGGCTGGAATAGGGCAGTGAAACACCACAGGCTCATTGGTCTTACTGAGCTTCAACCACTTTTCTTAAAAAAACCATTCTCAAATTTTTGTAAGTCTTTGGTTAATTTCTGAAAATGTTGAAAAAGTTGATTTTATCAATTATTGCCACTGTTGCTTTCATGAAGGAGTGGGTTTTTGACGTTCCTACTTTGCCACTCTGATCATTCCTCTAAAGCAGGGGTGTCCACCCTGCGGCCCGTGGGCCGCGTGCAGCCCAGGATGGCTATGAATGTGGACCAACACAAAATCGTAAATTTACTTAAAACTTTTTTTTGCTCATCAGTTTTTGTTAGTGTTTGTATATTTAATGTGTGGCCCAAGGCAACTCTTCTTCCAGTGTGGCCCAGAGATGATAAAAGTTTGGACACCCCTGCTGAAAGTAACATTTTAAAAAACACTAGTTTAAGCAGTTAACTCTTCTTAAAATTATGCAATAGCTTCTGTTAACTTTCAAAGAGAGTCCCCAAAATGACCTACAAAACCCATGTAACCTGGTGCTTTTCTCCCTCTTGGCCTCAAACTTCACATTCCCCTCCAGGCTTCCTTTCAATACCTATAATAACCCCGTTCCTGCTGGCCTTTTGCACATATTATTCCTCCCCTGTACCTCATTTCCTCTCCCCATCCCACCTCCCACCAGGCTAATTCCTGTCAACTCTCAGGCCTCCTCCCAAATGTCACTTCCTGGGGAAGCCCTCTCAGACCCACAGGCTAGAGCCAGTCCCTCCATCGGATGCTCTCAGGGCACACTCTATTTTTTTTCACAGTGCTTATCATAACTATAATGAAATGTAATTTGTATTATTTGTTGATTTTTGAAATCTATGAAGGCAGGGATTTAATCTGGTTCAGAGGAAGATGTTCAATAGATGTTCGTTGAAATGAATGAATGAATGAACGAACAGAGGAACAAAAGAAATACGTAATGTAAATATTTGGCCACAAAAGCTGTTCGTCCTGGAGAAAGAGACACTAACACAGCTTTGAAGCTCCACAAACATGTTATTGCTTCAGCCAAGGCAGCTCCTCAAAATATTTCTTTTGGAAATTAAGAGGATTATGCTATGGCTATAAAAATCACTGACCTAAGTTCCACGTTTTATAAATGAATATACCAACTCCAGGTGAGTGTGGAATTTTTAAAGCAGTTGTCAACCCAGTCTAGAAGTTACATGAGGAAATTTTACAATATCCATACCCAGGCCACAGCTCCAGAAATCCCACGATAATTTGCTTTTGATGTGTTTTCTGAAAAGCTCTCTAAATAATATTAATATGCAGACAGGTTTCAGAAACAGTGTTGGTAGAAAGGGATCTTAACTAAGGCTTGTTTCTGTCAACCTTCCATTCAAGGTGCTCCAATCCTTAGAGCCAGGAAATGATTTGGGAAAATTCTGATAAATATCTGCTTAGAAAGAAAGGGGGATAAGTGATATAGGCGTGTCTCAAAACCAAAAAACTAAAGCGAAGGTATTCTTCACATTTGAAATAACAGGAAAGCTTGTCCCTGGGGAAAAGAAAACCTGTTTTCTGCTAATAAACTCCAGGGTGGCTTTTGTGGCTGCCTTGACTAATTGGTGAGGATGAAATAACCAGTGCTCAGGGATACATGAGACAGCAAAGGATTGTAAGTGACAATTTGCTGTTAAAATTCATCAGCCCCTGAAAAGCGCCTTGATTAATGAAGTCGCTGCGTCTGCCTGCCTGCGCTCTGAGGAGGGGGCCGCTATGGAAGGAAAGGGAAAACAAATTTGCAAGGATGCTCTCGCTCGCTAAAGAGGTTTGGCACCCGCTTGCATTTAATCTGTCTGCTATTCCATTACACAAGTACCTTCTCCCTCTCACTTGTTCACTGGCGCGGCCATTAATCACAGGCTACTGTAAAGAGAAGGAGAGGAGAGTGGAGGGAGGGGAGAAGGAGCCTCCTTCCCAGCTTTCAGAGGTGGAGAATGATGGGTAGGCAGGGGGCCCAGGAGGAGAACTGCTGGGTTATGACCAACCGGAGGTACTTAAAAAAGGATTCACAGAGTTGAGCCTCAGCAGGCCACAGCTGGATGCTCCTCCGCCTGCCTGCCCCTACCTCTGCGGAGGAAGTTCTTGGTGCAACATCGCCACCTACAGCTGACTGCGAGAACTGTTCTGACAGAGTCGCTCGGCTCCAGGAAGTGCCCAGAAATCAGATTACTTACAAATCCCGTGGCTTTACAGCCAGTCGGTGCACTGGCCAGGGAGGTAGGATGGCATTGGTTTCCGTAGCACAGGGCCGCCTTCCGTAGTGTTTGGAACTATAGCCTGTCATCTTGCACAAGGTTAAGCTTGTGTCAATGTGAATATGTCACAAAGAACAGGTTCCCATGAAATCATATTTAATGGTCCTTTTGTCCCTGGGGAAAAAACAACCTGTCCCAAAATTATTCAGTTACCCCAGTCAGAGGTAGCTCCTGCCCTGTCCTGAACCTTTCTTTGAAAATGGTCTCAAAGAGTTTCTAAAATCAGTGTTAAACTCTATGTTGCTATACTCGATGTAAGAAAATCTCCAAGTTTGCATTTTGCATAACATCTGGATGCTCTCTAATACATAATGAATAATCAGCCACTACTTGTACATCTCAAAATTCTAGCACATCAGAATGGAAGGGTCTGTTTGGAGTCTCTAAAACTCTACAACATTCCTGCACTTTACTAAGAGTTGACAAACATGATCTTAATACACACAAAATCCTGTTATAGATACTACTGGTATCCTCATTTTATGGATGAGAATAATTCAGATAGAAGTCTTCAAAAATACCTAAGCTCTCCCAAGGACCCACAGCTACAAATTAGCCTCAAACTTTGGTTCCTTCTCTTTTTTAAAAAAAAGATTTTATTTATTTGTATATTTTATTGATTATGCTATTACAATTGTTCCATTTTTTTCTCCCCTTTATTCTCCTCTGCCCTACATCGCCCCTCCCGCCAGCATTCCCCTCTTAGTTCATGTCCATGGTTGTACCTATAAGTTCTTTGGCTTCTCCATTTCTCATACTATTCTTAACCTCCCCCTACCTATTTTCTACCTACCAATTATGCTTCTTATTCCCTGTACCTTTCCCTCCATTCACCCCACTCCCCCTCCCCACTGATAACCCTCCATGTGATCTCCATTTCTGTGATTCTGTTCCTGTTCTACTTGTTTGCTTAGCTTTTGTTTTTTAGGTTCAGTTGTTGATAGTTTTGAGTTTGTTGTCATTTTACTGTTTATAGTTTTGATCTTCTTTTTCTTAGATAAGTCCCTTTAACATTTCATATAATTAAAGGCTTGGTGATGATGAACTCCTTTAACTTCACTTTATCTGGGAAGCACTTTATCTGCCCTTCCATTCTAAATGATAGCTTTGCTGGATAGAGTAATCTTGGATGTGGATCCTTACCTTTCATGACTTGGAATACTTCTTTCCAGGCCCTTCTTACCTGCAAGGTTTCTTTTGAGAAATCAGCTGATAGTCTGATGGGAGCTCCTTTGTAGGTAACTGTCTCCTTTTCTCTTGCTGCTTTTAAGATTCTCTCCTTATCTTTCATCTTGGGTAATGTAATTATGATGTGCCTTGGTGTGTGCTTCCTTGGATCCAACTTTTTTGGGACTCTCTGAGTTTCCTGGACTTTTTGGAAGTCTATTTCCTTTGCCAGATTGGGGAAGTTTTCCTTCATTATTTTTTCAAATAAGCTTTCAGTGTCTCACTCTTTCTCTTCTCCTTCTGGCACCCCCATGATTTGGATGTTGAAACATTTAAAGTTGTTGCAGAGGTTCCTAAGCCTCTCCTCATTTTTTTGAATTCTTGTTTCTTCATCCTATTCTAGTTGAATGTTTATTTTTTCCTTCTCCTCCAAATTGTTGATTTGGGTCCCAGTTTCCTTCCCTTCACTGTTGGATCCCTATATATTTTCCTTTATTTCACTTTGCATAGCCTTCACTTTTTCCCCTATTATGCGACCATACTCAACCATTTCTGTGAGTATCCTGGTTACCAGTGTTTTGAACTCTGCATCTGATAAGCTGGCTATCTCCTCATCACTTAGTTGTATTTTGTCAGGAGTTTTGATCTGTTCTTTCACTTGAGCCATATATTTCTTTGTCTCTGCATTCCTGTTAAGTGTTGTAAGGGGCAGAGCCTTAGATATTCACCGGGGTGGGGTTACCCACATCCCTGGGTTGTGGTGCTGCATGTGGGGGAGGGGTCAGAGAGGGAACAATGTTGCTTGCTCAGCTCTTGCCCAGCTTTCAGTCACTTCCCCCACTATCCACAAGCAAATTGGGCCCTTCTGGTGCTGATTCCTGGGTGGATGAGTTTGTGTACTCTGTTTATCTTTCCAACGAACTCTCCTATGAGGCTGGAGGTTTCTCCTGCCACCACAATGCTCACAGGTTTTTACAGCCAGAGGTTTTGAAGCTTTCTTTCCCTGTGCTGGAACCCTGAGTTGCATGGTCTATATTGCTCCCCAGTTGTTTCTCCTGGTTTACCCACATGCAAATATGGGACCGACAGCCACCATTTCTCCCATCAAGTCCTCCAGCCATCACCTTGCCATGTGTCCTCTCTGCCCCGGCTATCTGTCTCCACCCCTCCTCCTGGTCTCGATGAATGTTTCTTCTTTAACTCCTTGGTTGTTGGACTCCCATACAGTTTGATTTTCTGGCAGTTCTGGTTGTTTTTTGTTTTTAAATTTGTTGTTGTCCTTCTTTTGGTTGTGCGAGGAGGCAAAGTGTATCTACCTACACCTCCATCTTGGCTGGAAGTCCTCTAAACTTTGATTCTATCAATGAAAATAACTGTGCCCTCCCAGCCTCCATGAATCCTGCTATTTCTGTATGAGGACAAAGGGGCTAATTCACCAGTAGAAGACATCATCCCACTTCTGCGAATACTAGCTGTATGACCTTTTTGAGCCCTTTTTTTTTTCCCCTCTATACACTGATGAAGTTGAGTGAAATAATCCAGCTTTGGGATGCAAGAATAAAAGTTGAAAACATAAAAAGACATTGAAGCTTAAGACCTCCTAGCTCACAACTGAAGTGACTCAGTGGCTGAGAGGGAATCAAGTTCACTGGACTACTCCACTGTTTATGACAACATAAGCCACCGGTCATGCGCGGACCCCCTGATCTACTTCTCTTCTTTGCTTTGGGCAGCAGGACAATTAGGGACAGAGGGAAATATCTTCCCATCCTTGCCTTCGATATGCAGTGCAGGAGGGAGCTTGGGTTTGGCATTTGATGTAGGAAGAAACCTGTCTGCCTTTCCATTTCACAGCATTCGAAGGGCGCCAACCTGCACAAGGGCCTGCTGTCCGCGCACGGCCCACTTCCAGGAGGGCTGCACATCAGGATCAGGGTGCGGGGAGCAACAGGTCGCTGGTAATGTTTAAGCAAGAAAAAAAAAGAAGAAGAATATTCTAGAAATCTTAAATAATATATATTTTTACAATCTCTCTCATAAAGCCACCTTGGAATAGGACATGCATGACAGCATTTCCCCAGATGGTGCTAAATATAGCATTCAAACCAGAAAATTACTCATTGATTTGCTCTGTAAGAAGATAAATGTCTATTCAACTATGTTATCCCAGTACGGCCCTTATTGTTTTGCAGCACAACAATCTGAGCGCGTCTCCCTAATGAAGCAACTCAACATGTAAACACAGCAAGCACATGGCACAAGATGAGTCCCTGCCAGCCAACTGCAGCACCCCAGAAGGCCACCCACAGCTCCCAAAAACCAGCGTAACGAGGTGGCCGTGCTCCCCCAGCACAACAGTAGAAATACAACCCAGGTGGCAAATGAACACTGACTAAGGATGGAGCAGAGACAACAGCTAATAATTCGCTGCCTCAAGGGCCTCTAAAGTCACTACTGTTTTGGCTTTGGCTAGAGATAGTTTTCATAACGACAGGTGACTGCCATCTGTAAGACCCTGCCAAACTACATATGCCTAATAATACTCTCTCATTTTATCCACTGTTTTACAGCTCACATAGGGCCACCGCATGCCCAGTCTCATTTGATTCTCTTAACAACCCTATTAAACAGGTGGTGCAGGTACCCACTGCACTGGCTGCATTTTGTATTTCAGAGAGACGCTGTCAAGTAGTATTGTATCTATCTGCTCTTTCACTGAGCCCGTTGGAGGGCCAGCCGACACTGTTCTAGGCACTGGGAGGAGGGGGCGGAGCACAGAGAAGGAAGGAGGGAGAGCAGAGTGAGGTCTCCATGTCAGTGTTGTCGAGGAATTAACAGGTCTTAAGAGGAGGCAGACAGGTAAACAGGTAACTCTAATTCAATCTGGACACAGTTGATAGGGAGGTATTTACAATCCCTAGGGGAAAGGCACGGGCATGGTGACATGATTTTGAAGTATTTTCTGAATTTTAAAAAGAATATTTAGGGCCTGTTTTTCATTCTGATTCTTAGGAAGAAAACATTATAAGATAATTATGAAACAATACGTAGATCGGTTAACAAGCTTATGAAATATTTTATAATTGACTGTTTTCTTGAAACTAACTGCAAAACTTCTAGATAAAATGAGCAGCACTTTTAACCTTAAGTTTACTGAGGCTCACAGAAGTTAAATGGCTCATGCAAGGCAACAGACCAGGAATCTGCATTTATGAGGAAATTGTTCCTGCTCAGTTCTAATCTGGATTCTAATCCAGGGCTTCCCAAGCTTCAGGTATATGCAAGCCACCTGGGGGCCTTGTTAAAATACAGATTCAAGCTCAGTCGGTCTAGAGCGGGGCCAGACAGTCAGCACTGATGCCGTGGCTCGCAGACCTCACTTTGAGGAGCGAGGCTCCGGAGTGGCACCCCTGTGCTAAAAATTCATATTGTCAAAAAGCGGGGGGGTCATAGTATACAAATGCTACCGATGGTGAACCAGTTAAGCAAAAATTAGGACGTAGAAAACTAGGGGGAAACAACCTTAAAATTTAAGGACAGGTCCAGGGTTTTGAAGACCTAATATATAGCTCAAGGGACCACAGAAAAGGCTATTAATGACAAACCTGGACTACTCAAATCCCCTGGGATCTAAGAATGAATCACTGGGGATTCGAAGTTATAGTAGATATACCCCCCAAAAACCAACCAAACAAACAAAAAAAGCACCATTGAAAATTGAATATTTATACAAGATAAGGCCTCATTTGGTGATGAAAACATGGACACATTAATAACATTTACTACTGCCTCGTTTCTGCTCTGTCTTCCTGTGGTGGGCTTAATACTTATTGTTTGTGCTGCATGCACATATATACTATCTTTGATTAATTAATAATGAGAAAACAAATTAAGTATTAATAAATGCAGCCCGAGTAGTAGATGAGGATTAAAATAAGGAATACTTGTTAGCGAAAATATTGGGAACTAATTCAAACTCATTTTATGAAGTTATTTTTATTTATTGTTTTGTTTTGTCCTTGGGGGTTTTTTGTTTGTTTGTTTGTTTGTTTTTTGCATTGGTGTTACACTAGATTAGGCCTATAAAAATTATGGAACTAAGCGAATAAAATCAGAGCTCAAATGTTCTGATTTCAAGTTAATAATAATGGCTACTGTTATAAACAGTCTACAGTGTGCCAAGCAACTACTTTAATTATCACATTAAATTTTCAAAATAACTGAGAGGAAAGTAATCTTATATCAGCATTTTATAAACAAGAAGTCTGAGGCTCAGAGGTATGCAGTAACTTGCTCAGGAAAACAGGGCAAGAAAATGCTTATTTTAAAGGGTTCCTCTTTCTCCACATCCTCACCAGCACTCGTTTGTTAATTTGTTGGTGACAGCCATTCCGACCAGCTGGAGATATTATCTTATTGTAGTTTTAATTTGCATTTCTCTGATGATAAGTGACATTGAGCATCTTTTGATATGTCTATTGGCTGTCTGTATGTCCTCTTTGGAAAAGAGTCTATTCAGGTCCTTCACTCATTTTTTAAAATTGCACTGTTTGTCTTTTTGGTGTTGAGTCTTATAAGTTCTTTGTAAATATTGGATCCCTTTTGCACCGTTGGTGGGAATGCAGAGTGGTGCAGCCGCCATGGAAAGCAGTATGGAAATAACTCAAAAAATTAAAAATGGATCTGCCTTTTGACCCAGTGATCCCACTTCTGGGAATATATCTGAAGAAACTCAAAACACTCATTTGAAAAAACATCAGCACCCCCATGTTCCTCGCAGTGTTATTTATGATCGCCAAGATATGGAAGCAGCGCACGTGTCCATCAGTAGGTGAGTAGATAAAACAACTAAGGGGTATTTACACAGTACAATGCTACTCAGTCTTAAAAAAATTTTTTTTTACCCTTTGCGACAGCATAGATGGACCTGGAGAACATTATGCTAAGTGAAATAAGCCAGTCAGAGAAAGACAAATACCATATGATTTCACTTATATGTGGAATCTAATAAATAAACTGAACTAATTCATAGAGATAGAACAGGGTGACAGCTATAGGGAAGGGTGTTAGGGGGTGGAGGGAAAAGGATTGAGCAAAAAGGAAAAAGGATTCATGGACATGGACGACAGTGTGGTGATTGAAGGGGGGAGCGGGTATAAGTGGGATAAAGGGTAAGGAAAAAATACAATAAAAAATTTTTAAAAAGAAAATGCCTTTGTGGAGATGAAGCCTAAATCTGATTGTGCCCCCAAATCCATTCTTATAATCAAAATCTAAGTTTCAATAGTCTCAAGTTGCTATCAGATTCCAGGATCTTCATCTAGTATATTGAGCACTGAGGATAAATTACTGGTTTATTTTTCTTAACCTAGACTCATTCCAAAAATGTTTGTGAGAGCTAGAAAAATGTAAATAGAGATGATGCCTTGGTGTCTATCCATGGTAATGTTCCCCTTAGCAGCCTATCCATGTGTTGCCACCTCTTTTACAGATTCTGAAATACTCACTCCTATAGATACATGAAGGAGAAGGCCATTAGTCACAGAAAGGTACTGGTGAGCTTGCAAACTGAATTCTCTACCTCTTGCCTATTTGTTGGTGGCAAAATGGCACCAGCTGTTAGTCCTTGGTTCAGCAACCTCAGTACTTGAGTTCTGGCTAAGAAAGAATTCAGACGCAAGACTCAAACTATAAGAGAAAGTTTAAAAAGTCACAGAGGTAGAAGTGAGCTGTAGACAAAATGGGCTCAGGAAATGAGGTACAGAATCAAAAGAAAGGCCCTTGATGCTAAGAAGACAGGGAGAGAGAGAGAGATAAGCACCTTGAGAGATGAAAGAGGGAAGAAAGAGCATGGCCATGCTCTGGAAAAAAGATAAAGGAACCATTTAACCCAGATTTAAGTCTAGCTCCCATGTACTGGCTTGTGACAGATGACTGGCCTCTCTGAGCCATTTTTATCATCCCATAAAAGAGGAATACTACCACATGCTTCATTGGATGGTAGTGAGAACTAAATAACCTTGTGTAGGTAAAGCCCCTGGCACAGGTCAGGTACCAAATAAATACATCAGGAGCCCTTATCAGATTCACTAGCTACCATCTTGGAAGACACAATTTACTTCTGGCATGTTTCAGCCAGATGGGTTCCCAACAGAGGTTGTCCTCGTGGTTTTAGATAGTCCAGAATGAAAAACCTGAGCAATTTTTTACCCAAGCTTATTTCAGGCATATCTTAAAATACTGAAACTGGGTGGCCATAGGCTAATGACCACGTGCATTCTGAAAATAAACGTCGCTTTACAAAGACAACTAATGTGGCCAGAGCTGACTCAGTGTGACCAGCCAGAGGACAACGACCATTTCTCAGGAAAAGCATCAGAGTGGGTACATCCTAATTTGGACATCATTTTTCATCTCTTCCCAGCAGGCTGAGAAGGTGAGTCTGGTAAAGTAATTTCTTTTTCTTTTTTCCCCTCTCTCTGGCCAATTATGTTTTGCTTACTTCACTCGCTTCAAAAAAAAAAAAAAATTTTTTTTTCTCCCAGGAAGCACTCCAAAGTCAGAAAGCATGAAGTGAAGAGCCCGGTACTGCCAAACTGGTTACACTGTGACATCTTAGAGGGCAAAAGGGCGGACCATGAAATACAGCAATGCAACTCTGTCTTTCCTGTCCTTACTAACAGAGAACAAGGGTTTTGTTCAGGGAACGAATACGAAAACTTGAAGAGAAAAAAATATACCAGAACTTTAATTTTTAAAGACTCTCCATGCTCAGGGAAATCTGATGGTGTCTCTGATCCTTTTGCTCTATTCAGCTGTCCCTGCACGTCTAGCACCAGACCTCCCATATTCAAACAGACTGACAGGTATAGATTTTTACCACCACCAGCGAAGGACTTCTTAGTCGGCTCTCAGAGAACACATGTGCGCGGAATGAGTTTTGCAAGCTGACTCAAGTCGGTCCCAGCTGGTTCCTTTCTCTTGCTGAATGGCAAGCCTGAAGAGGCAGCCCGAATTTCAGTAAAGGACAGTCTACCAAGCAGCCATAGTTCTGTGGGCATCTAAGGCATGGCTTACTCTGCAGAGTCAGAAAGGGAACGAAAGAGCTAGCCCTAAGTAATGACATTTGGGGTTGAAGTGGACGAGTGGTAGGGACTTTAGGACTCCCTTCTCAAAGCGGTGAAAAACCGAGAAGCCTTTTGTGGTTTGACTTAATTTGCTTCTCCAGCTTTGTGACTACACTTCCCTGCCTTTGAAGTTCCAGCCAAATGAATTACTCATGCTTCCTCGAATTCACCCTACCTGCTCTTATCCCACAGATGTGCTCGAAAAGTGCATCCTCCAAATGCGTTCCCGTTTGGGGGCACAGATCCCATTGTGCTGTAACCGCCTGCTTGCTGTCCAGTATTCTCTGCTACATGGTGAGTGCTTTGAGCAATGGCGTACTGGACTTTCTCACTCTGTGCCTTCAGTGACTGATAACGGGCATTTCCTAATATTTCTGACTAAATGTGAAATGCATGAATGACTAAATAAAGGATTGAGAAAAGGCAAGAGTCCATTTCTAGCCCTATCATCAGAAAGCTATTGAAAACATATTAAGCCATACCATTTAATGAGTTCTCACTTTGTGCAGATAACAAGCTAAGTGCTTTACATACAGTGTTCCTTTTCATCTTCACACTACCACTGGGAGACAGTAAGAATTATTAGTCCCATTTCAGCAGGAAAAATCATTAGAGGCTCAGGAAATAGAGCAACATGCACAAGTTCACACATTCAGAAAGTAACAGTCAAGATTGGCACGGCGATGTGCGTTCTCCGTATGAGGCTCGGGATTTGAACGAATGCTAAGGACACTCGTGGACACTCTCTCAAAACAATTCACTTTTTTCACTCATTTATTCATCTACCAATTTTTTGCATCCATTCAATATTTATGTAGAACACACTTTAGACAGGGCTCTAAGGAGTGCAAACAGAACAACATCCCTATTTTCAAAGACCTCACAGTTTAATTGGAAACACGATAACACGGAGAGCTGCAATATAAGTTCAGTTCCTCAAGAACTATGAAATATACTAGAAAGTAAAGGAGAAAATAATTTCCATTACAGGAAGTTTTAAGCAGACCTCTGTCTCTTTCCATCCCCCAAATTGTACCCCGACCCCTCCACCAGCAGGAGCACCAAGAAGTAGTCTGTCTCTTAATTAATGACTTAAAAATGTGTTTTGATCAAGGTATTGCCTGCTCAAAAACATTCATTACAAAGCAAAAAACTCTTAGCTTATTCAATCTAGTCCTAGTTAGGTTTCCAGGTTTATCTTCCACATCTCTTAAAATTCATGACTGGTTGTCACCACTTCCTAAATCTGTCCTGTTCCTTCCGACTTCCGCATAGTTGTTCCAGCTACATCCACTGGGATTATATTTCTTCTTTCTATTTAGGCTTTTTTTTTTCCCAACTATAATCTCTCTCTCTTTCCTGGATTCTTCTAAAACAGTTTGCTTCATATAGGTATTTTCACTTCTATAGAGATTTGTCAGAAAATATTGAATTATTCTAGGTTAAAATTAACTATTTATATGTTAGACTCCTGTTCCAGTCTATGCAGAACATCTTACCAATCACAGCAGCTTCTCATTCATCTCTCTTCCCTCAGGGTCTACTCTAACACAATGGCATGTGCTATATACTCAGTGAATGTCTACTAAAAGGAACGGACTGACCAGTTCTGTGTAACATTTACTTGTTCAAACATCCTATTTCCCATTTAGTTTGTGAGCTTAATGAGAACTGAACCCATATACATATACACACACATACATACACTAATATATATATTAAACAACAGAACTATAGACATTTGCCTAGGACCTTCCCAAAGGCAAGGTAGGGAGACTCAGACAATAAGAAAATCCATTGAGAAGTTGACCAAATAAAATACTGCATAATAGTTTCATGAAGTACTAGACAATCGAGGAAGAAAAGCGGGCCAGGTCACATCAATGGTATTCAATGAGCAACGAGCTGCAGCCCAGCTGGATTTAGAGCAAAAGAGAAGAAAGTAGAGGAAAATACTGGAAACATACACAAGTCTACTATGTCACAAAGAGATTCCTTCCTTCCTTCCTTCCTTCCTTCCTCCCTTCCTTCCTTCCTTCTTCCTTCCTTCCTTCTTCCTTCCTTCCTTCCTTTTATCCCTTCTGTGTGTGTGTGTATATATATATACAGAGAAGGGATATATATGTATGTACATGTATACATATATACATATATACACTTATGTGCACACATATATACATATATATGTGTGTGTATACATACACATATGGTATTCTATTATGCCCTAGGCATACTACTTAATGCTAAAGTTTTTGAGAATAAAAAATTTCTCTTTACTTCAGGAATCTCCTGGAATTCTGGTGTGAGAGGCAGAGTATACTGTGATAGGTACTATGTCGGAAGCTGCACTGTGGGAGTGTAGGGAAGCCAAGCAATGCTTGGGAAGCCCTAAAAGTTGCATAGCATTTACCTGGGCCAAGAAGACTGCTGTAGATGAGAGGAAATGGCATTCTAGGAAGGGGAAACAGCATATGAGAGGCATGGCAACTGGATAGAGAATGACAAACCTGGGGCGGGTGGGCGGGGTGCGGTGATGATTCTTCCAAGTTTATGTTTCAGTGGAATAGGTAAGCCAGTCTATCAACAATTGCAATGACAACTTTGTTGACAGAAATGAGCAGATGGTGCCATGTGCAAACAGATCAAGAAAAAACAACTCAGCCTGTTGAGGTGGTTGAGACTATGGAAGACTTCGAGGAGGAGGTGACACTAGAGATGAGTTTGAGTGACAAATAGAGGGTATTCACATAGAGAAGGAGTAGTAAGGGAGGATTTTTATGCTAAACAAAAAGTACCTGAGCAGACATTGGAAAGCTTGACTTAACGGCAGAGCGAGTGGTACAATCTCTCTGCTTCAGAACAGCAGGGAGGAGAAGGGTCTAATTTTATTCACAGTGCTAAATATGTTTTTCCAAGAAAAGCTACTCTAAAGCAGAGGCAGCAAATTCAGGACAGGGAGCAGAATGTCAATGTAAAGGAGGTAGATGGTCAGGACAGAAGAGGTTACATGGGAACCGATGCCACCGTGCTGAGACTCGACAGAGAGTGGTGGAGACTGTGGCAAAGTGGGGAGGGCGGAGCCTGCCTAGGTGCGCAGCTCTCTCTAGTTCGAAGCAACTACTGTCAGGCAGGAGCGTAGCCTCAGAGTTTCTAGATCTTTTGTATTGCCAAGCGGATGCAAACTGCCTGTGTGTGTAAGAAGCTCCGTGATTTCAATATCACACTCTATGTAATGTCCTTCTTTGAGGTTAACAAAACATTAGTGCAAGTCAGAAACATAACAGAACCCTATAGCTTGGGATGTTTGAGTTAAAACTTAGATGGCAGACATGCTAAAACGTAGTTCAAAAATCTGTCATAAATGTTTCCCTTCTAAGTATGAATTAACCTTCTTGGTGTATGGTATAGTCACTTGTGTTTTCTTTTTCCAAAGGAAAAGCCATGAAACCTGATTTTTCCCATTTCTCTGTGTCCTAAGGTCTGGCCTAAACTGAGAATTACATCACAACAGAATAGCAGCATCAATTAGCATGTGCTGTACCATTTTTCTATCTTTTCTATAAAGAAAAACCCATAAAAGCTGATCCCCCCCCCATTTCTTTAGGTCCTGAAACCTGGCCTACCCCTGAGTATTATATCAGCCACTTGAGAAATGATGGGGCCACTAGGAGGCCATCGAGAAATTAGTGCTGACATTCTTAACAACAGAGCAGAGGAAATATTTAGTTGGAGGGCATAGAGGAGGAGGATGAGATAAGAGAAAACTCCCCAAGTGCCTTCTCTCTGGCTGCGTCTTTCTACTTAGACGCGCCACTCCTGCTCCTTCCTCTCTCCTCCATTTCTCAGCACTAAATGCCACGACACGGCTAGGCTGCTGGACTGTCACCACTTGCCTCCATGGAACATATAGATGTTTCGGGGTACTGCGTTAAAAATAGTGATTACCTGGGAAAAAAATGTTAGACCTATAGAAATGGAGGCTCAAAAAGATCAATAATAAGGCTATCAAAAATAATAGCATTTATATGATGCTTTTAGTCCCCCAGGTGCCTTTCTATATCCTAACTCATGTGACAGACACATGGGATAGCTTTACGGGGAGATGGGGCAGACCATCTTTTCCACGCAGAGGAGACGGAGGTTGTAAGCAAATCCCCAATCCGCCACACTCACTCTGTGAGCTTAGACATGGTATCTCACCTCTGTCTGTCTCAGCTTCAGTTCTGAAATGGGAACGTTAGTAGAATGTAAAAATGTTACTGTTTGGAGATCATAAGATATAGCTCATGAGGGCCCGATGCCTATCTTAACATAAAGGGTGTTACTATCATCGTTGTTCTTATTAAGATGTTAACACTATGTAACAGGTAAATCCTGGAGTCCTGACCATTTAAACCACATCTATAGAGTCCAGTTGACAAGTTGAGGGTGGTGGAAAGAGATGGGAGATAGAAAGTGGCTTTGCTAAACTAAGGAAACCAGCCTCCTCCATTGGCTGCAAGGGCTTTCAGGTCCCTGGAAGGACCCCACATACTTGGCCTATAAATGAGGAAAGGAAGAGGGAATGAGGGGAGGTTTTTTTATAATTCAGGCCTAGAAGTGGTCCTTAGTCCTCCCGCCCACATCCCATTAACTAGGGCTCAGCCACATGGCCAAACCGGTTGCAAGGAGCCTGGGATAGCCTAATGGTGTGCTTTGGAAGAGCAGGGAATGGCTTTATGTAAAAATAGAGCCTTCTCTGCCACATGAAGTGACTTTGACCAGGACACCCCAGCTGATGAGTGTGAGAACTAGAACTTTCAACTGAGTCATCTGACCCTGGGTCCAGAACTCTTCTTCCCTGCACAATTGCCCAAGGTCCTCCATGAAAACAGAAGTGAGGTGTCAGATTCTGAATTCCAGGATCTTGTCTCTTACCCTTTGTAGCTGGCAAGATCATGTCCCTGAACTATCAATGGCTGGGTCCTTTCCATCACCATATTGTACTTTATTTCAAGTGCTCTTATCTCTTATAGCTAGCGCACTCGCTAAACTAGAAACCCAACCTTTCTCTGTGATGGCTGAGATGACAGCAGGGAATGGTCTCATTCAGTACCTGCTTCATGTCTCCCCTAGGTGATAGAACTATCTATTCCTTTCCCTTCGATGAGACCAATTTAAAGCCACAGCTGATTGTGTGGGGAGTCTTGATGGGTGTGGGTCTACGGTGTGAGGTCGCACTGCTGCCCCCTTTTTCTGCATGCTGAAACGGAGGATGCTTGGGCTGTTTTTTCAGGGTCAGTGGAGTGTGGCTTTACTGACGGGCATTGGCCACACCTAGATTCTTCTGTGCTTGCTCTGCGCTCTGCTTTAGGTTATTTCTTCACGTTTGGATAGAGCCAGACTTCCGGCCTGCTTGCAGGTAAACACAGAGCGATTTCGAGGGAAGCCCTTCTGGAACCCTCAGTGTAAATCCAAAGCACTGGTGTAGTTCATGGCCCAGACTAGAGAGGTCAAAGGGCGATAAGAGTGCATCTGACCTACCGGTGTCATGCGTGTCCCCATTCAATAGGGTCGAACATGCAAGGCCTGTCTGAGCGACACAACACTTCTTTTTTTCCCAGACAGAAAGCCTCTCATTCAAGGATACACCCCTGAGTAAACTGTGGTGCAAGTCGATAAGCCATGGACTCTCCTTAACAGCTTGGAAACTTAAAGCCACCATCTAGTAGGGTATAGTTGGGTTTCTTTCTAACCTCAAAACCTGTTAGGAAGAGAGTAGAGGCTAGTTCAAAATATAGAGGCTCTGAAAGCAGACAAAACTCATTTCATATACTGGTTATACTTCATAATCACTGCAGGGCAGAGGCTGACACAGTTCTATGGACCAAATCCATTCTACCATCTGTTTTTGAAAATAAGGTTATATTGCAACATGGACACACCCATTCATTTATTTGTTCTCTATGGCTGCTTGCACACGGTTGCAGTGCTGAGTGTGTGGCCTGCAAAACCCCAAATGTTTATTGTCTGACTTCTTACAGAAAATACTGTGGATCTTCAGTTTATTTATTTATTAAATATAGATAATTACGTCTAATGTGAAACCATGGTGAGAATGAAAAAAAATAGTGTATAAAGATATTTAGGGCAATTCTAAGCACAAAATAGATCTTCATGGAAGTAGTTGGTTTCTTTTCTCCAGGTATGTTGTGTTGGGGTGCATCTGGGTGGCTGTAGTGCAGAGACAAAAGGACATGCACATGCAGTGTGACGTATGTAAAGGTAACACTCTTAAGGAGCGACCTCACCCATGTGCAGCTCCCAGACCAAAAGAACAAAGGAAACAACCTATGAACACTTGTAATGTCATCTGTACTCCTGCAGAAAGTGGAGCCTTCCACTATCACAGTTACAAGGCAAATCAACCCTTCCTGATACCCTCTCACTTTATTTACCTAAGAAGTAAATAGTAATCTTTTATCTGTCTAGGGTACTGAAACTCTTAAAATCTTCCCCCAAACAACCCATCTTACACTGAAATGTATTAGATGAGGGAGGACAACCCAAAAAAGAGAATTCTCTTCTGGAAGGCAGGCCCCTTGTAGTACAGGCTTCCCCCATGAGGTGAGTGTTCTAGTAACCCATTTGTATCAGTGTACCAGCTGGTGTTGTTATGAGAGGCTGCATTCGGCTTCAGTGAATTTTTTTTTGAAGACTCCTTCAATGCCTTTGCCCCTTTCTTGATGGGTGATTTACAAGGGCACCTGCCCACACCCCGCTTAGTGTTCAGCAGCTTTTGACCAAAACCAGCATAACCGTGCCTCACCCTCCCTATTTAGCTCTGAGTGACTTTTTTTGTTGTTTCCCCAGATGCAAAAAGTCCTCAAAGGGAAACATTTTGCCAACGTGAAAGAGGTGAAACAAAAAACAGCAGAAGCACTAAAAAGTATCAAAATGGACAAGTTCAAAAACTGTTTTAAGCAGTGAAAAAACATCTTGATTAGGCTCTAGATTAGTCAATTTGCCTATATGGTAAAATCTCATCTTCTCAACAACTCTTCAAGGCAGGTATTATCATTTCGATTTTACTGATGAAGAAGCTGGGAGATGAAATATCCTTCCAAGTTCGTGTAACCAGTGTAGGCGTAGTTACGATTCAAAGACAGTCTAACTCTATTGTGAGTCTATCTGATCTTTGACAAAGTTCACGATGTCAGCAACTGTGAAAGGACTAGATTTTAATAAAACCAAAATGGTATTGTCAGAAAGCCTGGACAACTGGCGAGAGGACGGAAGGAACAAGTTTTATAAATATATTCTGAATAACAATCATTAATATTTTAAAAATCCTTTCTATAGGGACTTTCTATCTCATACATGTCTCAAAGGAAAGTATGGCAAAAAACAGAAACAAAAACAAAAACACCTCTGGATCTGAAGTAAAATAATTCTGGGCTCCATTCTTTTCTTTCTGCCTTTTTGTATTTTTATTTTTTATTGTGAGAGTATGTTTATTAAAGGTGGAGACAGTCAAGCAAAGAAGGATCTAACACGGAAGAAGCACCGGGAGAGGGCCTGGATTGGGCCGCCCTGGTTTTCTGAAAACAGGGAGGAGACGTGAGCCAGGGCGGGGCTGCTATGAGCTCACTGAAAGGTCAGAGGAGATGGAGAGAAGTCAGAGAAAAGACGGGTTCAGGGAGTGAGCCTGGGATGGGCTGCCACTGCCCACTGCTCGTCTGGTTGCAAGACTTGTGGGGTTCCTTAGAACTTAGGGAGAAAAAGCATGACTGAGAAAGAAAGGACGAAGAAAGACATGGGAATGCTCCCAGGAGGGAGAACGCACTGGGCTCTATCCTTGAACAAGCCATTCACCATCTCTCAATGTTTCTCTTTGTAAATGAGAAACTCAAATGGCCTTTTGGGTCGGTCTATCTGAATGTTTATCCCCAGGGCACAAGTCTGGGGACTGATGGCCCAAAGACACAGTACTCCATCTCGCACGTGGCCCAGAGCGTGAGTGGGAAACACACACATACTGACGCAATACATTTTCTTTTCATAGTGCTTTATGCAAAGCACATGAAAATTTAAAGAAGCCAGTTAGACAAAGATACGCTTCATAAAAGTGCAGAGGTGTGAAGATAAAGGAAGAAACAAAAAGGGTATTTGCTTAAGGTTTCAGACATTGATTAGGAATGAAATATATATATAAAGACAGCAAAAAAATGAAAGTATACTAATAAGACCAAAGAAAAGCTTACTCAAAAATATGTGCTTGTATGTATACATACACACACACACATGCAGTCATGCTCCCTCTATGAGCAAATGGTTGAAGAAAAGGTAGCAATTCTAGGTTATTCCTGAGTCCAAACACCTACTTGAAGAAAAGCAGTAAAAGGACAGTGGACAGCAGTTACCGAGGAGCTGCCCTGTGCCAGGCTGGGCAGGGCCGGCTCTCACAGTAGAGAGCACAGGGCACCTGCCCATCGTATCTTAGCACCTTCAGGAAGCTGGCATAATTATCCCCACTTTACAGAAGCAGACAGTGCTCCCACAGGCAACTATTTTGCCCACGACCACACTCCTAGTTAGTAATTCAGAGAAAGGTCTAGCATTAAATCTGGCATCAAATCCAGATCCAAAGATTACATCCTTTTCTCTATTACAATTCCAAAGAAATTTGCACCTTTATCAATATCATTCTGGGTAATTTTAAAAAAAGCGAGAATAGGAGGGCTGATAATTAGATTCTCTGTTTTTATAATGGAAGAAACTGGCATTTAGAAAAATGAAGCAACTTGCCTGACCGCACACTCCAAGTAAAATGGTCATGGGGTCCAGAGGTTCTGACAGATAAACCGGTTCCTTGGTTACTATTTTATGATAAAACTGTTGACTCTTAATAACAGATGTTTTCTGTTGAGAGGCATATGTTGCACATTCAGAGAACAGGCCTGAGAGTTGCATGAATCTGTTCAAATCTGAGCTGCAACATTTATTAGCCACTTGGGAAAATTGGCTAATGTGTTCTTCTGGGGTCTGGGGATAACGACTTACTACCAAGGGTTTTCGTGAGAGTCAAATAATTTAATGTGCCTGCACAACAGTAAGTGCTCCACGTAAAATCTGTGGTTGTCTTAGGTGGGCGTCTTAAGCAGCAGGCCACAAAATGAAGGTGTGTGCTCCTAAGAGAAAACCAGAAGGAAGCCAGAGAGACAGGGCAGCGAAGGAAAGGGAGCCAAGGAAAGGCGCCCTTTCAGGTCAACTCTCAGCTTTGGCCTAATCCTGCAGGAGGAGACCAGAGTACAAATTGTATCTCCAAGTTTGCCATGTTCTCCGCTTGCCTTTGCAAAGGGAGATGAGCTTTCACACTCCCGCACCACTTCATCATTGAATAAAAGTTGCCATGGGTGGGGAGGGAGGATGGGATGCAAAATCTAGGACCATTTGGCTCTTTATACCTGCAGGCAAAGCACCTGGAGTACCCTAAGGGCAGAGCAACAGGACAGGATGGGGGGGGCAGCAGGAATGTTGATAATAATAGTATTATTACGTTTATAATATTACCTTCTATTAGGATGGAAATGGCACAATTCTTTCATGTGCCTCATTTCCAGGAACCCTAGGAAAAACCCATATATTCTTCTTGAGTCTAAGGTACAAGTCAGGGCAAAGCCAGTGAAAGGATATCCCTTCACAGGAAGATACACATTCCAGATGATGATCAAAAATGGAAGCCCAGAACTGGAAGCTTTATTAGGCAACCTACAGCATCCATTTCATCTCAGGCACAGCTCTCAGTTGAGGGACCAGATCCCAGCCTCTGTGATTTATGGGAGATGAGAGGCACTGAAACAACAGCAAGTGGAGACTGGGAGAGGCGGTTGTTTTTATCACGGTAATAAATGCATGTTCCCAGAATCACTGAAACCTTTTTATTTTTAAATTCTCTACCCCTTACCTAATACAGTTAAGGGCTGAATTAATTATACAATGGATAAACAAAGAGATGCATTGCTTCCTAGGGGCTCAAAAGGAGATCCAGATTATCTTCCTGCACTAATGCTACTTAACATATAAACATCCAGTCCAGGCGTAAATTAGCATGAGACATTGCTTGAAAAAAATAAATCTGTCCCCAAATTTTCTGGTTCCAGCTGGTCTCCTGGAACAATTCTCAATAAAGTTTTGTTGTTTTTTTTGTGTGTTTTTTTTTGCTTGCTTCTGCTTCACATTTTTCCTTGATCAGGGCATGCTATGTCCTAAAGTCATGAGAACAGATCATTGGGCAAAAAGTAAGTAGAGAGACACAGGCAGGTTTTTCCAAAGCCACAGCTCAGAAGTCCTAGGACCATGTGAGGAAAACAGCTCTGACCCTGGCTTAAGGAAATGAGAGTCCATGGTCTTGATTTGGGGACTTTAATCATGGCGGTGGATTTGCCCGAATGTGGGAAGCCTAGACTTATTAGAAATAAAATTGGTTCTGGGGAAAAATATTTTAAAAGGTACATTTTAAAGCTGCAATGTCACCAGGAGAGACCCGATGCCAAAACCTTCTCACAGGAAAGAAGTAACACATGTACTCAATGCAGACCTAGCCTTCAATTCCAGAGCTGAAGTTGACTAGCTAGGTTATTTCTTACAAGTTCCTCAAAGTCTGTGACTCTCCATTTCCTTATCTGCACAATGGGGAAAATACGTTAGGCATCTCATACTTTTATTGTGAGAATGTAATGGGATAATTGATGAAAGACATTCTGGGAAGTATCGACCATGAAAAGCTCTTAATAATTATGAGGCATTATTAAGGTGTCAGTTACTTTGTTGTGTGATTATGGGTCAGCCCTGAAGACTTTGGAAAAGCCCATAAATTCATGTGATGTACCAGACCACCACAGCAGTGGAATACGTGGATGATTCTGGAAGATAAACTAGCTGCAGAGGTTCATGACGGTGGCATGACATCAGCTGAAAAGGCAATACTAGAGAAATTGTGTGACAGATTATTTGGTTGGAATGTATTTTAGTTTTCTATAGCTGCATGGCAAATGACCACAAATGTTGGAGCTTAGAACAACACACATTTATTATCTCATGGTTTTTGTGGGTCATGAGTCTGAGCATGGCTTAGCTGAGTCCACTGCTCAGGGTCCTAAGACTGTAATCAAGGTGTTGTTTGGGCTGTGTTCTCATTTGAAGGCTTAAAGGAGGAAGGATCCATCTCCACACTCAATCGGGGTGTGGGCAGAATTCACTCCTTGTAGCCAGTGAATTCAGGAACTGGTTTTCTGCTGGCTGTGCTGTGGGGTGGATGCCACCTGCAGTTCCTAGAGGCAGATAACAACTTTTTTTGCCATGTGGGCTTCTCCAACCTGGTGTCACCTGCTTCAGTCATATGCATAGGGGCCTTCACTCCAGCCCTGCCCCCCAAATGCCAGAAAATACTCAAGCCATTGTAAACATTCTTGGGGGTCACTTTTGCCTCCACCGAAAACTTTATTATTTGACCTATAAAGATTTTCATACTTTCTCAGGTGTGTGGTGGGGTGTCATCAGTCTTGGCATCTGAATCACACCGTGAGTGGGGGTCCCTTCCATTCTGTGTGGTAGTATGCTGTGCAGTTATCTCAAGGAGGAAGCATGGGGGACACTCTAAAGTTGGAACCCAAGCATGGCTATGGGTAACAGGAAGAGGGATCTAAAGCTTTTGAATTATGAGTCTACAATTGTATCAGTCGAATATTTCAAGCACTTGAGTGTCCCTAACTTAGCAGGTTCTAAGCGCAAAGGGTTTAAAGTGAACTCTGTAGCTGCTGAAGGAATTAGTCTACTTATTCTGTTCACTCATTCATGGTTTCATCCATCCATTCATTCTAAAGAGATTTACTGAGCCTCTGTTGTGTGCCAACCAAATGTTAGATGCTACAGACACAGCCTACACATGGCATACACTATTCCTGCCTTCATATGATTCCTACTTAATGGAAAATACAGAGAAATAAATAGACAATTACATCATTAAGTGATAAGGGTGATAGCAGGTCAACTTTGTGGTGAGAACTGAGGAGAAACATCTGCTCCACTTAACTGTGGTGACCTGAACTGAGAATTAAAAGACAAGTTGGAACTAATCCAGCAAAATGTGGAAGCACAGATATGGGGGGTGTCATGAAAGAGCAATAGTGGGTGTGTGGAATCACCCAAAAAGACAGAGAGCATGTGAAAAGGCCCAGCAGCAAAGAAAGATTTAGAATATTCAGGGAACTAAAAGTACTTCAATAATTTAGTGTAATAACAAGATGTATCTGTTATTTTAGTCTCTACAGAGCTTCTGAAATAATACAAAAGCAGAGAACATCCACTGTTATGACTAGAGTCGGTAAACTTTATATTCAGAAAGGTTCTATTTTTTGTTTTCTGGTGTATAAAAGTCAGACCTAGACATATTGAATTAAAATATTTTTGGAACGTTTTATGTATTAATGGGGTAGTCTGAACACATGCTTATTGGATCACCTGTGGAACTTTTCAAATGGATTTAATTCTCCAATTTTTTCTGGAGTCATCACAATGTAACATGGAACCTACATTTCTGGTTGCCATGGTGAATACTCTTTATGTCCAACACTTAAGAGCTGTGTAGTTTTGGGTTTCTCTGAGCCCCACTTTCTTCATTCGTGAGTAGGCAATAAAAATATTTGCAAAAATAACACTTAGGAGAATATGGGATTTCTTTGATTACATGTACTCTGCCTGTGTTCCATACCCAAGAACTGTCATTAGAATCCATTCCAAAGTTGGAAAAAGACAGCAAGCATCCTCAGAGGGGAAACCTCTGATCTAAACTTGGTTTCACAATGAAGGTTCCTCTGGTCTGTGTAGGGCAGGGCTGCCACTGTTGATTCTTTTTTATGCCAATGTCTGAGAAACTTAATGAGTTTTAGTGGTATTTATGGTGGCATTTGGAACCTCAGGACGTATGATTGAGATATGAAAAAAAGACCAAAGAAAACAGAACTCTTAAAAGTCAAAGTAAGTGCTAGAGTTTATGTCTTCACTTTGGGTTGACTTCTAAATATCTTTTGAAGTGTCTCTACATAATCTCACCAAGAAGGGGTATTACGGCTGAGAAGAAAGGAGAGAGAGAGAAAAAAAAAAACATTTAAAGGATGTAAAATATGTTCACATATAATTTCAACTAATATTTATTAAATATCTATGGGAATATTTTTTAAATTTCTTATTTTTCAGCACTAGATCAGTGCAGAGTAAAATCTGTCCAAGAACAAAGTCAGAGGAGGGAGATTCAAGGTCTTGATAGAGCTGTGCTTCTAGGAGAGCCTGATTCTGAGGATGACCTATGTCCCCGGGGACTGACAGGGAACAGGAGGCTAGCACGCCAAGGTTATCATGAGGAAAAGGCAAAGCAACATTCTCGTCTTTCACTGAAGATGCCAAACATGGTTGGCAGTGAAATCCTTCTGTCTGCAAACTCAACCAAATGAGCACGAGCGAGTGCTGGCACCATCTTTATGTACCTTGAACTTATCCAAAGGGAGAAGACAACAAAATAACTTGTATACAATTTCTAGGGGTTCTTCATGTCTTGATCGGCATGAGGAAGAGGGACCTTGTGGGTGAGGAAGACACTTTAAGCTCCTGAGGACTGCAATTATAAATACTGAACTTCCTTTTTACTACACGAGCTTCCCATTTAGGAGAAAAGGAACTATCACTCACTTGTTATCTTGGCCCTTATTTCAGATGTTGTTTCTTGTTGTTCAGTGTGGTAAATAAACATCTCAGGCACATTTGCAAAGTTGCTTTCTTGAGCACCAATGAGAAATCTGTCCCCAAAACTGACACTAACAGCTGCCAGCCCTGCAGCCATTCTGCCATTTTTTAAAAGGTCAAACACAGTGATTCCTGAAAGATGACCCAAAAGGCCCTGGAAGTCAGTTAAAATGCTTTCAGATAGTAAGGGCTATCAACAGGGTTCATTTATAATAATGGAGTTGAAAAATCAACCCAATTGTCTAAAAGCAGCAGATCAATTAAGTAAAGTGTGCTATAACCTTAAAACAAATTTCCATACAGTGATTACGATCGAAAAATAAAAGCATATTTCAAGGCGCCGGGAACTGCTCCTGCAGAGTTAAGTTACAGACACAATGTGCACCAATGTGATTCTATTCTTGCAATATATTAATGTGTATATGCCTAGGATGCCCTTTCTCTTCTGTCACACCTCTCCCTCTCCCTCCCTCCCTCTCTCTCCCTCCCTCCCTCCCTCTCCCACCCCCTCTCGCTCTCTTTGTAGAATGTATTCACTCTCTTTCAGATTTCACTCAAAACTCAGTTTCTTGTTGCCGCCTTGTCTGCAGACTCCACCGACAAGCCCAAGCTCTCCCCAAATACTTCAATGCCCATACGCTGTTTATTGTTCCTCCTTAGCATTTATAACTTGGTAGCATGCTGAATCTATCTGCAAAGGTCCTGAAAAGAAGCAGATGGGCCTCAGAATCAAGTAATTAAAAAGAATTCAATGCACGGACTATTTACAAGAGAGTAGTCAGAATTAAGGAAAATCAGCAAGATACTGCAAAGCATCCTGGGATGAGCACCAATGGGGGAGCAGCCAATGCCACTCCCAGAAAGGAAGGGCAAGGGGAGAGAGCAGTTACCAGAACCTGCAGAGAAAGTGCCGAAGAGGTTGCTGGACAGGAGTCGCGGCCTGTGTGAGGGAACACAGTCACTGCAAACCCATGGCCCAGCATCAATAAACATGCTGGCCTCTCTGGCCTCCCACTTTCTGAAGTCGACAAGAATCAGAAGACAAAGGGGCTGACTGATGTGGTCTTTAAGGTTCATTCTCCAGCAGGGCAGTGTGGAAATATCTAAGTGGAGTGGAGACTACCCAACAACCACAATGTTTGCTTATTTATTCATGTATTGACTCAACCCACTAAAATGGAATTTCTGAAAGCATGGGGATTGTTCCCTGTTTTGGCCACCGATGCGTTCCCAGCACCTGGAAGACTTAGTAAAGTAAATATTTGCTGACTAAATGAATGTTTAGTTATAGATATAGGTATCTGAGCAGTATATGATGGGTGATTTTAACTTCATGTGACTTCCTCTATTTTCCAAGTTTCTTCAATAAATGTATTTAAATATATTTTTACAATGAGGATATACTGGAGAGAAGGAGGTTGGAGTCTGGAAAGAAAGCAGGGAAAAGGAAGCCAGTTCCTCTTCTGGAATTCAGGAATTCATCAAGTAATAAAGCTGGTGCCGTGATCCCCAGCGCTGGACCATGTAGACTCAGACATGTCCAGGAAGCACCGATCAATATTACCTTTCCGGACATTAACATACCCCAGACCAATTCTCCCACATATTATTTGTGCTGTCAAGACAATATTTAAATAATGCATAATTAAACAACAGACAGCTCTGAAGACACAAGTGGTGCACTGCTCAAGCAAGAATTCAGCCTTGTTTTGACAAAAGGAATGTAAGACGTCCTTCGGGGTTTGACGACTGCTATTTAATAAAACCAGATAAGTAGCTCGGCAGTTCCTTCTCCTGGCAGAGGTCCCCAACCTTTAGCAATCCGTGTCCCAAGCGAATATCATTACTTGCACTTTACAGTTACCTGTAAATTATAATTACCTGTATTCCATCATTGGTCCCTAAACACAAGGTCGGCAGTGGTTTCTAGCAACATGTTTCCCAAGACAGAAGTTATTCTGTCAGCAGCAGAAATAATGACTGGATGACATAAAACCGTATTTTATTAGTTGACTCAAAATATATATAGTAAAGTCCTGTTAATAGCGCCTCATCGTACCCACGTATTACCTGCCCCAAGCGCTAGGTGCTCCTCAAGCAGTTGTCATGATAACACCGAAAGCCGACAGAGCGGCTGTTGCTATCTTGCACATTCGCAGGGTCTTTCGGGAGGGCTGCCCGCATTCTGAATGGAATGCCACAGATGCTTACTTGCAGGCCTAGGTATGAATGTTGCGCTTTCCTTTTACCACCTTCCAGCTCAGAAATAAATGAGCTGCTATTTCTGTTCACTGCTGACCCCTCCCGCATGTCTCGCTTTTTAGCATTCTGACTGCACATTTACAGCCCAAACACTCCTTGAATGACCCCCCAGAACAAAACAAAAGAACAAAAAAAACAAACCCACACCAAAAATACACGGAAGTGTCTTGTCAATCAACAGGAATAAAATCTTAGATGCAGTTCATAAATATAATTAAATCAAGGAAGGTTTCAAGTCACGTATGGTAGGTATTTACTTATTCATTTCTATATTTTTAAACTAAATACTTTTCCTCGTAGTTACCACGCAATGTCTTTCAGAGCATCTCGTACTCTGAGAACAATTCCCAATTAGGTCAATGGCAATAAAAATGTAAAACGAGGCATTTTGTCAAGAGGAGGGGAGAATACACAATAGCTATGGCTGTCTGACGTTTCCTGGTGCATGATTAAAGCGCTGACTTTCTGGGTAAAGACCTTCGTTCTCAAATGTTCCAAGGTCCCTGGGCGGCCTGGCCAGGACCTTGCTGGCTCACCAGGAGTGGCAGCATCAGCACCTTTTATTGGAGTGATGAACTGGTTAATAAACGATAACCAAGTTCATACAGTGTAACAAAAACTGATTGGACACCCCAATTCATCAGGGTTTTACCTTCAGGCTGGATTAGCAATGGCAGCCTCAAGAAAGGGGAAAGGTCAGGGGTCAGAAGGATACAAAGCAGCCCTGATGAGAGCACAAACACCTTTCCTTGGAATTGAAATGAAAAAGAAAAGAGAATTGTTTGGTAAATACTTTTCTCTGTGGTTCGGCAGCATTAAAAAACTAATTTGTGTGTTCATCTAACTCCTTTTCATGCAGTTAGCAAAACCAAAACAAAGTGTAAAACGGTGAGGAGCTACATCTATATGTAGATATTGATATAGAGTATATAATATCGGGTTGGCCAAAAAGTCCAGTTGGTTTTTTCTGTAAAATAAAAGACACTTTTTATCATTTTCACCAACAACTTTATTGATTTGGATATTTTGAGTGGGCCATCTATCTTCTGCGTGGTATAACATTGATTGTTCTCAGTTAACGTCTCGATTTGATCGCTATCAACTTCAGCTAATCTATCAGACTGTGGAGCATCATCCAGCAAGAAATCTACAGCTGAAACTTCGCAAACCACTTCTGATATGTTTGAGCAGTCACAGCCCTTTCTTCACACACTGAACAAATCTTTTTTCTTTTTGTGCTTCAGTTGGATTTTTACCCTTCTTGAAATAATAAAGCCTAATATGCCGAATATGTTGCATATTTTCTTCCATCTTCACTATTAAATTGGCTACACAAAAATTCACCAATTTTGAAAAGTTTTTTTTTAAATGCACGCTGATATGACAGCTATTACAAACTAACAAAATTGTTTTGACTGAAGTAAAAGACAATTAAATGCTACTAGAGCCATCTCATGGAAAAAACAAACTTTTTGACCAACATCATATATATATATATAAACATATAAGGAAATATTACATAAAATATATAATATATACATATATAATATATAATATATAAATATATATCATGCATAAATATTATATAAAATAAATATCATGCATAAATATATATTATATAAATATATATTTTATATAAAATATAGAATATAAAATATAGAATATTCCTAGGATAGAAAAGGAAAGAAACCCATATCAGATGAAGGATTTGGTCGTGGTTTTGCTAATTCATGTCATTTAACTAACATTCCTAAGTGTCTTCTAGGTGCTAGGGATTCTGCTGAGACCTGGAGATTTAACAGAAAACATGAAGTCCTGTGCCTTTGAGAAGCTCAGAGTCTCATGGAGAACACTGACAAGAAATCAGTCTCACACCAGGGATGAGCCCAGGAGTCTGGAGGTGCCCATAGAAAGGGAACCTGACCTAAAGACGAGGCATCTAGGAAGAGGTGCTATTTCACTGACCCTTTGAGAACTGGCAGAATGTGGCCATTTAAACGAGGCAGGAGGCGAGCACAGATGGCAGAATACACAGGACAGGATGAGGTCATCGAGGAGACTCCGATAATTCTCATAGCTGGAATAAAGGGAGCTTTTGAGCTGGTGGGGTGGTTTGGAGAAGTCATTTTCCCTTTGCTTCAAAAAACCGTCTAGAGAACAGGGCCATAATCAGTTAACGAAAGGCAGGCCTTCAAACAATAGGAGGGGTTTCACGTGGAGTCAACACATGACCTAATAGCTCATAATTTTGGGCAAATTCCTTAAATGCTATGAGCCTTCATTTCCTTATGTGGAGAAAGCAGATAATGGTCGCTTCAAAAAATAGTAGATTAAAAAAATCAATAATTTTGATAGCGGATAGTATTCAATATTATTACTATTATTGGAACCCACTGATCCATGGTTCTTTTCGTCCCTTAAAGAAAAATTGTTTCCCTTTAGCCTGCTGTCTCTGTTCATTTCTGGAAAGGAACTGGCCACACCTTTGGGGACGTAAAGTTTGCTGCACACCATCACAGGGACAGAGGCTGGTGAATAGGACCACATCATCTTGAGTTCCAAGAAGGTCGAGCATTGTATCTGCCCACTCCACTCTTGAGTAACCTCTGGTTCTGAAGCAGCTACTTGGATCTGCAAATGCTGAGAATTCAGTAACCCTCCTCTTTCACCTCAGTGCCTAGCTCAGAGTCCCCAGCTAGGTCCACACTGGTTCCATCATGACCTGGTGATTTTTAAGTGGCCCCAACTCCATAGGAAAGGAAGCAAAGAAAAAGTGACTCCTCTCTGTTTTTCTAGATACAGGTACCAGTTTCCTGCTTCCCAAATGCTGCAGTGAGAATCAATGATTGAGAGCCAGTAAGGCTTCCACTGACTCAGAGTACAAAGGGACTTGATTTATCCTGAAGCATGGCAGGAAAAAAAAATAATACAGGTGTGACCCTGGCCGTAAATAATGCAGATTTACTCTCTGCAAATTTGATAACGTCAGTGATGCTGGAAACATACTGACCCAAGTGTATGGGGTAAAACTCTATTCTGGCAATCAATTGTTTACAGGGTTGACATATTTACAACATCTGTTTTAAGGTTTTGAAGTTTAAAACTGCTGCTTTCCATTGACTGTACTGACATTTTCCCCAAGCTCTGCTTAGCTAGACTGGTACCTCTGCTCGTTCGACCTGGAAAAGCACACCCAGGTCATCAAAGTTTCTGAGGACAATGCAAAGCACAATGTACCACATGGTACCTCTCACCTCCTCTAAGAAGCAGCAGGTCACTGCCCCCGTTGTGGGAAGACAGACCCTTGGAACTGGAACCAGAGACTTGGTTTACAATTTCTTTTTATAAGTACTGCCAAGTCGGCATATTGTTTATTCAAAAGTTGGGGGGGAGTCCTGAGTCCTTCCATGTCTGTGACAACAGTATGATATCTGGTTGGTTAAAGATTAGAACATAATTAAAATTACTGCTTTGTTTACTGTTGTGCTCCTAGGCTGAGGGGCAAAGAAATTCCACAGTGAAAATGCCCCGAACTGTCTGTAAGGCATTTAGCAAATAATATTTTATTATCTTATTGTAAATGAAATAGAAAAAAAAATGAGCACCCAATTAATGAAGCTGGCCACTTCTGAAAGAAAAGAGTAATGAAAGGCAGGCCTTCAAACAACAGAAGGGATTTCATGTGGAATAATAGTAACATTCTAATATTATTCGTGAGGCTTGGAAAAACCTAAGAAGTTATCAAATGTCTTCCCAGTTGTGAGTTCAAGGCCACTTCTGAGTGATTTCCTGAAGTCCTAAAATAAGTCATACAGATATAGGAAGAACGTGGGAAGCTGTGTTTACTGTTAAGTCAAACCACATTTACTTGCCTTCTCTAACATAGCAAGACTATCTCCCCACCTCTACCCCTATTCCTACAAAATTCTGTCAAACAGTAGTGCAGGTTTTGCTGTGAAGACATTTGGTATATGTGAATAAAGTTCATAATCGGTTAATGTGAGTAAGGGAGATTATTCTAGATCATTAGGGTGGGCGGGTCGAGGCTTCCCTAGTGAAGGGATCCGCCTACGAAGGCGGCTCCGGGCCCTGCTGACAGTCCTGGCCTGCCTTTCCTGGTTCCCTGCTCTATGGCTTGGAACTCTCCTAGCTATCGCTCCCACGGTCTTATGTGCGAATTATGGGTCGTACATATCTTAATTTATATCTTTTACAGGTTGTCTTTTTCTGGGTTGAACCCCAACTGGTGCACTCAGATAGGAGGCATCTCACGGGGTTCAAGTTGACATAAGGTCATCTGGCAAAGGAAATATCATATATGAGAAAAATGTAAATTAACTGAAAATGAGAAAAAGGACTGTAAAATGAGTAGAAGAAAGTGACCATGTTATAATTGAGTATTTCTTTCTCTGTACATTGTGCTCTTAACATTTTGCACTTCCTTATATTTGTTCTTTTAATATAAATACCTAGATATGTAAAATAAAATTTAAAAATCACAAAACGGTATTATGTTATTGATTCTTATTTAGTGAGGCTTAGTCTGTCACTATTTTCTACTCAATTAATAAAAAATGGGACAAAGGTGACAAATTTTGATAAGAAGGTTAAGGAAAACTTTTCAAATTACAGAATTGCTCAGGAAAGAGAGAGTTTGTCAAAGTATTTTGAGGAGATGGATAATAGAAATGTGTTGCTTCTTTTGCTCATAGGGTTGAGGTCTAGCTTTATCAAATGAATTTTTTTTTAATTTTTAATTTATTTTTAGAGAGAGGGAAAAGGGGGGAGAAAGAGAGGGAGAGAAACATTGACTGGAGCGAGGCACCGATTGGTTACCTCTCAGATGTGTCCCAAATGGGAACTCAAACCCTTAACTGAGGCATGTGTCCTGACCGTGAATCAAACTGGCGACGCTTCACTTCGCGACGATGTCCAACCAACTGAACCACACCAGTCAGGGCCCAAATGCATGGTTTTGACAAGGGGTTCTATTACTAACCCAGTGTCTCTGCTTCTTCATGTCAATGCCTTACCATTGTAATACTGGTGGCAGCCAGAAAATGTTAAATATCAAAGATCCATTATTTTTGTCACCTTGCACAAAATTATAACTATAGCCGTCACCAGAAAACACTTTGGAGTCAAACACAGCTCTGGGGTTGAAGCCAAAAGGCTGACCCCAGCTGTAATGAAGGAAGTAAACTAGAGTCATAAAAGATTTCGATGAAAATGATAAGCTGTGAGTAGCACAGGTAAGTAAGGCTTTTAAATGGATGTTCAGAACCTGAAAGGTTCCCTTTAAATAAAAATTTATGGTTTTACAAACACAGGACATTTTAAAATGGACTCACATGCAGGGAAGAATAATGAAGAGAAATACTAAAGGTAAGCTCTAAAGACAGCAACGGCTTTTGCACAATTTCTCTAAAATCCATCACAACTGAATCACGAACAGGTTCTACATTTAATAGGAGGTTGCTCTCTGACACAATAAATCCAGCAACAGTATTTTAGTTACTTACCAAGTGATTAAACTGTAGTAATTTATTCTACTTTTATACCCGTATTTTCCCTCCAGGATCCTAAAAGATTTTACTGCTTCCCATAAAGCATTTTCACTTTAAATAATCAATATTGATTTAGCTATATCCTATTATCTTTTAGATTTATTTTCTTATTTTTCATGAAATTCTAGCCTCCATACAGTTTATGAGGAGATAAAGTAGCTCACTTCTAAAAACCCTTTCTGAGCTTCTTCCATGCCTTTTCCTGCCTACCGATTCTGGGTAATGACATTTGACAACGCTCCTAATTGTGACTTACTCTGTTGTTCTTAATAGAAAATTTTTAAAGAGGGAAGGGATGAAATGGATGTGCTACATTAAAAGTAAAAACTTCATAAAAATGTAAAACTCTAGGCTTCTGAATAAACATTTAAGGCAATATTGAGCTATCTAGTCAGCAGCATACCTGATAAAACAATGTTTCCCATTATGTATTCCTTATACGTCCGGGTAGTGATGGATTTGAGTCTGCGGGGGCAGGGATCTGCAAGGAAAGTAGAAGAAACCACTGAGTGAAGTTAACACAACATCATGGACAATAATTTTTACTCAAATATTTATGGGAAATAATTCATATAGAACCAATAAGAATCATATTATTTAAAATGTTAATATATTCAATATTAATATATTATTAAATAGTGTCAAATGTGAAAATTACATACTATAGTATGTAGTTTGGCATTATATGTCATAGGATAGAATGCTAAATTGTGGTGGGAATTTTTAAAATAAATTGCAACAATTATCAAAAATCAGGGTTTGGGAAATACCTTCAGATGTCATTAACATCACTTCTTATGTTAGACATTCATTTTCCCCTGTTTTTCTTTCCCTGTCTTAGTTAAAAATAGATGTCCATGCTCCCCTTTTATTGAAGAGCACCTCGGTGGGAAAATTTGATCAGTATCACGCTAGAGGTGCCAGGCCTGGGGAAGGGTGATCATAAAGACTCAGCATTGTGATCAGGGTAGATCACGGTGACCGAGAAAGAGTCAAGGAAGACCAAGAGTCTCTGGTTCCAGTTCCAAGGGTCTGTCTTCCCACAACAGGGACAGCGACCTGCTGCTTCTTAGAGGAAGGTGAGAGGTACCATGTGGTACATTGTGCTTTGCATTGTCCTCAGAAACTTTGATGACCTGGGTGTATTGAGAGCTAAGGGCTGTACTTCCTCATGGGAAGGTCCGAACAAACGTCCAAGTTAGTTAAGGGAGCCATGAGGATGGGACTAAGCAAGTAGGAATGTTCCAAAGATCGCTGAATCCAAGAACCTCTAACACGATCCAAGGCGGTGATTGCTACCGATGTGTTTCTATCAACCTCTACTACAGAAAGCCTAGACATAAATGTGCAAACCCTTTGGAAGTTGAAAGGCTTCTGTGGGTCTCTAGCCGGTGTACCTTACTGTCAGTGTCTTCAGGCAGAGCTACACCTTTAAGACTACAGGCTGGTCTGGAATAAAACAAGGGACATGGGGAAATGAAACCAAATGCCTCGACTTCATTTTTATAATGGCTATAAAATTCTGAGGTCTAGGCAAGGAGATAACCTGACATAGTTCAGCCCAAGCATCAGCTCCTGTTCACTGAAACACACTCATGGGTGAGGTGGGCTTTTCTTCCATGAGAATACTACTTAGTCGGCAATGCTGCTTGGAAATACCATACAGGAAAAAGGGATGTTGGTCAGATAAATGGAAGGCCACTAAGATCTGATGGCTCCTAATCATGACCAAATCCAAAATGCTTGCTCTCGTTCCTCCCTCGGGTCTGTTTCCCGCTTACTAAAATGGAGAACACGACTCAACGGAAGCCCACAGGGGGTCATATGTTTGGTCCTTTTCAAAAGACAATTAAAAATCACATTTATAGATTTATTTGATAGATATTTATATTATCTCTTCCTTCAAAATCAATGGAATTGTGTATGAAACAAGTAAGGACATCTAGCATGGTCACTAGTTAGAGTCGAGTCTATAGTTTTCTCAGACAAGTTAAAATTCTGTTCATTCAATTAATACCTTTAAACTAGTTATAAAGAATGATTTTTAAAGAATATCAACTGAGACCGAATCCCCACGTTGTAAAGCAATATGTACAGTTTAAGAGCACTTTTGAATAATAATATGTTAAATTTACTTTGCTTATTTAATTTTGCTCTATTGCAAGTAAGACATTTTAGTCCACATAGACATATGATTACAATTGATTTAAAAAGGTATACATGTTCTTTACCTCTCCCTTTACATCTCCCTAAAGCTTATGTTCACAAGCCAGAATCTAACTCCACAGAAATGGTAATAGCTCATATAATGTGTGATTTTTCTTCCTTTGTACAAAATAAGGGTATGCCTTAAATTGGGACTTTTCCATGCATTTTCCACAGACAATTTTTTAAAGATTTATTTATTTATTTATTTATTTATTTATTTATTTATTTATGAGAGTGGGGAAGGGAGGGAGAAAAAGAGGGAGAGAGACATCAAGGTGTGGGAGATATGTGGTTGCTTTCCGAACACCCCCAACCAGGGACCTGGCCCACAACCTAGGCATGTGTCCTGAGCCAGAATTGGACCGGCAACCTTAGTTTGCAGGATGACACCCAACCCACTAAGCCACACCAGTCAAGGTTCCATAGACAATTTAACAGGGTATCATAAATCTTGATATTTATTTGTTTTTTATTTCCTTCCTTAGCCCCACTCTAATGTCCCCAGGTAAGTAAATCAGATTCTAATTTAATAATTCTCTCCTTAGCAAACAAAACATAAAACTATTTGAATTGAATTCACCCTAGCAGGATACTAGCATTTCCTAGCATTTTGCACAATAGGTCATTGAATTTCCCATCATTTGCACCAAAGAATGAGGCACCCCTGCCCCGACAACCCATATTCTGAGCTTCAATAATTCTCCCATCCTCCCACTCTCTTTCACACACACACACACACACACACACATTCCTCCTTCATTTACAGTATCAGCCTTAAGTAGCTGTGTGTTCACAAACAAGGCTTTTTTCTTACCCACACTAATACTCTTATTTTATGAGGTAAAAGCAATAAAAGAAATTTAGTGCTTGTGCCCTTATCTAATCCATATTTAATGCACAGATGTCAGGGGTGATCTGACAGAAGAAAAAGGAGATACATTTCTCTGTATTGTAAAAGAAAGAATTTGGATTTGGGTCTGGATTTTCTATTTACGTATCTTTGAAATACATGCAATCATGCTGGCACAGAAGGACCTGGTGGACTTTTTCAATAAACAGCAAGAGTGTTAGCCCATTTCACAAGCTTATCTTACAGGTAGAAAAAGATGCATCAAAAACACGCAACAATAATTATCTTAGAGCTGTATTGCACCTTTCTTCTGAGACTCTTAAAACATTCCAGAAATGATGGTCCAAATCCTTTGCTCAGCACATAACCATCAGCCTCTGGTTCTATCAGTGACAAATACAAATACATCACAGTGGCTGAAAATGACCCTCCAAATAACCACAGTTCATCATTCTCTCATGAAATACAACTATTTTAGACGGATACGTACAATTCAGAAAACCAAAGATGTATAAAACCTAAGTGTTCCTTCCCAGGAGTTTCAGGCTTGCAGCCCCCTATGACTAAATCCAATTCATAGATGTTGTCTGTTTGGCCTACAACGTGTTTGAAAGATTAGAAAAATTCATGTAAGGTCTGGGTTTCCACATTCTCTTGAAAAAAATTGAGGGATCTGGTAACACGGAGCCCATATTCCTATTGGTAGTAATTGGCCGCATCTGAGTATTAGTGGCTCTCTCTTCTTTGCTGGGCACAGTATACACAGCTCACCAATGACCCATTTTCCTACATTTACTACACTTTCCCTATTTACTTTTGCTGTTCATCCTAGAGGTAATTAAGCTTGAAACCCTAGTTTTAATCTGTGCAGACATACTATCATTCTTAAATAGGTGCCTTTTTCTCCAGGTGCTACATAATCACACTTTAAAATTTAGTTACTGAAATAACCCTGAGATGACAGTTCATATTGCAACCTGGGCTTAATTGTTTCAGCAAATATTTGCTATCTAGGTAAGGCAAAAGGCTGAAAACCGAAGAATATACAGAAAGGGGTCAGACATAGATCCCATCCCTAGAAAGCTCTGGTCTAATAATGAAGACAAAACATGAAAAGATGTTTCAAGGCAGAAATGTACCAAGACCATAATAAGGGTATCTGAAAGGTGCAGGGAGGGGTGTCCAACCTGTGGCCCGCAGACCACATGTGGCCCAGGATGGCTATGAATGCGGCCCAATGCAAACTCGTACATTTACGTAACACCTTTTTTTGGGGGTGGGGGGCCTCATCAGTTTTCGTTACTGTTTGTGTATTTCATGCATGGCCCAAGACAACTCTTCTTTTTCTTTCATGGCCCCGAGACGTCAAAAGGTTGGACACCCCTGGCAGAGGATTTCCAAAAGAGGAAAACCCATGTCTACCAGGAAGGAGGGAGGGAGGGCACTGAGAAGGGGGTTTCCTAGGTCCCCTTCTCTGGGAGGCAGGCTATAAAATGGAGGTTCACATGAAAGTGGCTTATTAAGGGTAAATTGTAGAAAGGCCTAATAGAAAAAGCAAGCAAACTAGCTAGTTTGGAGTATCCCAATAGAAAAATAATGATGGTTTGGATAAAAAACGGTTATTGGTGGGGATGGAGAGAAATGAACTATTTTAGTGAATAAATAAATATGTTTGACAGAACCTGCCAACAGAGCGAATGTGAGGAGGAAGAGAGAGAAATAAAAGGTCATCTGCCCTCCCTCCTTTAATTTCTACTCTAGAATGACTAAACGCACATTTAGATAAAAGCCAGAGAACAGTGGACAGAAAGGGCTCAGAGCTGAGAGTTTTGTTTTGACTCTCTCTGAGATGCCTATCGGGCAGTCACGTGCAGATGTCATGTGCACAGCTGAAGTTCTAGGGAGATGCCAGAATTAGAGCTAGAGTTCAGGAGTATTAGCTTAGCTATTAAATGGCATTTAAGTCATAATCTAGATTAATACATTTATGGAGACTTCATTGAAAGAGAAAAATATCTTGAGATAGAACAGCAAGACTCCCCCACATTCAGACTTGGAGCCTAAAATATAGAATGAATAAGGAAGACAGTGAGAAAGAACCACCCATGAACACTGAGAAGGACTTGTGAGCTGGCTGTTACAAAGACTTCACAGGATAATCAGGAGCACTCTGAAACAAACTGCCACATTCAAGGAAGTTACAAAAGGAACTGTCCACACAGTTATCTTGTCATTGAAACAAGTCTGCTTCAACGGAACTCCCAAATCTCTAGTTTGAACAGAAATCAGGGTGAACTCGGGGCATGCTTGTTAGCCTGCGATGTTTGTGTCAATCTGTTCAATATTATGGTCCTTGGCCTTAATATAAGAAAACAGAGCACTTAGGGTGCAGAAGCATTATGCTAAGTGTTTTTTAATTAACAGTCACTTCTGTAGTCTTCTCAACTAGGTCATAAGTAAGTACTAATATATTAAGTATGGACACAGTGCTTACTGAGTTCAGCTCTAAGCACTTTACGTAATTCACGTAATCCTCATACTAATGCTGTGAGGCAGGAACTGCCTCATGAGGGGAACTCCTGTTACCCTCATTTTACGGATGAGAAAACCACGGCAACAAAACTGTAAGTAGATTGTCTAAGGTACACAGCCAGTAAGAAGTGGCCCCAGGGTTTGAACCTAGCAATCTAACTCCACTGTGTGAAATATCCATTGAACTCTGTCACTTCTCTATAGCACTCTGCTACAGTCGCTTTCCAAGTGCTATTGACAATGACAGTAGGACAATTTTACAAATGAGGAAACTGAGCCTTGCAAGGGTTAGGTTATTTCACCAAGATCATTTGGATAATGAGTGGCGGATCTGTGTTTTAAACTCAGTTCTCTCAAAAGTGAGTATTCTTACTCTTAAATATTAAGCAAGAACCATAATCTACAAGTATAGAGAGAGAAACCAAAGATACAATAGAAAAGATGATTTTCTCATCATCCATCTCTAAATAATGGCATAAAAAGGCACAGAACTGTGGTCAAGGCTTTAGCTAAAAGACAGCATGGCTTTGCTCTTACAAGCAAGTGCCAGTTCCTCTTTACTCACCCTTTGGACGAAGTATGGCATGGTACGAAGTTTTCAGTCCCCAAGTGCACTCACCCCCTTCTCCTTCATCAGAATTCCTGCCAGCTACCTCTAAGGTGCTACCTGGACTTGGGTATATGTCTGCATCATTCTTAGCACCTGAAACCCTGCTATACTTCCAGGGAACCCGTCTCAGTCTTAGAGGGGACTGCTCTCCATTTCTTAGTGGCTTCCCTTTTTAAAACATTCAGCTTTATAATAAAATATCCACCATTTTTAGAGAGTAATATATGCTCAATAAATATGTCTTGATTAGGTAAACACATGAATGCTAGAGTTATTGAATGGGTCAAATTAGATAATGCCCACAAAGCTCTCATTTCTGTACCTGAAACACTGTGACTGCCCGATAAATGGCAGCTGTTGTGTTATTATTCCTGTTTTCATCACCATTGCTTTTATTGCTATTTATTGAAGGAGAAGAAAAAATATAAAAAAGTACATAGAAAACCCAAAATATAAGCCTGGTTATTGGAAAGAATTCATAGGAGAAAAAAGGGGAAGATTATTTTCTTCCCTTTAATAAGGTGGCCAGTAGAGACTTCAGAGGGATGACTGCAACTCAGGATAGCATATCTTCAGTTCAGCATCTCCTAGGTATGATCTAGATTGACTATCAGATCTAGATTGCTTTTACATATATGAAAATAAATTGATGAAAAATAATTTAATTGTTTAGTAACACTGTTACTTTATTTCAACTATATAATTCTAAAATTCTTTATTATTTTAATTATGATCGATGATTATAAAGTTTAGAAAATTAAGAAACAAATAAAAAACAAAATGTAATTTATTTAATATTAAATCATTATATGAATTACATATGAATAATAATCTTTCATATATGCATAGATATAGTTTACTGTTACTATTTAGTATTACTAAATTATTTAATATTTGATTAATATTTAGTATTTCTGAACTATTAAACCATTTTGGGAGATACATATATATATATATCCTTATATATACTCTTTCATAAAATATATATGCATGTTTTTCTCTTCCCCCTTTGTACACATATACATGCTCAGACAAACATATTTACATACTCTGTTTCTAGGGTTGCACATTTCTGTGGTTCTTAATAACTCTGCTTCTTTGTATAAATGGGCCTTCAGACAACCTTGTGATGGCAAGCATCTGATCCAGAATAAAAAGCAGTGCAGTCTACAGAACACTGCAGTGGACATTCATTCTTCTGACTACCCACTAACCTTCCCCCATTCTTAGTTTGTAAACTTCAGGCAGGGTATCGCCCCTATTTCCAGATAAGGTGCACATCGCTTCATCCCAGTCACTCAGTAGAAGGAACTCCCTTGGCACTGTAAGTGGTTTAGGAACAGTGGAACGATCAGAACGCATCCCAAGACTAGGGAAAGGGTTCCCTCTTTTCTGTTAGACTACAGGTCACCATACGGAACCCGCAAATTTAAGTAACACAAGGACCATTTCTGATGAGGGACAGTAAAAATACCAAGAACTGATAGTCATTTTTGAGCCCCTAGAGCAATATCTGAATAAGTTTGAACTCTGTTCTCCCAATGACATAAGCAAATAATTCCTGTTCTTAATTTAGCTGCTTTGAGCAAAGTTTTGCTTCTGTGCAAAAGAAATAATCTTAAATGTTACAAGCACAAATCACAGGTGCCAAACTTGAGTTTTAGCTCCAATGACTGTCCTCTGACTCTTGTGCTTGAAAAGAAAAAAATTTTTTTTCAGTATAAACTCATGAGCAAAGGGAGCCATCATATTCGGACTTAGGCCAGCCGAGAACACATGGCCCATTAGGACAAGTCATCCCATCTGTTTCCTGTTGGAAAGGCCTTTTTTCTGTACATTGCAAATACCCTTCTGTGTCATGAGTCTCTAAATTCTTAAAGTTGTTCTAATTCCTCAAGCTCGACAAGCAAGTAGAAACTATAGAATTTTGATGAACATCAACCAGGAAAGAAAGTCTTAAACCAGATTACAAAAGTTCCCTCACAAGCTAGAAAAGAGATTTGTGCTTCAAAATAACAAAGTTATTTTCTCTCCTGTCCTCATCAAGCGTAAAGAATACCTCACACAGAAAATAACCCCTTTCATTACTGAATTCTGTGTTCCGGTAGAGATCACACTTCCCCAGCACATCACAACGAAGCCCCCTCCCCTAGCAAAGTGCAACAATATTTCCAGCCATCATTGCCTTGGGCCAATGTGGCAGAGCATTTCCCAAATGGAAACATAAACTTTGTATCAAAGAAAGGCATCAGGAGACCATCTTTGCAAACCAGAGTAAAGAGAATAATAATGTAGTTATATATATTCAAGAGGTATGCTAAGCAAATATACATGCTTTTACAGTATTTACATTTTGAAAGGAACACTTTACATATCTATTTTAAAACCCCATGCTCTGTAATCTCCCTAGCTTCTCACACCCATAGCAATTTATCTGCACCTCTCCTGTGGAATTTATTATTTGCTACTTTTATTATCATGTATGTCTTATCTTTTCTACAAGAATGTGGACTCCTTGAGGGGAGGGATCTTGTTTATCTTGTATCTCAGACATGACATGACTTGTAGCTTGTAGATATTGGGACTTCCATAAATATTTAAAAAGTGAAAAAATGTTTAAGTGCATTTTTCAAAAGCAGGGTAAACCTGAATGGAAACAGAAAGGTTTTTTCTCTTATTAAAGGATATTGGGTTAGAAGAAAGTTGTAAAAGTTGATGAAGAGTTATAACTCAGACTTTGGTGAGGAAATTGGTTCTCCATGGAAACTCAATCACTCACTCATATAAATGTACTCATTAACACAACTAATATCTTTCAAAGCTATTGATAACATTAAGAACAGAAGGAAAATCAGGGCAAGTTAGTTCTATGGAGAGATGAAAAATCGCTCCATTTTTCCAGATCTCAGTATTTGATACAGTTGGTGACATCATGAAATTCATTTTAACACTCTACTTGCTTAATTAAGAGATAAGAGAAAGGTAAGATGATAAGAGTAGAGAATTTTCAAATTAAAAAATCGCTTTTCTCGTAGCAATTTATAAAAAGAAAATTAAAGAGTTTCTTGATTATTTGTTTTGTGGTGGGGAACTTGAAATATAGACAAGGAAAAGCCAGAGAACTAGAGAGGTTGATTATGTAAAACTTCTCTAAATTCCCAAAGAACAAGGGACAGAATTATGTGTGAGTCCTGGAAAGACTTCTGGGCTGAGATGGAAAGATACCATTTTGATTGACAAAATATTCCTAACAAGCCGAGTAGCTTACCCTAAATACAAGAAAACCTGGGCTAAGAAAAGTCAGTATTAGTGAAAAGTTGTACCTTGTCCATCAGTTTTATTCAAACCTAGCTCCAGAATATATAAATAGTTTAGTATGTTGAGATTTTCAAAATCTATATGTTTATACTAAAAAATGTGGTAGTATTATTACCTTTCTTTTATATTAAAAAAGAAATCAGATTCACATATAAAATACCATATAAAACAAGAAGCCAGTAATAGTGATAGGCAAATAAGAGATACTAAAATATTAGTCATAAAGAAAAATTTCCTGTCAATTATACTGAAAAAAAAACGCATGTAAAACTGTTAGGAGTTATTATAATTACGTTGTAAAAAGGAAAAAAAAACACTTTCCTTTGACTGTGCTTCCATTCGTATAAATAAATAGTACAAAAACCCCAGTAAAGTATAAAGAATAAAGGAATATACTTATTATTACCTAAGTAGAATCCTAATTCTATAAATGGCAGGTAAATATGTTTGTGTTCAACAAAATAACTGTGTCTGAAATATAGAAAAAGTTTTTTCTTCCAATTTTTTGTGTAGGTGGTATCCCAGTCTACAGTTTAGGCATACAAAGGAACCTCTCTATTTCTTTCTGTAGAAACATAATTTATCTTTCGAGATCTGAATAACGTCCCGAAATCTCAGGTAATTTGATGTTTCTCCTTCCTTCCCCTTGGGGAAGCTTCCAAGTTCCATGTTGGGTTTGTACAGGCTGAAGGGTCAAGGTGGGAATTCTCTCGCTTGAGGTGATTTCTCCATGCAGTCATCAGTTGGTAAGTCCATCATCCTGCTTTGTCTTTGGTCATAGATCCAGACAGGTAGCTACAAAGATATGCCTCATTCCCCTTCACATGAACCCTACAGGCACAAAGTCTTTGCTGCTTTTGCGAAACGCTTGATGTTGCAGGAGCCAATCGGCTCTAGGTCACATGAGGACACTCTCTGAGGCTTTGGAAAGACCCGATAGGGTTAGGCTTGACAAGCAGCCATTTCTAGGGATCCTGCTGCTTCCTAGAGTTTGAACATTTCATAAGCTCATAAGCCTAGGTGAATCTGTTCTAGAAAAAACAGTGACTGTAATCAAGAGAGACGGGACTGTGGAATGTGTGGAGTCAGTGGGTGGGGGAGTGTGTGGAACACTTCTCCTAAATCTCATTATGTCTCTCCAAACGTTTTGTCTGGGCTTGGAGCCCTCTCAATTCTCTCTAAGTGCTGCAGGCTGTAAAGCAAAGCCAGAAAGGGACTGGCAGTCTATTTTTTCTTCTTTCTGGCCTGCCACATCCCTCTCCTGAGGCGACGGCCCAGGATGCCCTCCCTGTTTGAATAAGAAGGAAATTCAGAAGGGATGAAGAAAACATTGTTTAATATTTCAAAACTTTCCCAGGAAATAGGAAAAATGTCTGAGGTTATACAGAAAAAATTAGCATAAAGCGGAGGTTAGGTGGGAAAATTAGCATAAATTAGAATAAAGTACTCCAATTTTGCTGATATCTTTGCCTCGAAGCGATCCTATAGAAATGAACTTTGAATCTCTTTCAAATAGAAAAACATGGAACAAAGGTAACCTTTCCTATTACATGGTCTTCTATAGACTTTGTAGTACGCTCTGAAACACCTCTACAGATACAGCTTTGTTTTCTTCAGCAGACTTCCTTATTAAAAGTTGAACAGTTCCCCCTATGAAATATATCCAATCCCAACAACTGGTCATCCAGACCTTGCCCTTGAATGTGCATCTAACTGATGAAGATAAAGTTCTTTCCAAAACTCTTAATAAATTAATCCTTTCCAAAGCAATGTAACCTACTCAGCTACTTTCCTTTCACAAAGAAAGTGTCACTAAAAGTCAGACAATGTCTGTAGGTGCCTCTGGCCTCATGAATTCTGGAAATTTCTTATTGGCTAGGTCATTTTGTTCTACATTTATTACAATAAAAACTTGCACTAGTCTGGGAGGACTATAAACAGCTTGACAAAGCTATAATTTATAGATTAGTAAATGTTCCCTTTTATTTGAAAATAGTTCAAACATTTCAAAAGCTCATAAGCCTCTAATACTGTCAATAAATTGTCCACCTGCCTCTGTGTAGTGAGCGTGCCTGAACATTCTCCTTATATTTTGGTCATTTGCTCCTTTTAGGAATCTTACCATTCCAAGGCAGAGCTGGAGAACGCGCATCACCGGGCAACCCTGCTACTAAGGTTCAGAAATGTGACATGGACTCTGCCGCTCACATGTACCCGGGCACATTTAGGTCTTATAGGAGATGAGACACACACTTCTGTGCATTTGGGAAAGCATATTCTGGCGATTGTGGTGCGAGAGGGGCCTGGGTTCTTGTGAGTGGCAGTGGCGAAGCTTCTGGCATCCCGACCCACATTCTCACACAGTATCATAGGCCAAACTGTGCTGGGGCGGTGTTTTTCCACAGAAGGCCCTTTAGTAGGACTAAGGGTTGTCCCTGATTTGTGGCTCGGGAATCTGGTTCTCATGCCCTCCCTGGAGAACACAGTAAGTCAGTCCTCACTTAATGTCATTGATAGGTTCTTGGAACTGTAGCAAAATGACCAACATGTAAAGAAACCAATTTTACCATAGCCTAATCGGTATAAACAAGAGTTATATTCCTCAGTATCTTATCAGTGGTACAACAAAATGATATTGAATGAAAAGACATTATTTAGAGGAGCTACTGTAACCTTTAATAAATTCTTTTTCTGGTTAAACTAGATGTTGTTTGCAATGCAAACACTTTTCCAGTTCCTGAACAAATAAATAATTACTCATATAGTACTATGTTTATATGTTTCAAAAACTATTTCATTCATGTTGACATGTTAACACTGTCACTGACATTTTAAGGGGAAAAAATCCAAATATTTATAACAGTAGGCATTTGTTATATACCTTGGGAGACATGATGATCTAATCTTAGTATGTTAACACATTTTTCACTTCTTTTTTTCATATTTATACTTTTGGTGCATGTGTTTTTGAGTTGTTAAAAAGAGAGGGTGTTTGCAGGTGCAGTTTTTATCCCTGATGATTCATCTGTGGACGATGAAACTGGGCTGTCTAACACAATTACTCGAAATACTAAGGCATTCATTCAGTGAGCAATTACTGACTACTTTCTTTGCACAGTATGTAGCAAAGACGAAATGCACCAAATTAATAATAGGAGACAGCCCAAGTTATCAAGTAGTTCTCTCTATCATACTTTCCTTGGAATAAGAATTGTATCCAAAAAAGAGAAGGTCTCATTATACTTCCAAAATTTTCATTCATTTTGCAAATCAATCGTTCTTTCCCAGGAAATTACTTATTACTGACTATTCATGGAAAATAATCTATTCTGTCCTTGTAGGTCTCAAGGGTCCTCTTGAGAACTGCTGTGCTTTATTTAAACAACAACTGATTATAATGTTCCCATGGGCCATATTTACATAACAAATGTCCTTTGGGAAAACCACCAGATGAATCACTTACGTATCTCCAACAATGACCATGTGCCTTGTGCAAGTGCTAGAGCCAGCCAGCCCCCCACTCTCATCCTAACAAAGAACTAATTACATTACAGTTCTGCCTCAGTAACATAGATTGATGGTTTCATTATACCATTTAATTAGAACTGTTTTTAATTTATCAGGAAGAAATGGTGTAATTGGTGAAAGAACAGCTGTTGCAGGTCACATGGAAAGAATGTGACTGAGTAACAGAAAATGGTGAACTTTGCTGGAAAAACCAAGTGGCATTTAAGTCTTTTGAAATTCATTATGTAGAGGGAAAGGAAGTCTGCCATCTGTCATATTTCATCCAAACAACAACTCTGAACTTTATCACTAATGTTACTGGTCCAGGATGCACAGGCAACAGCAAGAACTTGCAAAACCACGCTGGCTCAATGTATTTTCCCAAAACATGCTATCACCTTACCTTCCGGGAACAGAAAAATTTGATCCCTGAATGTAGTTGCTTCTTGAATAGTAAATGCTAAACTTCTTGTGTTGTTCAAACTAGCAGTTATAACTATGTCTTTTATTAAAGGAATAACCTGAATTAGATTTACCATGTACTAGATTGATCTACTCTTTAAGGACGGAGCTGCCAATTTCATCATTAAAAAAAATGGCTCATGCAGGCAGGGGAGAGTAATGGGGGAAAAATGGGGACAACTGTAATTGAATAAAAATAAAAAATGCCTCATGCAATTTTGGGAACTGATATCTACTGCCAGGCTTAAAACTCAGATGGATGTTATAAGTCTTGAGTCTAAAATTTGTAGGTCAGGCCAGTAGACTGAAAATTCAGGCAGGGTTTCTATGTTAAGTTTCTTTAGAAGCCCAAGTTTCTGCTCTTGAAGCCTTCAACTGATTAGATAAGACCTTCTCACATTACGGAGGGTAATTTCCATTACTTAAAATCAACTTATCGTAGATGTTAATGGCATCTACAAAATAGTTTCACAGCAATACTAGACAAGTTTTTAACTAAACAGTTGGGTACCATAGCCTCACCAAGTGGACATAAAATTTAACCATCACATCTATTAACAAAAGAACCACGCAAGGTTCTGATTTTCATATTTCTACCTTCAGCTCTCTAGGATCAGAATGGTATATTTCTGCACAAATGTAATCTCTCTGTGTTCACGTATACAAGGAACACATTGCTCAATTACGGTATTCTTTCCCACTGACTACAGAAATGCTGCTTAACCTAGTACTACAAAATGCCACTTCCATTTTGCCAGAGCTAGCATGCAATAAACAAAATGTATTGACTTCTTTTCCTAAGCTATTTAGTCACCCTGTGCTCTTAGCTTTTCTTTCTCTGCTGATTGTCACAACATGGTTGGGAGCTGGATTTTGAATATGTAATAATCATTCAGAAAGAGGTTGTAGTCAAAGATGAATGCAAGAAAGGAAACAATGCATCTGCAAAAATCTAGCTCTGGTACAGAACGACTAGAGGACCTAAATGATAATGTATAAATCAAGTAATACACAGGGCACTTATCCATGAGCAGAGACTATCTTTCTATTTATTTGCATCTTCAATTTCTTCCATCAATGTCTTGTAGTTTTCAACATACAGGTCTTTCCCTCTGTGGTTAAATTTGTTCTCAAGCATTTTATTTCTCTTCGATACAGTTTTAAATGGGATTATTTTCTTACTTTCTCTTTCTGATAGTTATTAGTGTATAGAAATACAACAGATTTTGTGTATTGATTTCGTATCATGCAACTTCACTGCATTTATTAATTCTAATAGTTTTTTTTAAATGAAGTTCTTATGGTTGTCTATACATAACATTATGCCATCTGTAAATACTGAGTTTTTCCTTTCTCTTTCCCTTTCCAATTTGGATGCCCATTAAGTCTTTTTATTGCCTAATTGTTCTGCCTAGAACTTCCAATACTATGTTGAATAAAAGTGGTGAGAGTAGGCAGCCTTGTTTTGTTCCTGAGGTTAGAAAATGGCCTTTATTATGTTGAGGTCTATTCCCTCTATACCTGCTTTGTTGAGAGTTTTGATCATAAATGAATACTGAATTTTGTCAAATGCTTTTTCTGCTTCTATTGAGATGATTATATTATTTTTATCCTTCATTTTGCTAATGTGGTGTATCACACTGACTGATTTACAGTTGTTGAACCATCTTTGCATCCCTGGAATAAATTTCTTGAGGTATAAAGATACATTGCTTATTTGAAACTTTTCCTGGTTCCTGAAGTAGGCATTTATCACCATGAACTTCTCTTTTAGAACTCTTATTGCTGGATCCCACAAATTTTGGTATGTTCCATTTCCATTTTCATTTGTCTGAAGATATTTTTTATTTCTTTCTTTATTCTTCTTTGACCCATTTGCTGTTCAGTAGCATGTTGTTTAATCTCCACATATTTGTGAGTTTTCCAGTTTTCTTCAGATAATGAATTTTTAGTTTCATACCACTGTGGTCAGAAAAGACGCTTGATATAATTTCAATCCTCTCAAGATTATTAAAACTTGTTTTGTGGCCTAAGATATGATCTACCTGTATTTTGTTGTGTATGATGCACATTTTTTGGCCCAAATTTTTAAGGGAAAAATAAGGATGCATGTTGTATGTGGGTAGTACTAATTCCATATCTAAATAAATGTTTTAAATTCTTTTATTTATGCTTATGCATTAAAAGTGTAACTCTAGAAAGCAATAATGATATCCATATGCAAAATAATACCCTGGAATATGATAATCCGTTTTGTTTCTAAACATAAATAAATAAATAATTGAATTTAAAAATTAAAATGAAATATTTTTTCCTGAAGGTTTGGGCGAAAAACATGGGTGTGCATTATACACAGCAAAATACAGTATTTTGAAAAATGCTCCATGTGTACTTGAGAAGAATGTGTATTCTGTTGCTTTTGAATGGAATGTTCTTTATTAAGCCCATCTGGTCTAAGTGCCATTTAAAGTTGATATTTCCTTATTGATTTTTCTGTCTGGATAATATATCCATTAAAGTGAGATACTAAAGTCCCCTACTTTTATTGTATGCTGTCTATTTCTCCCTTTAATATTTGTTTTATATATTGATGTGTTCCTAGGTTGGGTGCATAAATATTCAAAAATGTTATAACTTCTTGTTGGATTAACCCCTTTATCATTGTGTAATTCCCTTCTTTGCCTCTTATTACAGTCTTTATTTTAACATCTATTTTGTGTAATGTAAGTATAGCCTCTTCAGCTTTCTTTGGATTTCTTTTTGCATGACATGTCTTTTTCCATCCTTTCACTTTCAGTCTGTGCATCCTTACATCTGAAATGAGTTTTTGGAGGCATGATATAAATGGATCATGTTTGTTTATTCATTCAGCTACTATTTGTCTTTGGATTGGAAACTTTAGTGCATTTACATTTGAGGTAATTATTGGTAGGTAGGTGTTTACTGCCATTTTGTTCATTGTTTTCTGGATGTTCTTGCAGTGTCTCTGTGTTCATCATTTTTTCTCTCGTTCTCTTCCTTTGTGGTTTGATGACTTTCTTTAGGGGTATGTTTATACTCCTTGATCTTTATCTTTTATGAGTTTACTGTAAGTTTTTGCCTTATGATTATCATGTGTTGGCATTTTTTGACTTGTGTCTGCATCACCTAGCCAGAAATTACAGTGGTGTATGCAGATCTCTCAAAAGGTGGAATTTTTCACTTGTTTTCTTTGTTTTCCATTGAACCAATCATGGTTAGAGTTTGGAATTCCCAGATTTGGTCAAAGTGACATAACACATTCCAGTAGAGCCTGAAAGACATGCAAAAGATGCTCCACATCTCCCATAACAATCCAGGTTCACAAATAGTTTCTTTCAGTGAAATGAGACAGCACAGAATAGGATGCCTGCAACAGGCAGAGAAAATCTCAAAAATAGAATTCTCTCCCCGAGACTCACCAACATCTAGAAGAGCATTGGGCTTCTACAGACCACAGCAGACATCAGCCAATGCACCTTGTTCTTGACAAAGAGTCTCCCCTCTGACATATACATAACAATTTATCAAATTCTATAACTCAGGGCTTTAGAGAGAGATTCAGGATGATTATGAGTATTCATAATATTAAATCTCTGGGAAGACTGTTTCTCTCAATCCTCCCCCAAATCTTTTTTCCTCCCATTTATTTATTCCTTTTTTACTTTAACTGATATAAAAACATTTACTTTTTTTTTTCATCAAGTCAATCTGTTAGTCTAGCTACAAATTCTTAGATCCTTGGATTAGGTCCTTTCTGAGACAGACAGTCTAATCCTGCCCGTGACTCCTAATGGGAAACACACTACATCATCAACTCCTAGAGTCTTCTGTTACAATTCTTGCTGCTGGAAGCAATCCCAGAGAGTGTGAGAACTCAGTCTTTATTCACATGCATCCGTGATTAATATGCTTGATGAAATAACTCACACCCCAGACCCTTAAAGCCCATGTGAATTTTTGTAGGTCTTCGGGTCTCAAGGTCCCCCAGAGAATCACCTCCTGTGTGAAAGAGTCTACTTCTACCAGTAAACACAGGCCCTGAACTGGGTCCCATGACTCTGAAATCATAAAGAGTAAGGATTTGAATAACCCTACCTTATAATAATTAGCAAAAAATATAGATACAATATACTTAGCAACTTATATATTACAAAGTGCTTTTGTAAATGACTGTGCTTTATAACAGTCCTCCCGGGTAGAAAAGGTTAAGAAACGTCATTTCTTTATTAATTCTAAGTAAACTGGGCAAAGAGAAGTTAAGACTCTTCCCTATGACAGCACAACTGATGAATATCAGAGAAGACCCCCAAATTCTTTTCACTCTATACCTAAATGAACATACCTATCCTTTCAAGAGTTGAAAAGAAATTCTCAGGAAATACCACATTCAACTTCATAGTACTGTTGAAAGAGAAAAGAGTGGGAAGATACTTCTCTTCCACTACCAAATCCCATAGAGTTTAAGTGACCAAATCATCATAGAGGTTAAGTGACCAAAGATGCCTAGCCAGTCAGATGTTGGATAGGTGAGACCCCAGAACCTAGCATCTGAGTTCCTTCTCAGACCCTTATTCCTAACTGTACCAAAGAAAACAATGGGGAAGTGTGGAAAGCAAGAAGAGATTTCCCTCTAAGTAACTAGTTCTTATACCCTGGCCTCTGGTGAATGATTCCATCATTTTAACTTCTAATTTGTAACAAAAAATCCAGTCAGCCAAATGACTTTGGTTTTATTGCATTTTCCAAGATATCATAATGATAATTAATCTTCTAGAAAACAATACAGTCTGTTGTATCTCCAGAGAAGGAGCTAGGTTTGTTCTTAGTGAATTACACCTAATGGTGCCACTAACCTTCAAATGTGCTACTATATTATTTAACCTTTAGACAATTTAATCAGTTCCTGATTATTAATATGATTTTAATATCCAACAGTACAAAAGGGTAATAATGTTGTAGAGCTAAGACAGGAGGAAAGGGTAAAATTATCATCACTATTAGTGATTCACTGCTGGTAGGTAATGCTAAAAATGTGCTTTATTACTTGATCCTACCTTAACAATTCAGAAGAAAAAGGAGCCAATCACCCAGAGAGCTAGAAAAGGGGGTGTGGTTAAATTCACTCTTTCTTCCTATATAATTCAATAAAATTGAGAGTTGAAGGTATTCCAATCAGCCAGAGGAACGGGTGTTTTTTCACTAAACATTTGATGGGCACCAACTATGTGCAGGGCCCTGGATTAGACACTGAGTTCTAAAACTCCCTCTTCTCAAGTGCCCAGAGTTGAACTGGGGAGTCAGGTGGAAGGGAGCAAAACACACTCCGTATGCTATGGTAGAGACATGCACCAAGTACCCTAGGCTCACAGAGGAAGGAGCTACTTTTTCTTCCTGGATAAAGCCAGGGAATCTCACAGAAACAGGAGAGAGCAGGTAACTGATAACAAACAGTTCCTTTACCTAAAAAAAGAAAGAAAGGAGGAAGAGAAAGGGAAGTGTACGGGAGCTCGAGCCTCTGGTAGATGCACGTGAGCAGAGATTTTTCTCTCTCGTTCCCTATCATAGTCACTGCCTGGGATTATTGGTGCCCCATGTATGTGATCAACTCCAGTTCATCCCCACTTGGGGCAGACTTACCCAGGGGCCCAATGTTGGCTCCGAATAGTCGAAGCCACCTCTCAAACCTGGCCCTGAGACCCTGGCCCTGTTGTGGTGATCGTTAACTGCATAATACGTCTCCAATAGTAATGGAGGCAGGAGCCACCCCCTCTATGCCCAATGGAAAGAGAGGGCAAAGTAAGAAATTACCTTCACATTAACATGAATGGGCTACTGTTGGGCACCTCGGAGACCAGAAAATTCTATATGGGGAAAAAGAAAAGTGCAGAGAAGCAAGGAAACCAAGTCGAAGGCAAATGCTCTCTATTGCAAATATTGCCAAGGACAAACACCAAACAGGAAGATAAGGGAAATCTACTTGTTCTAAGCAACTCATATGTATTAGATGTTTCAGCCGATGATTTGCTGCCACACTCAATCTTCACAATTACCCAGAGCGATCTGTTTAGGTATCTTTATTTTACAAAAAAGGAGGAAAGGTATATTAAGACTGAAAAACTTCCTTCAATGACATAGAGTTGGGAAGACGCAGACCTAGGACAGAGTTAGGTTTCTCCTACATACTATGCCACACTGCCAGAGCTTAAAGTGACATACAAAAGGATGATGGCCATGAACAAAAAGGCTAGCACTCTTAGGTGCATGCAGAACACCTATTTAGCTTTCACTAATTAGCAGCAGTCCCTAATAAATAGTAGGCCATGTTTTATGTAGAGGGCCATTGATTTATTATTATTATCATCATCAATAACAGTGTAAAACTGAGCAACTAGTATAGCCTGGGTCTTGTATTAAGCACTTCATTTATAGTGAATTTTCCTGTACCCTATAAGACAGGTATTATAATCCCTGAGATTCCAAGAAGTTGCTTAGGGTTCCTCTGCCAGCAAGTGGTATATAAGGGATTTAAATATACAATCGTTTAACTCTAAAACACACACTCTCTCAACATATCCTGCTGCAATACATTCAGATACAAAGCTGTTGTTGGTGTTGAATGATAAGGGCCATCTCCTATTCCCAGCACTTATTCTTGAGGCATGACTGAAAAAGAATAGGTCCATTGCGCTGCCATATCTGTCCTCTCCCAATGAACAGAAGACGCAGGGTGCACATGGAATTTGGAATGCCCTGGAACAACCACCTGTGACTCATCTAGCCCGGAAAATGTGATCATTTTACAGCAATACAAAACCAAAAATACTTAAGTCAACATGTAATCCATCCACATTTCACGCACACTGAGAAAGCTGCCTACTGACTCCAGGTGGTTCTCCCACCTCTGTAACACTGGGCCACACTGGATTGAGTTCTGATGGACAGGTCACCCGTGATGTGATTTTTCAAATGCTGCTCACCTAATATATGACAGCATGGATGACAGGACACACAGACAAGAAGACTGACCCTACTCTTCTCCTGAGGAAGACTGCAGCAAGAGTATTCCCTTGTAGCTGTACTACAGAATGGGACTGAAGAAGGGGACTAAGTTAGGAGCACAGTGGTTTGCATCCAGCATTTCCAAGCTTCTCCCTGAAGCCATCTTCTCAATGATTTATGAGATACCCCTTCATATTACACCCTCAGCACCCAAGAACTGGATAATTCAGTGGTTCTTCGTCATGGGAGATACTGTCTACCTCCCGTCCCCCAGGTGGTACTGTTTGGTGATGGGATCTAAAAACATGTGCGGGGTGTGGGAAGTGTTGCTAGTGTCACATGGACTAGAGATTTAGTCTGTCATTTAGTGGGAGAAAAACAGAAATCTGAAAGTGGTACATGAAACTGTTTCACAAAATATCAAGACACAAATTCCTTTGTTGGAAATACTGCCATAGAACTGGTATTTGGTCCCAAGCCTGTGGTTGAATTCTGATGACAAAATAATGTCTTGCCCCTCAGTCCCTCAGATCATCACACTCCTGCCACACAGAAAGCGTTACTGAAAATCAGCATTGCCTCAGAAGTTGAAATTAATATTAGATATTTTCTAAAATTTTAGCCATAAACAATAAATAATGAGGGGAAAAGAGTAAATGAGGGACATAAAACAAAAATTCTTCATCAAAGTTGCAAATAGATATTTCTTGATTTTTAAACGCAGCTTAAATGGTAAATTTTATGTTGTGTAATTTTACTACAATTAAAAGCAAAAGAACAAGAAAATAAATAAACATCATGCAAAAAATACTGTTCATGTTGTCCTAGAGTTCTCTCTCTGGTACCCTCCTTAACTCTACATCTTGATTCAGCTCCAGATTTAATCCTCGACAGGTTTAGATGGACAAGGTGTCACGGTTTGATTACCTGGTTCTGTACCAACAGGGATACGTTTTGACTGACTATACGTGTATACAAGGTACTGCAGCAGGCAGTACACTCTGGCCTGCAGGCCACATTCGGCCATGCCCTGTTTCTGCAGGACACGGAAGCTAAGAATTTTTGTTTTGTTTTGTTTTAAAAAGTGTTGTTATCAAGAAGAAACAGGAAAAGGAAGAAGAGGTGGAGGAGAGGGAGGAGGGAGGTATGTGACAAAGCCCGTACATAGCCTCACAAGGCTTAAAATGTCTACTCTCTGGGTCTTTACAGATGTAACATCTGCATTAATAATCTGTACTTCAAGCATTTTGAGATCAGGGATGCAGCTTTCCTTAGAAAGCACTAATAGTCATGCACCATTCCAAAAGGCCTCCAACCTAGGATAGATGATGAAGGTGACGAGGCAGCTCCTAACGTGCCTCACCTGTTTGTGGTCTGGAAATAATTATCAAGTGTGAATCCCCGTGCACCTTAGCAAAATTAAATCTTACTGCTTATTCAGAAGAATGCCCTCATTTTATCTTAAGGTTGCCACCAACAGCCCCCTTCTCCAGGTTTTCATTTCTCTGTTAATGGTCCAGGGACCCAAACAGACATCCGGAGCTCTATCGCTTCTACCTCAGTTTCCATTGATTCTTTGCTGTTGAGTCACAATAAATTAGGCAAATATTGCCAAGAAGGGAATTATGAAGATCATAATTAACAAGGGAGACAGTTGGAGGATTTAGAATGAAGGCTGATCCTAGTCTAATTTCACTGGGAAAGAGCATCGCCTCAATCTCATTTGCCAGTAATTAGCCCTGCCTTTATTGCATTGTAAATACCACTTTAATTACCATGCTCCTGAGTTCAGAAGATGGAACTCAATATCCTTATTGGATTTCATATTCTGGCAATCCCTCCTCCTCACTCTCTGAGCCTTCGCGGCACACAATAGAAGTATGCAAATACGACTGGCAGGCAGCACGGGAGGATTATACGGGGTAGAGATGAGCAACGTGAGAGATGCACAGTCCTGGAGAAGGGGCTGCCTGCCTCTCCCTAATTATCATCCTGATCCCTCTTATCCTGGAGTCTCAAGAGGAATTAGGCAACATGGATGAGGCAACCCTGCTGGGGAAACTTCTGTAAAAGGCTCAACTAAGCCAAAGGTGGTAACACTCTTCAGGACTTCCAGGCGACACAAAAGGAAGCAGACATTAATTAAGTATTAATTAGCATCAGCTAGGAAGTGGGCCAAGAGGTACAGTGGCCAGAGTTCAGGGGGTGGTGAACTGGAGACTCAGTTCTTCCACTAATTCACTGTGGGACTTGGACGAATCGTTTCTCTTTTTGGACCTCAGCTTCCATTGCTGAAAATGGAATTAGATTAAGTGGTTGCATATAATTCCAGATACAAAAATTGTATTGATTTATAAACTTTATATTGAAAGACATTTTATTTTTTTGGTATATTTTATCAATTATGCTATTACCATTGTCTCATTTTTTTTTCTCCTCTTTATCCCCTCCACCCTGCACCCCATCCCATCATCCCCACACCTCTTAGTTCATGTTTATGGGTTGTACACATCAGTTCTTTGACTTCTCAATTTCCTATACTATTCTTAGCCTCCCCCTATTTTTTTTTTTTTTGGTCAACGTTTTCCTGCCACACCTTTCCCCAACCCCGCCCCTCTCCACCACCTCCCCTCAATCCTTTTCTAATGCTCTGTGGCAGACCACAACACCTAAGCCTACCTCTGATTTCAGTGGCAACACGGACAGTTCCATTAATGGTCATGCTTCCTTCACACTGCCAATTCCCCACCTCAAGCATGCGCCCCCCTTCCTTGATTCTGCTCCTGGGTTAGCTCATGGAGCATCATGCAAGTACAGCCCCTGGGTTTAACCCTCAACAAAACAGGGACAGGAGTGGGTAGGTAATTGTTCTAGTCTCTCATTTTTCAGATGGTCAGCTCTGGGCCACACTTGGTGTGCCGCCCAGAAGAACTGAACCCTGTGGTTGACTGCAGTGACCTCAGGGATGTTCCCTTACATTGGCTTTTCTTGCTTCTTATGTTTACTTTCTAAAAAACTGCTTCCACTCAAGTACTTATCTCAGGTTCTGCTTTTAGGGAACATAATCTAATCCACCCTTTTAGTTTAAAGACAAAGAAATTGAGGAGAGAAGAAAACAATGTAACTCGACCAAGGACAATGTTCTTTTCACTACCCTATTTATAGATGGATGGGCCACATGGCTATAAAACACCCAGAAGAGACCAACTGTGGTTCCTTCTTAGCATCTCATCCAAAAAGATACAATCCAGTTATAGAGAAACATTAAAAAACTCCCGGTATTATATTAAAGGGTAGGAAACATCATAGGTGATGAAAATTAACAGTGACAAAAATAAAATAAGAAAACCTGCTCTGATGTCAAATGGATCTGGATTTGAACCCTAGCTCTGCAGTTTTATATTATTCCATTAGCTTTATTCGTCTTAGTGTGCTCATTTGTAAGATATCAGGAATAATAATATCTAAAAAACAGTAACCCCCCAATATATTATCATTATAATCTTACTATTATTGTTACATATAATAATTGTATGACTGTCATTCAAACTAAAAAGAAAACTATCAGTGCTGCAAATGGCAACCTTACTCAAAATGTGATGTTTTAACTACTCTGTGTCTTTAAAAAACACTACCCAGGGAGTATCGTTTCTTCTTTCCTGATTATGGTGACATGAAGACATGAAACGGAGCACTGCAAACCACACCCCTTTCTCCCTTTGTCTAGGACATTGACAGAGGCCCATTGAGGATGCTTGGCACTGATGTACTTCCCTCCTTTGGGTGGTGGACTGACGCTCTCGGGGTTGATGAAGGCTGAGAGAGAGATCCGCCCTTCCTGGCTCTCCGTATTTCCCAGCTACTTGTGCCAACTGTTAGCTGGGACGCATCCCAGATTCTGCGGAACTAGCAGGCGAGCATCCAGCGATGAATACGCAGGAATGCAAAGCCATGTCAGAAAATCATCCAGTCTCAAGGACCTTAAATGTCATCGGATCCCAACTCCAGCAACCTTGCCAAGTGGTTGCCCTGCTTCTCCTAAACATCACTACATTCCAAGACAGCCGATTCATATTTAGACAGCTTTGACTTTTAGAAAGCTTGTCTTTATACCCATCTAAAATATTTTCCCTGTGGCTTACATTCATCACTTGTCATAATTCTAATCCAGTAAGTCACTTAGAACAAAAGTTAATCCTTTCTCCATACGGCAGCCCTTGAAAAAAATTGGAAACCTCAGTCAGACCTTCTCTCGGTTGCCACTCTTCTGGCCAGACACCTCCATATCCTTCCTCAGTTCTTCAGTTATTTACCACCGCTAGGGGAGATCAGAAAAATAACTTGAAAATATCTAAGTAGCTGTCTTTGAAATAAAAAAAAAAAAGGAATTACAGTACGGTTTAATTCCTAAACAAATAATTGAGAGCTGGCAGTATGAGCAAATGGAGGCTATAAATACATGTCACTTAAAAGGCAGATGGTTATGTATTATAGAAAGAACATAAGCTTTGGAGTCAGGTCAACCTGAAGGTGCACCTTGGCTCTTCCACTTACTTGCCAAGTGACCTTAAACAGATTACTTAACCTCTCTCAGCCTCAGTTTCCTTACTGGTAAAAGGGACTTCAAACATCTGTCCCAGAGGGTCGTCTTGTAGATTAAATGAAAGAAATGATGTGAATGTGCTCAGCACGCAGTCCAGCCCCATGCGCACCGGAAGAACGTGAGTTCTGAAGCTCGTTGGGGGAGGCGGAGCCCTGGCTCTGACACTGCTTGCCCAGGAAAATCTGTCCAAGTCACTCAGTTGTCCTGAGCCTCATTTTCCTCATCTGTCAAGTGACAAATGACAATGAATTTGAAACTTTATTGTAAAGATCAGAAATATTGTTTGTAAAGTGCCTAGCACAGAGCCTGTTTCTTGAGTTATCTCTATTTTTATAAACACACGAAAAAGTTTCTTTTTCTTTTCACTTCCATGGAATCTCATTGGAAAATGCAAACCAGTCTAATCTGCTAATTCTTGATTTGTATAATAAGATGGTAGTGAGAGAAATGGCTGTTATAAAAAGAAGGTGTCTCACATGAATTTATGAAATACAAAGAAAAATTCAGAAGTTTCCCTTATTAAGAATTTGCAAAAATAATTCAAACAATGCTGATACAATATATATTCTGATTTTTTTACATACTAATGTTCAAAAAGAGACCAAAGAATGCCATAACTGAGATAAACCAGTATACTAGGGAGGGATTCAGTAATTTTTGAGTTTAAAATGCCAGAAGAGAAACTCACAGGAATGAAGCCAGATAGGAAGCATTGGGACCATTGGAAAGAATGTCAACTGTTCTGAAGGTGCACAGAAGAGACAGAAAGATCACACGGGCTCTCTATCTAGGGGCACACCTTTCGAAAGGCAGGGTCCTGTTCAGTAGACGTAATGAAAAGATTACAGTGAGCTCGGTGCCAATCCGTCACTGCCCCTGGGAAAATACGCACCAAACACACATCCTTTGCAAAAGGACTAAGTGCATAAAAGGCAAATCAAAAGTGACAACCTACAGGATAGGCACACTGATGCCCAAGCCTGAAGTTAAAAGCAACTCTGCAAACATCCAGTGGAAAAGGTATTAGAAGATTTCACTTCTCACCTGTTCTCTGCTCTGCTTTTTTCCCAGAACAAATCTCTTCTCCCCTCTCTATGCCTCAGTATAGGATGGGAGATGGTGTGAGGGTGCACTGGATGATTTCTGAGGTCCCTTTTGCACCAACACATGCTGTGTATCTTTTCTGCAAAAGGTATTCAAGACCAATGAGCATTGAGAAGTCAGAAAATAGCCAGGCGGCTCCTTGCATAGAGCCTGGACCAGTAGAAGCTGAATGAGAAAATATGCATGGAAATGAAATGCTTCAAAATTAACATCAATCAGTGAATGTCTTGTTAATGCTCAGAATGGTTAGTTAAAATCCCACTAATTGAAACCTAAAATCACTTTGAGGACATTGGCTTTCACTACACTGGAACGAGTGCAGACTGAAAGCCAGACCCCGAAACACTTGCATTAAAGTATAACTTTCCCAGGAACATAATAGTCTCCCTTAATTCTTTGAAAAAGAGTTCTTGCTCAGAGTCCTAAAGGTGGTAATGGGAGCTACTGTCTTCTCAACCAAGACACAAGACTCCAGCTCATCTTTCCCACACACATCCCTGCACCTTTCCTCCCTAGTCTCAGGGCTTGGCGCCGCTTGATCATGAGGTACAGGTGAGATACATTCAAGTCTGTGTCCTGTGGAGAAAGCAGGGATGATGAAAGTCTGGAGGCCTTAAGGACATGAATATAAGACTGCCCACACACCATCTGCTCATTTGCTATCTAGATTTAAGGAAGAAGAAAACTGGGGCCCCCAGACACAATATGCAGAGAGGCGTATCCCTCGCATAGACACAGACTCAATACTTGATATCAATGACCTAATTATGTCATTGTTACCTGCAATGCTAATTGTGATGTGATTATTCTGACCGCCCTACTGGAATGCAAGAATCCTCCTGTAGCCACATACACTCATCATGCTATCATTAGGAAGGTTATAAATTGCTTTTCCATGGGCTCTTTTTTCCCAGAATGAAACTGTTCCCATGCTTTATCTTCCTGGCCATCTCTAGGGAAGCCAGTTGCCCTGGGGAGCTGCTAAAGGAGGCATTTTCAAACCCTTTCCCCCAGGATAAAGGAAAGGCAATATATACCTTGGGCCACCCACTCTATCTTACTCTTTATCCCTTTGTTAAATGCCTTGGCCATTCCATTCCAGCAACAGAAGGCCGGGTGGGCCAGACGCATGGCATGGAGCTGAAATCTCGCCCCAGAAAAACGTGCCTGCAATGTTACAACAGCTTTGATGCTGTTGTAATGCACCCATAAAATCAAGGAACATATGTACAGGCAGCTGCCGGTGGCAGTGAAGGCATGTAAAAAAATATGGGGCTGTTGAGAAACTTTGATAGATTTTACTGCCAGCCAGATATATATATATATATTTACATATATATTTTATATATATATGTAAGTCTACTATATGAATCTACAAAAAAATGCTTTTCTTTAGTGTGTTTATTCATTGCATCATGTATAACAAAGTTATGAGGCAAACTAGGAGCCCAGATGATTAGTTTTCAAATCACTGGTTTCTGTTTAACCTTAAAAAACTCAGAGAGAAAGGAAAAGCCTTTAATAACTAGTCCTTGGAAGGCACTGGGGAAGCTCCGGGTATTAGGAAGAGGTTAATGCCACCCCACATAAGCCACTTGCCTACATCACATCCGCCGGACGCATCAGGGCTCCCAGAGGGCAGCTGCTCAGCTGCCTTGATCCGGCACTAGTTTTGCTGCAACTTAGTCAGGGTCAGGTAGAGCCATGATAATAAGCAGCAGGAGAAAATCAGATTATCTAAGTCTAAGGGCAGTGTTAGTACACAAACAGTATACGGATGCACAAGGTAATCAATTGGATGTGGAAAGAAAATCTTAAAACTACTATTGTATTTATTGGTATGTAAAATAATGGGGGAGAGTGTATGCTTTACTAACATTTAATATATGCTCGATGGGAGTGCTCCTGTCACTAGCAGGTAAATGCGGGTGAGGCCAAATTCCAAAACCTATATACTGTGTGTTCATATAAGGGGATAGCTGTTCCAAAATGCCTTCCTATAAATGTGTGATCAAAAGGTTTAGAGATTGCTGAGTTAATAGTACAAAAACCTTTACTTAAGTATAAGAAGAAACCCAAATCATCAATAAATAGATCATTCTTACATGATATGCTTTAGAGCTTGAAAAAATATGGCAAATTTCCACATCATTTTATTTGGCTGGAACGTGTGTTCTGTGTTTGGTTGGTTGGCTTTTGTTTGTTTGTTCTTGCTTTGAATGTAATCCTTCTGTGACGCCCACAGTTGATACAAGTTTGTTTTTTCTTATAATTTTTATCCCATTGGCATTTTAATGGGCATCTGGGAGAGTTCGAATGCGTATGTCTGCAATGCCCCCTTACCCTGCTCTTTCCAGTATGCCAGTGATTCTCCTTGCTGCGAGCCAAATCAGGTTCAAAAGATTAATAAAATACTAAGAGTCAAGTCCATGGCTAGAGTAACAACTATAATGATGAATTTTAATAACGGAATTTAGCATATTTCTTTAAAAGCATGGATTCAATGATGAAACGGTTCATATTCTGCATCTGCCATATATATATGGCTGTGCATTAAGTGGGCAAGTCAGTTACTCTCTCTTAGATATCATATTATGACCTATAAAATGAAGATGATATTTATTTTCTGTAACACCTGTCCACTGAAGAGCAAGTGGCTCAAAAGATTTAAAATTATTATGGTGAAAATAAGGTCGGGCAAGGAAGAAGTAGTAGAGAAAAATAAGAGAAGCCTGAATAAAGAATGAAAATGAAGGAATTTAAAATAGGGTCTAATGACTCTCAGAGTCCTGCTTAGCAATATAAAGCAAGGGAATTAGCATAATCCTAAGAAGCCAGGAATTGCTATCTTTGGGGAAAGACACTGCTCATTTTAAATCTTTCCAATGGTCTTCAACGATTTATCTCTTGGCAACACAGGGACCAATGAAACAAGCACATTTCTATTCTTGACTTCTGTGGCTCAGGTGAAAAAAATCTATTAATAGGCCTGAAAGGCCAGATGGACTGGCCAAGGCCCGGAGCACAAATGTTAGTTTTAGAGGAACCATCTGGGGCTTGTATTTACGCCTTGGTGGAAAAGCCAGTGAGAGCCCAGCACACAACACAGTCAATTAGGGAGGCGTTAGTCAGAGGCCTGCTGGTTTTGTCAGCCTTACACTGCTACAGAAAAATGCTGATTTGGACAAGGAAAAAAGTTACCAGTTACTTTCTTCTTCCTTTAGTTAATTTTCAAAAGCAAGTGGACATGTTTTGAGAGTTAAAAAAGTAAGCAGAGAAATTAAAACTCATCTAGGTATAAATTTCCAAGTTTCATAAGACAAGTTTCCAGAACATTCTCCTACCATCTAATGTGTTGTTCCAGTGACAGGGTGGAGGGGGGCCCGGCTCTGAGCATCCACCAGCAAAAATCAGTACCACCCACCTCCTGAAGAGTTCATGTTAAACTCTCAGAAATATTGGATTTCTGATATAAAATTAAATACCTCCATGATCATAATAATGGGACAGAATGGCTTTAAATGTCAGTTCTTTACTTACTGAACTATTCTGAGCTGCAGTTTTCTTCATGTTAAATACTTCTAATAAACAACTTTCATGTTAAAGGATGATTAAAGAGACAATTACTGTAAGAAAAAGTGCTCTTTATTCATTGTTTCCATCCATTCCTTTTGTCAATCTGTGTCCTCTGTGCCAGGCACTGAGGACACCGCAGCGAAAAGACACATGGCAGACCAGGCTATAAGAGACAACTAAATTACAGCAGTTATTTTTTAAAAATTGCAGAAATCTAGCAAATGGGAAAAAAATGGGTTTTTAAAACCCATAACCCCACTGGCCATATATAACCAATTATAATATTTTTATAAATCCCTTACTTGTATTCATTTTGAAAAACTATAATAATTTAGATAAAGCTGAAGCTAAAACATATAAATCAACTATAAATGGTGGATTTTCTACAAGGCTATGTTATAAACAATATTTAGAAAATACTTTTTGCCAATTTTACATTTTTCTTATGTATAAAATATAGGTGTATAGCCAATTTCTTAAATTAGGAGGATATTTTAATGGGAAAAATATTTGTAACTCACATATCTGCTAAGGAACTTGTATCTAGAATACATAAGTCACTCTTATAACTCACAATAAAAGATAAGTCACCTAATTTAAAAATGGGCACAGTATCTTAATGGACACTTATTCAAAGAAGATACACCAACTGCCAATAAACAAATGAAAAGATGCTCAACATCATTAGCTCTCGGGTTAGTGTAAATAAAAACCACAATGGCCTATCAGTTCATACCTACGAGGATGGCTATAATTCAAAAGATAAATAGTAAGAAGTGTTGATGAGGATGGAGAGAAAGTTGAATGCTCGTGCACTGGTAGCAGTATCGTAAAATGGGGCAGCCACTGTGGAAAACAGCTTCGCAGTTCCTCAAAAACGATATTCAATATACAGAGTTACCATGTGATCCATCAATTCAACTCCTCGGTATATATCTACTATAAATGAGAACATAGTCCACACTAAAACTGGTACGCCAGTGTTCATAGAAGCATTATTCACAAGAGTCAGAAACTGGAAACAATCCAATGTTCATAAACTGACGAATGGATAAATAAAACATGGTATAACCATACGATTATATAATATTCATAAATAAAAAGGAATGAAGCATTCGTCCATACTGCAACACAGATAAACCTTGCAAACGGCATAAAAAGTGAAAGAAGACAGTCATAAAAGATCGCGTATTGCATGGTTCCATTTATACAAAATGTCCCAGACAGGTAAATCTACAAAGACTGAAAGTAGGTTAGGGTTTTGGCACAGGGAGGAAACGAGAAGTGACACTAATGAGTAAGGGGTCTCTTTTTTGGATGATGAAAATATTCTAAAATTAATTATAATGATAGTTGCAAAATTCTTTAAATACACTAAAAACCATTAAATTTTACAGTGTTTGGATTATCCTTGAATAAAACTGTGGGGGGAGAAAGAGAAATTCAAGCATGAGTCTCTGACTTATTAACCTCCAGGACAAGGCAATGTGCCATTTTCTCTCCTATGTTATTTTCCCACATTTGTTTCAGACATCTCAAGACACACGTGATATTTCCCTGTGGGCAAATATGTTCCTTCTAGGAATTATTTACCTCCTATGGAAACAATAACCTTGATTGTCTTATTCTTTAGAGAAGGCTGAGGTTACAGTCTATCCTGAATCTACCATTTTGCTGTAGTAGCATGGAGGAGGCAGCAATAATACACAAGAGTTATCTTATTCTGCAGAAATTTTTTGTTTATTTTGGCTTTTGTGGTCACTAAATCACAGTAAAAGCAGCAAGATATGGAAGTTCCACCTATACTCTGACATGAAAACTCCAAGGTTATGCTTGTCTATGATACATTACAGTAAATCGTTAGATACATTCGTTTGAAGAAAGCCACCTTCTCCAGGAAAGGATGAAAATACTCCCTCCTCTCAGAAAACAGGAAGGTAGTAAGGCCTTTTATTTTTAGTTCAAAGCTGACCCTGGAGTAAAGGGAAACCATTTATGAGTATTCTGTGGTTGATAGCTCAGTGGTGATTTGCGCTCAGGCACCACTTTGTTGGTCATTAAGGGCTACTGTTGAGAGAAGAAGAGAGTGTTTTTGTACAAGAGATTGAGAGAAGGTGCGGGAGAGCTTTTGGTCAGGAAGGATAAAGGAAGTGTAGACAGGGAGCTGAGCGTTTGAAGGAGCAGGGAGCAGAGAAAAACTTCAGGAGACCAGAGGTGGAAAAGTGATCCAAGAGGGGAAAACCTGGTAAGTATGTGTTGGTGGGGGGCCGGCATTCGCTTATAAACCAACATATACTTAAGCAGCACTCTGGTACGACTTAGTGTCACTGATGGCCGAACCAACAGGACTGCACCTGCGCCCAGACATCACATGGACAAGAACTTCCCTCTGTCTACACCAGGAGCAAGAGCAACACAGGAGACAGCCCTGCCACCCTCTGGATGCCCCTTGGGAATGCCTGCCGGCTGTGCCCCAAGAACAGTAAGACCAAAGGGTCCCCTGAGAGAGGGGCTATGGGGCAAGGCGGGGTCAAAGGGGAAAGCATCAGCACCCATATTTGAAAGGACTGAAGTCAACAGCCTTGTCCACTGAGCGGTTATGTAAATGAGAGTGTTACACAGAGGGTACTCATGGTGCCTATGTTTTAAATGGATTGCTTCTGAGACAGATCCCTTGAAGGAGGATTTTATTTTGCAGAAAACATTGATTATGATTTACAGCTGAGTCTGGTACTTGGGGTAGGATTAAGAATAAATAAAATATCCCTACCATTTATTTAAAATGTCTCCTCCGTGCAAAGCACTGTTAGTCCACATCACAGGAGGTAAATGTTGTTTCCATTTTAGAATAAGCCAGGCCTCTGAACAAACACCTAGCTCAGAGTCACACTGCCGAAAATGGCAGAGAAAAATCTCACTTTCATCTTCAAACTTATAAGGCTGGATTTGTGAAACATATTGTGATATTATTCTTACTTGATCAACACATCGCTTCTGCAGAGTGAATGAGCAGTAGAGGCACCATTAGGAAAACACGCGCGGTGATGTTTTTGCAGATACCAAGGTGATGATGTTCACTGTAGGCACAAAATGCGTGGTTTTTAATAAAATTTTTAATGATATATAATTGTAATTGATTGAAGGAGAGAAAAAGTGGACACAGAGCTCTTTTAGAAAACTGATCATCCAGAATATTATAATCAAAGTTTTTTGGGCTTTAAAATATATAATATTTTTAGGTTTATTGAGTGTGAAGCTTTATTATCTTTTTGTGTGTATTTTACTGAATATGCTATTACAGTTGTCCCATTTTTCCCCCCTTTATCCTCTCCACCCTGTACCCCCTCCCATCATACCCACACCTCTTAGTCCATGTCCATGGGCTGTATACACACCAGTTCTTTGATTTCTTAATTTCCCACACTACTCCCATCCTCCCCCATCCACTTTTTTTGTGGGGGGGGGGGTCAACATTTTCCCGCCACCACTTTCCCCAGACCCTCTCACCCTTAATCCTTCCCCCATTTGGCTTTGTCGATGGGTCCTTTATGCAGGTTCCTTGATGACCCTTGAATTCACTGGGGTGACACTGGTTAATAAAATTGTATAGGTTTTAGGTGTACAAGTCTATAATACATCATCTATATATTGTAATCTGTGTTTACCACCCCTAGTCAAGCCTCCTTCCATCACCATTCATCTCCCCTTTATTCTCTATCCACCCCCCACACCTTTTCCTCTTGTAACCACCATGCTGTGGTCTGTGACCATGAGTGTTTTTTCTTTGTCTGGTATCTTCACCTTTCTCACCCAGCCCCAAACCCTGCTTTTTGTAGCTCCACTGATACTATAGAACCCTCATCTCTTTGCCAATAATATGATAACCCCATTCTTCCTTGGTGTCTGATCCCAGTAACACCTCGACAGATAGCCCAATTCCAGAACATACCCAAGATGAAACTCTATGACTAGTTTCACTAATAATGAAAGTAATACATCATAGCTGCAAATTGCCAGGGACCCTAGGGTAGGTGAAGGGAGGACATTTTAATGGCCTTAGGTAATCACTAAGCACAAACATTTACTCTAATAGGAAGTGGAAGGAGCTATATCTCAGGTGTAATCCAGACAGTTGGAGAGCTGACCCTTTGTTTCTACAGGTACCTCCCAGCAATTTAGACAGCATCACAGGAAGATTATAAGATCTTATCAGCTTTGTCAAAAAAAAAAAAATCCCAACTTCTAAGGATGAATAAAGTTGAATATGCAGAATACACTGAAGTTTAAGATTGCCCCAGGGAAAAAAATAAATGACGACAGTTTTCTCCACTCACTAATTCATTTAATAAAACTAATTACCAAGGTAGTGGTTGGATGCTATGAGTCCTAAAAGGAACTGCTTTGAGAAGACATAAGGGAGGTATCTCAACACCTTAAATGAGACTCAGAGGCATCCTATATAGAATTAGACATATAGACCATACCTTTAAATAAAAGAATATAAAGTTAATTTTTTTAAAAAAATCCCTCAGTATCAACCAAGTGAGAACTGAGCTTATTTTTAGCTGTCCCTACCTCTCCAGGACGTGCTATGGAATGCAATAGGAACACTGTGATTCTCTTAGCCCCTGTTCATCAGTGAGTTCCCCTGGGTAAATTTCTCATTACTTTGCCCAATATGGCTGGGTAGTGCTTCTGACAGCATGTCCTATTTCTCTCTGTGTCCACGCATTTAGTTCAATGTGTCCACCTGGAGCTCTATTACTGAACAGAGACGAGCTCAGCTTAATTTCCACATCGTATCAGATTTCTGTTCACGTAACGTCAAGATCACCGAAGGCTTTCATGTTTTTAAATCCATCGGACAGTTTCTGGCCCTTAAAACCTACTCTTTACTTGACATCCAGGATCCCAAACTCCTTTGGTCTTCCTCCTCCATCTCTGGTGCTCAGGATTCCTTACTGATTCTTCTTCGTCAAGCTTCCCTTTAAATTTGGGAGTATTTTAGGCCTCATCTGTTCAGCTTCTTAATGTCTTCTATCTGTATTCGCTCCTTGGATAAACTCATCTACTCTTGTGGTTTTAACTGTTATTTAAGTACATTCACAGGTGTATTCTCTGGTCCTGACCTACAGGTTCCTGAACTCCGGAGTCAGTGAGCCTACTCAACCTGTTCGTTTGGATGGCATCCGGAATTTAATATATATCCATTTTGATCTATATTTACAAACATGTCATATTCTACTTCTAATAAATTTCTCCTCATATCCCTGTAACAGTAAATGGCAACCCATCATCACTCAATAGCTCACAACAAATACCTTAGTATCACTCTAGTTCCAGACCTTTCCCTTACACTCCGAATCCAATGAAACAAAAAAATCTTGATGGATTGCCCTTTAAAGTCTATCCAGAAGCCAATCACTTGTTACCACATTCGCCATAACCACCCTGATCTAAGCAACTAACATTCCTGGATTAGCCTAACACAGCTACTTATTTTTGGCTTTGTTCCCTTATATCGTATCCTCCATATAATTAAAGTGATACATTTTTAAAGTCAAATTATGTGACTCTTCTATTCAAAGCCTGCTAATATTTCACTCAGGGTAAAAGTCGAAGTCCTTACAATGGCTTAGGAGGCGGGAAATAATATGGCTCCCCTCCACCTCACCGCTCTAGTCTCAACCCCGATCCTCTCTCACTGGCTCATTCTCTGGAGCGCAACAGCGCCTTCTTACTGTTCACTGAACCCAGCGGTCAGGCCCCATTTAAAGTGTCTCGCTTGCTCTTTCCTTTGCCCAGAATGTTTCTTCCCACACCTCTCACTCCCTTCAGTTCTTTGATTAAAGTGCCACCTTCTCTGTGAGACCTTCCCTGACTATTCTGTTTTAAATTGCAGCACTCTCTCAGAATTACCTATCATCCTTCTACGCTTTGTTTTTCATTCTTCTCCCTAACATTTATCACTATCTGACATACCATATATTTTATCCTTTTGATATATTGTCTGTCTCCTCCTATGTATGCAAATTCCATAAAGCCAGAAATTTTTATCTTTTTAATTCAGGCTGTGGTCCAATTCCTAAAATAATGTGTGTCAGATCTGGAATAGGCACCAAATATATTTTGAATAAATGAATGAATTCCTTCCACGTTTATCCACTTCATATTTAATAACATGAAATATTTACTTGATGATGAAAGATCAAACAAATATAGCAGGCCATCATCTTCAAAAGCATCCTGTTTATTGCTTCTCCCTCTACTGATAAGGAGGCTAGGGCCTGAAGCGGACTGACATTCCCCATTTCTCACTCTGGGGGCCTCAAATGAAAGGGTCCACATGGGCCCTCTACAAAGCCAAAATCATTTTGAAATCCTGCCCCTTGCCTCAGTCGCTCTACGATGACCATTAAGCACTTCATCTAAAAAAGGAGGCATTTCAAAGGAGCTGTATGATGACTACAGAAGTCTGCATCTCTGTCCATGCCTCAGACCCTGTCTGGTGCAAACCTTGGTGCTTGCAAGTTAAGCAAAGGGAATTAAAATTGCCTGGGTGTTTATGTTTTGCATAAATGCTTTAAGAATGTTATATCAATTAATGCTTTTATTGATACTATGAAGGATCTATTATAATTCTATTATATGGATAAGAAAACCAAGACTGCCTCAGTCACTTGCCCAGTTGGTGGTGGAAGCAAGATTCAAACCCATGTCTGCCAGTGTCCAAAGCCACAGTTCTTTCTGATATTTCAGGTAATCAGTCACAGAAGACATCTGTAGGGCCTCCCATTAGGAGACAAAAAAATAAATGGAGAATATTTTCAGTTATTCTTGATCTATCAGATCACTGAATCTTTTTCAAACTTTTCTAAATTGACCATCTCAAGTTTGATCATTGAGCTAAGTTTCAAGTAATACTATATCCTGAAAGTCACTGTATTGTGAGAAGATCCTCTGAATATTCCCAGGGACATGTGTTAGTAACTTAATTACAAGAGAGAATACAGCTCTGGTACATTTCCAGTGGAATTTAAAAAGTAAATATATTTACCCTAAAGCAAATTTATTGGATGACAACCTGTGAATTTACTTATAATTATTTCCTTCCCCATTCATGTGCACATACACTTTGAAACTAATGATTACAGGATTTTCTTGACAGCATTTTACTTTCTATGCAGTAAGTAATCATTGTCAGCTGTAAATAATAAGAAGAAGACAACATGTGCCAGTTTTTACATTGTATAATAGAATTAAGGTGGTTGTACTAACGTAAAAATAGAAAAACAAGGAAGGCAGGCACTAGCCCTAACAATCACAGGAATGTAGAGTATTCAAGTAAGGGTCTGTTCCATTAATTTGAGAAAATAAGTTATCATTCCTATATCTTTCTTACTATATTTTATAGCAGGGTTCTCCAACCGGTACTCGTCCGTGGCCTGTTAAGAACAGGGCCCGCAGCGGGAGGTGAACAGGGGGCCAGGGAGTGAAGTTTCATCTGAATTCACAGCTGCTCCCCATAGCTGGCATTGTCGCCTGTGCTCCGCCTCCTGTCAGATCAGAGGGAGCATTAGCTTCTCACAGGGGCACAGACCCCGCTGTGAACTGCGCAGGGGAGGGATCTGGGTTGCAGGCTCCTTTGGAGAATCTAATACCTGATGGCCTGAGGTGAGGTGCTGTTGCTGGCACTGGGGAGGGGCTGCACATACAGATTATCATTAACAGAGGGGTTCGGCTGCACAGAGATCACAACAAATCAATGGCTTGTAGACTCGTATCAGAACCCTACAAGTGAGTGGAAAGTGACAATTAAGCTGCACCTGGTGGCAGGTTATAAAACCATCCCCCACACCAGTCCATGAAAAAATTGTCTTCCATGAAACCAGCTCCTGGTGCCAAAATTTTGGGGAGCACTGCTTTAGAGAACGGTTATGTTTTATTTGGGGAGTGTTTTATGTTGGTAGACATGCATTTATTAAAATACATTTGTATTTTCAAGTAGACTGAGGGCATACAGTAATAAAAGCTATTAGTATATTTATGAAATTATGCTTCTTTGTCAAAATCTGAAGGTCAAGATATAGGGACCATGGCATGGTTTTTACCGACCCAGCAGGTCTTTCAGTTTTGTCTCCCACCAGTTCCAGGAGTGAAAACAAAACCAATCACCAAGGTCATAACTCTTGGTTGCATTTGGGTTACCTCCCACCCTATTTGCTGGGGATGTGAGGAAAGCAAGCACTCTCCCTTGGAAGTGATGGCATTGAAGACAGGTAAGCTTGGTGCTGCCATGAGCTGTTTTACTACCAAGTGACAAGAGTTGATTAATGTTTCAGGCTCGTGAAGAGAAAGCAGAGCTGAGAAATGGGTGAGAACAAATGATATAATATAAACCTTGGATTCATGCATACCTAAGTCAGATTAGGTTCCTGTGTCTAGCAATAAAGCTATCCCTGAAAAATATAAAAAGTCAGTCCACGGGACAAAACACCAAGCATGTTGCCAACATGGATTGATGCACAAGCTTCAGAAATTTCAAACAAAGTGGGCACATAAACAGGATTGAGGGGCCAGAAGAGGGAACCTTGATTGTAAGCCAGTTTCTACTAAACAGATGTTTTCTGAAGATGGTTTTGTTAGGGTTGGGCCTAATACCAAAGGACAAACAGAACAGAGGAACAGGTTCTGCCTGGTTGGTAGGAGGCATCAGGTGGGCAAGAAACAGGTACATCCTGACACATATCTATCCTGTTTACTTGGCACTTAATCATATGCTGCTTAGTGATGCTGTTCAAGCCTTGTGTTCTTATTCAATATTTAGCTTTATATGTGAACTTTTCCTGAATCTCCTACTACATTTTAAACAATTAAAGTAATTCCCACATGTGATGCTTAAAATTCCTTGCACAGAACTTCATATGAAGTATGTTCTCAATAAATAGTAAAAAAAGGAGGAATAAAATATCAAATGAAAGAACAAATACCATATAATTAAGTAAAGTCATTGTATAAATAGGACTTTATCGAATCCAACTTATCATCTGTATGCTATATTCTGTTTTTCCCTTCCTTGTTTTTATTCAAAATTATCCTTATTCAAATTACCCTCATAATTTTTAAGTCTCCAAAATGATATGTATATAAGAAATTTGTTCTTTCTCTGAAACTGTTCAGAACTCAAGCAACCTTCTCTAACTCCCTTCTCTAGGTTCTCATGATTCGCTTACGGGTGATTTCTCTTTGTAATATTTTTTCAAAAATGTATAGCCTATACTTCCATCGTTTTTCTAAACAAGGCAATCAGCATGCAGACACAATGTCTAGAGGTAATTCAGGAGGTAAAAATTTTGCGCCATTCTAATCACAAGCCATGTTTATTGCCACGACTGAATGGGGATTACTTCCCCCAAAATGAACTGTGCACAGGATTTGCTATTAAAATGCCGATGACTCCTTAGCCACATCCGCGACCTATATCCGCCAGCTGAGAAATTCATTCCGGAAATTCTTTCACATTCATATCCTCTCTCTCTCCCTCTCTCTCTCTCTCTCCCGCGCTCACTAAGAATATAAGAATAAGGATCACTGTAAATGTCTTTGACCTGAGGGACAGAGGGAAGCAAAGCATTGCTCCAATTTCAAAGGGCTCACTATGGTCACAAAGATAAAGTTAATGGATAATAAGCATTTGCTTGTCCTAGAACAGAAAAATTCTTAAACAGTGAAGATTATTTTGGACAACCAAAGGCATCAAAAAGAAACACTCTACTCTAGAGCTGGTGAAGTCAGAGGCCATTTAGTATCCCAACATCAGGCTGGCAATCTCTTCCAAATTATTTTCAAGATAATAAAGGAATCTCAGTTCCAATTATAGGCTCAGGACATGGATTATTACTGGACATCTATCTCCTCTTTGTGTAGGGCAAAGCCACTCGCATATGGGTTCACAGTTAGTAACTCACTTACGTGTTGGTTAGACTATCCTGTCAGAAACCCTCAAGCTCCGTGTGATTGGAAACCAGTGGGGAACTTCCCTTTAGGAGAAGGTCTGAGACCTCTAGCAGTACCAAGCGATGATTTTTCTTCTCCCAAGAATAGATATGTAGAATAGCTGTAGTTTTTTATACATAACATACACTATATCCTTTTAACCTTTTCTAAAATATAAACTACATATCGACAGTACTTAGAATAGCACATGTAATCCAAAAAACTTCCCCCTTAACCTTTCCCTGTGTTAAGAAGCCATGCTTGCCTGGCTTGTGTGTTTCTATAAAAGACTGGTAAAATTTTTGTCCCATGGTGTTGTAAGGTAGAGAATGGTGTGATTAAAATGCACTGCGACCCCTAATTTCTGCTCCGTAAGAGAAAATAAAAAGGATCCCTGGGTATAATCTCTGGGTATAATCCACAGGTTATACACGAAGAGCAGAGGAACTCCTGGACATCTCCTGGTCCCCCAGCACTTCAATTCTACATCTGCTAAGGGTTGGGGGAGCATATTGAAGCATATTGAAGCATATTGCTGAATAATGTCTAAGTCGCTGTGATTTACAAAAATAAATAAATGATCAAAACTTGTTTGGTCCGGAAGGAAAAGTCAACTCCTAAAGCATCCTCACTGGAGAATATATGAATAAGTTAGAGTATAACACATTTCTGATAACTTTAAATAATGTAGACTCATGAAATTTTGATGCTAGAAAATCCCTGAGATAATCTAGTTCATTGGTTTTCAAACTGGCTGACCAACCAAATTACCCTAGACTTACTGAATCAGAATTTTCAAGGACAGGAGCCAAAAATACGAATTAATTTTTAAGTCCCCAAATGTATCTGAGATCATCTAGAGAGATGAGGAAATTGAGGAATTAAATGATTTGTTGAAAGTTGCCTATCCTGTCAACAGCAAAAGCAGTTCTAGAACATAAGTCACAAGTTCTCAGATTTGAAAGTACCTTGGAAAGTCATCCTGGTGTTACTGTAGGTGGTGAGCTAATTATTAAATTTTGTAAAAAAAGAGCAAAGGGAATTAGACATTGAGCTTAATAAACTGGGGAGCATGAATCTGTTTGCTTCACCAGGAAGCTACAGTTTCACACCCCAGGAGGTCACAGCACTGCTCCACCAAGGGGATTAACACTCTTCCCTATCCCCCTCTGGTACCAGATTGTTGGGGGGTGCAGAGGATGGCGCTTGCCCAAAGAGGTCTGTCAGCCTAACTAGGGAGTGGGTCTATCAAAAGCCCATGAAAGCTTGGGAAGATGACTGGTTCTTTTGTAAAAGTACCTGGTCCACTCCAAACCCAAGCTAATATAACCTGAAGGGAACAAAGAAGCCCTCTCTTTGTCTCTCTCTCTCTTTCTCCCACCTGATAATGCACTAACCCCATTTGTTTATGTGCTCGTTCACCCAAGAGCACGTGACCATGTGGGTCTAGCAGCTGCTGGGGCCCACAGCACAAGGCATGGGCAAAGGGGCAAGCTTTAACATGAAGCAGAAACTCTGAGCACTGCTTTTGTTTTGGCCTTGCTGAGGACACAGCAGCACTTTTTCCATGGATGGACAGAGGGAGATGGAAATCCTGGGGCAGATTTCCAGCCAAATAAACCATCTTGCCACACCACAGTCTGCTACGCATGGGTCCTTGAAATGCTCTCCTCGCAGCCCCATTGAAGAACCTAATTTCCACCGACAATATCAGCACAAGCATCCAACAGTGGGTACATAAGAGTATGAAATTTTTTCTGAGAGAACTCAGACTACAGAACTCAACTGAAGGCATTCTCAAATGCTGAGTCTGAGTTTAAATGCATTTTTAACAAGCCCCTGAGTTGATTCTGAAGGTCAACCACAGGGCACCTTTTAGAAAATTCTGCCTGTAACTTGTCTGAGTTCCTCTTATTACATTTCCTCACTTTTGTTTAAACTCATTCCAATTAGAAACTAAATACCATTGTAATACCTTGCCTTTATTGTAGGTCTAGTGGGAACAACGCCTTATATTTTTTCCTAGAAACCTGCCCCTAAAATTCTCTCCCACAGGACTTAATTCTGCCTTCCTGACCATACAAAAGTTTTGTTCCCAAACCAGTACCTTAGCCTCTTGGACATTCATCACCTTGCCAAGACTCTTCTTTCCAGGAGAGAGTGGAGATCGAAACATCTTTCGGTTCATCTCTCACTCCTATCACTTCGTGACTTCTCTCACTTTTAGCCAAAGCCTGTCTCTAAATAAATAAATAAATAAACAAATAAACAAACAAGGATATCTAAAATCACTGACTGAGGCAGCTTCTTGCTGTCTTAATTGCGCACAGCCATAAGGCTTATGCAAAACAGCTGGATCCAGCTCTCAACTAGAAAGACCCGGCTGCACAGGAACAGGGCCAAACCTGTTTTCCAATAATTAACTTTTCTCAACCACAGTCATTCCCAGGGATACAGTCAGAGGCAGAGTGACTTCCTCCCCGCAGCTTCCGCGGCCTGAAGGGTGACAATGCCGCACAAAGGGGCACCCTGGAGAAAGCAAGTCTGAAAGGACCGAGTCACCAGGAGCCCTGTTGTTCCTTCCTCTTCTCTCCACTCCAGCTTCACTGACAGGTCTACCCAGCTCCCTGTCTCAGCTAAGCAGCTCTCTTTGTTCCCTGCCTTCTCGCCTCTCTCTCTCTTTTTGTTTGTTTTGTTTAGAACAAAGCATTTTCTTCCATGAAAGGGATGGAAGCAGACACGCTTCTCAGGGACTGCAGAGAGGGAGAAAGACAGAAGACTTATTTAAAGTTGAAAATTATTCAAGGGCATGTGCAAAATGCCCTGAAGTGTGGAGGGAACACTAAAACTGTGCATACTTTTTTAAAGGGTTTGAAGTGTTTTGAGGGCACAGGTTCAGAATAAAGAAGGGACCGTGGGAGTCAAGGAAAACAGGAAGTTCTGAATACAAAGTGACAAGGACCCCAACGAAGACTTGGCTGTATAGACACGCAGGACCTTTCTCCAAAGCAGCTTATCCTTCAGGCTGACACCTTTCCGTTTTCCTTGGCTGCTACTAGGAGGCCCTGAGGGCAGTGATGTGGATCCGCAGTGGAGGCTCTGAAATCAGGTGGTCAGGGACCATGTTGTATCCCTGTTCTGTCAGTTGCCAACAATCGCTTACCTGGTCCAGTCTACCTCTCAATTTCATCAGCTGCAATTGGACAGGATAATGCCTACTTATACTAGCATGGGCTGGGCACAGCAATGATCCCATAGGTGCAGGGGATGCAGCTCCCAAAAGCGTATTGCCACTCAAGCTGTACGTCCCACACAAGTTAGCAAGGGGCTCTACCACCCACACTCGCTCCCCGTTCCAGCAGCCAGGAAGCCAGGGCCTCCTCACCGCCACAGGGGAGCCGAGAAGGGGGAGCATGGAGGACAGCACAGGGCGTCACACAGCCTCCACCTGGAAGTCAGGTGTGTCCCTTCTACTCATGTGAACTGGCTTGTGGCCTCACAACCTCTTCCGCTATGGCCTGAAAAGTACAGTTGTCTTTGGGGGAAAAATAGATAATATGATATTGACAAATCTGAATTGCATTTACCAAAGGGAGGCATCAGGTGGTTGCAAGTGTTAAGTGACAAAATGTCAGTTACACGGTCAGTGAAGTACCTGGTCTGGCAGATGGAAGTGTTCAAAAATCACTCTGTTATTACTCCAGAGCCCCTTGTCCCCTTGCCTTTACAGGTACTCAGAGCTCACGATTCCCATAATACACGAGAAACACCTCAGCCAGAGCTGGAACACATCTCAAATGCCACATTTCAAGGATCTGTCTTTGCGAACCAGAGGACAGGAAACTGGCCCTCGGCAAGTCTCTGAATGAAACAGAATCCATGTAACAGGGGTCATGACTTAATGGAAGGAAATATGATAAACTAGGAAAGTAGTGATCTGAATTCCAGTTCCAAGGCTGTGATTTACTGGCAGGAGAACCTTGGACAAGTTATTTCATCCTTCTGGAATTGGGTTTCCTTACCTGCAAAATGAGTAGATAGGGTTAGGTTATCTAAAGCTCCACCAACTAAGAATATCAGTGATTACAACTAATGCTTTCATAAGAACGGCCTTATATCCATCTGCAACCTTAAGTCTCCCTCACCCTGCACTGGAACATTTCCATAAGTCCAGGGGTTGAACCTTGGAGTTTTCAATCACCTAGCCAATCCTATAGCCCCAGGTCCTAGCTTTTATCTACTTAAGCCCTCCCAGAACCTTGAATAACTTAACTCATGCCATACTGGATGGGTAATAGTAAAGCAAAAATGACTCCTGGTTGCTCCAGCAAGGGGGATAATATATTAATATATTAGGGTTACAAAGGAAAGGTTATGAGCATTCTTAATTTTCCCCAACAGGGACTTTAATTTTAGTTCAATCCCAATCAAAAAGTAGATTTTTCCATATATATATATAACCTCTAACATTATCAGAGGGCTGCAGAGAATGGGAAGAGCAAGAGAGCTTTGTATCAGGGTGCAGAGATAAGCAGGTAGAGGTTGCAGACAACAGGAGGCAAAACTGTCTTTCCATGTAGTAGGCAGAATAATGAACGGCCCCCAAGATATCCACGTCCTAATCCCCAGAACCTATGGAAATGTTACAGTACAGGGCAAGGGAGATTTAAGGTTGTAGATGGAATTAAGGTTGCTAACCAGCTCATTTTAAGGTTGAGATTATCCTGGATTATTCAGGTAAACCCAGTGTAATTACAAGAGTCCTTTAAAGGGGAAGAGGAAAGAGAAGGGTTAGTGTCAGAATATACAGTAGAAGAAAGATTTGGCCAGTCATTGCTGATGGAAGAGGTCATGAGCCAAGGAGTGCAGGCGCCTCTAGATCCTGGAAAAGGCAAGAAAGGAGATTCTGCTCTAAAGCCTCCAGAAGGAAAACAGCCCTGTGAACACCTTGATGTTAGCCCAGTGAGACCCAGTTCAGACTTCTGATATCCAGACATGTGAAATAAAAGACACGTGTTGTTTTAAATCCCTAACTCTGCTGTAATTTGTTACAGCAGGGGCAGGAAACTAACGCACTCCACAATGAATAATTAGCCATAGACATTTAGCAGAGGCGGGGACAAATTTTCACGGAGATTAGTTGACAAGGATTACAGGGCAGGTAGAACAAATGTATGTGCAACAACTAAAGTGTTCTGGAAACTGTAAAAATGTACCCCAAAATATATACCCGTAATTCTGATGCAGGCCACATAAAGACAAGAATATGGGCATTTTTTTTCAGGAAGAGAAAAGCGACTAATCGTTTAAAATCAGAACTGCATTAAACATCATCTGCAGGTTTTGCACATCTTCTGAGGCACTAAAATCTCATGGTTAAGAGCATGGGTGCTGAGACCAGAATATTTAATTCCGTCAGTTGTTCATTCTGTTGACCTTGGGTATAAACACTCAAAGCTTGCAATTTCTTATACATAAAATGAAAGAAAATAACATCTACCTTATGGAGTGCAGAAAATTAAATGGATCAATTCAACATAAAACACTTAGCACAGTACCTGTATAAGTTCAATAAATGTCATCTATTTGTATTGTATATACATTCCTAGATTGATAAAATTCTCATTCTAAATGTTGGCACCTTAAAGTAATTATTTTGCAGTTTTCATAAGACCCAATTAACAATTGCTCCCAGGATGGTACAGTGTTAGGATTGGGTGAACTCAATGGAAGAATTACAGTCTATATTCAGGTACCACACAGTAGGGAAAGCCAGGTAAGCATCTCTGCTGGCAGAATTTTGCCTTAATGAGGAGTATTTCTGCCTGGGTGAACTACACATTACAGCAGCATCTGAAGCAAATGTCTGCACCCAGCAGGCGTCTATGGACACCAATGACTGCCATTCCTACTAAAAGAGAGAGGAGTAAAGAGTTGAAATCAACTGAAAAGGAAGGTATCAGACACACCCGTGGTTCCTGGCATTCCTAAGCCTAGAGAACGGCTGAATTGCTTCCCTATGCAGCAACACAGATGCTGGTAGCTTGCACCTGCGCTTAGGTGTGGAAAAAGAGAGAAGAGAGAAGAGGAGAAGAGAGAGAGAGGGAAACAGGAACATCACAAGGAAAAGAGCGGCCCCTTCTCAGAAGCAGTCATTTAGATTAGCACCCATATTTGTAGAATAAATAGCCGTTTGAGCACCCATGCTCCTCACCAAACTACGAGTTTTTCAACTGCAGAAAATGTCGTCTTCATTGTTGCGCCTCACATAGCAGACGCTCAACAAGTATTTCTTCAATGTTATTTCAAAGAGTTTCTATCAATCCTTTGTTACTATAATACAAAATTATAAAATGCATGGCAGGATAATTTATTAATCATGATGCTTTTTTTCCTACTGAAGGTGAATCAGAAAGACGTAGATATATAACATTCATCCCTAGGGAGAAGACATAAGTTTTGTAACTTGAAATCCAGAGCTCTCCACAAGACAATCAAGATCATTTGCTGTTAAAAGTCAAGGCTTACAGAGGAAGGCAAAGCTAAAGTCTACACACAGGCTGGAGGATACTGCCCTGAGATGTGTGGATGGAAGCAGCAGCAAAAAGGAAATGGCCCTAGGCAGAAGAAGGGAATTGGGTATTTGGGGGAGATGTATGAGTGGAGGATGGCCAGGAGACAAGACCTTTGACCTGGTAGCTTATCGATGTGGGAAACCTCAACACTAAGAATGATCATGGTGAGAACTGTAGCTTCTGAGGCCTGAGTTGCCTGGGATAGTGTACTAGAGAGGATGGGACAAGAGAGCCTGGTCAGGGAACAGCTCAGTTTGGATTGTGATGGATTAAAGACTAGTGGCCTTTTATTTTGTGGGGTACTATGTGAATCCCCAGAATTCCTGTGGGACCCTATGACGGGGACCATAGGAAAAAAGGATGCAAAGACTCATTTAATTTGATTTGGAAAAATAAAAACATGTCACGTTTCAGCTCATAGAGTTGTAGGGCTAAATTCATACACATGTGTAATAAAAGTTAGGACTCCACTGAAGCATTAAAGCAGTTATCTTGGTATTGTGTTATCATAAATAATACTCAATTTTTCCTCATAACTTCATGTACATACATATATACGGTTATTTTTATAAAGGAAAGTACAAAACAACCCACCTTTCTCCCCATGACTCTGCAGATGACGATGCAATGATATTTCCTGGAAACAATGGACCCTGCCCTTCTGTGGAACAAAGTCGAATTTTGTGCCTGGTTCTCACCTCAAGAAACTAAAGAAACTGTGATGTTCAGAGAAATACTCTGGTTTTTAAAGAACCAGAGTGGTCTGTTCCAGCACACATTATGATTTTGTCGATGCTGAAACGAATAAAGAGTAATTCTCCAAGCAAAAAACAAACAACTCTTCCCTCCATTGGTAACATCAAGTCACTGAAGTAACTGAACTTAGAAATGGCTCGGTGAGAGCCTATGGGGGCATAGCGTAATGTGTGTATGTGTGTGTGTTTTAATATATATATAATTTCCAGTGCTCTTTATTCTTTTACGTAGATACAGATTTCGATCTGGTAATGTCTGTCTTCTGCGCAAGAACTTCCTTACAAGGACACTCTCTTACACAACCACGGTACCATGATTGACCTCGGAATACCACCGCTAATACACTACTACCATCTAATCCTCAGACCCCATTCAAGCAAGTTCTCCCCAAAAATTCCTTTAGAGCAAAATGATGCAGGTACAGAATCATTTTGTTATAGTGGCTGTTTCATCTCCTTGCATTTGAAACAGTTCCTCAGCCCTTCCTTGTCTTTCACACTTTTGAAGATAACAAGCAAGTTAAATATTTTATTGCAGTACGAAACCCAACATCTCATATACCATATGGGAAAGTAGTTTTTAATGAGTTTATCAATTTTCTCAACTGAAATCTCCTTGATTTGAGGTCTGGTCTTATTTCTGTGTGACTGGCAAGGAGCCTGCAATATGATGGGTTCTTAGTAAATGCTTGTTGAGTGAACAGATAATACAAATCATTGGAGGTTGGTTAACGGGCACAGATTAAGACAGCCGTTCTGTTTTCTAGATTCATTCCTTTGTTCATCCCTCATAAAATATTATGACCATCTGCTCTCTGCTGACTGTCAGAAACGTGGTTCTTAATCTGAAGGGACAGCTCTAAGCAAACCATAACAATGTAATGATTAAGGGCTACAAGAGACAGGCAGGGGAGAGCTTAGGACCAAATAAATAGCTGCCCAGCCCGGAAAAGAAAGTGATTCGCTGTCTGAAGTGGTCAGGGACATGGTGCCACAGGAGGCAGCATTTCATGTGATTCTTAGGGGATGAGGGAGAGTTCTGGAAACCAAAGCAGAGGACAGAGTTCTTGAAAGCCGCTTCTTCCAACATTCGCTAGCACGGTCCTATGCTTTGAATTGTAATTCAATCGTAGTGACTGTTGAATAAGACTAAAATGACTACCCAGTAACTTTGCTGAAAGGAAGTGAATCCCAATTCTTGTCTAGTCTACTGATTCAGTTAAGTTGAGAGCCCACAGAGCTGCTTTTGCATAAGGACATATTTCATGAAGTGACATCCTTGCTAAGCAATAAAGCTGCCCCTTGCACGATTTGCTTGCACCTAACAGGTTTGGTTTTGTTTAATTCCACCGTAATCTTCCAAGCTGAGATTTCTTTGTAACGATCAGATTCTGTAACAAAGCTTGAACAGACTTGTTGCCTTAAGAGAAGTAGGTTTGATTTTATTGATTTTCTTATAATGCTTGTAATTGTTCCAGTTTGTTGGAGCTTTTTGCTTTCCTTTCTTTTGTATTCCTAATTGCCTTATCTTTCACAGAAAAAAAGATCTGTTTGTGGTTTGTTGATCTTTTCCTTTATTAAGAACTTATGTTGCAAGATAGGCTTGGTGAAGAAAGGCAAAACTCTATTATCAAGAATTTCATTATGCCCTCTGATATACGTTCCTCTTTCATAAAAACACCACAAAATGGCTTTGTCCTTCACTTTATGAATAACTGTACTCTTTGGAGGAGGAAAAATAATCTGTTACGTTCAGTACTTTCACTCCAATGTTGTGTTAGTAGTGTTTGGAATAAAACGTTGTAAATTGGTTATTTGATCCTCTTTGTCCTTCTTCGTGCCTCTGCATTATCATCTGTATTTTAACAAATGAAGTCAGAAACCACCCAAGGTCAGTGCAAACACTGGGAGGAGGAGCATCCCTTCTTACACACGTGTTCCTTCAGCAAACATTTTCTGACCACAAACAACATGCCACTTAGGTTGTCAATTCCTGGGAATAAAGAACAAAATCCAGACTGCCTGACGCTAAAGCTGGGTGAGCACGCTGAGGGGAATGAAGCCCATCACAGCCTTCAGTCAGGATGCTCACAGCATTTCGGTTCCCGCCCGGGACTCTAGAATCACGCAAGTGTAAATTCAAGTCCCAGTTTTGCTATAAGGTGAGTGACCTCAGGCAAATTACATGAGCTATTTGAATTCCAATTCTCCTCACTACCAACTGAGGGGTCCTATTGTCGAAGTACCTGCCTCAATATTTTTGTGACTATGAAAAGAAATGCTGCAGGTAAAATGCTAATCAGACTATCAGGCAGATAATAAATTTTAGCTCTAGAATTAGACTGATGCTGCCTCATCTACATTAACCTACTAAGTTAAAAACAGAAGGGTAAAAATTAATAAACAGAAACCTCATTTAAAATTAAACTGGGAGGCCAGATGGGGGAGCTCTCACACCCTCTGTTGATCTCAGAGCTCAACAGGAAGAACTCCTTGGAACAGCTCTCCTCACTTCCTCTTCTCTGTGAAAGAGTTTTCCCTCCTTTGTTTCTTGGGACTTGCACATGGTGAACCATTAGACTGCATGTCCCAAACTGCAGTTTCGTGTTGCTTTGGAATAAATCCATTTTGCTGGAGAAATATCTGTCTATTTAAATTGAGGATTTCCAACTTAAGATGAGGAAGTTAAAAGGCTAATTTTGGGGATAAATGTGTGAGGTTTGGGGCACGGGGGGCGGTAAGTTCATAACTTGTGTATTGCGGTCTAAATCTCTCAGGTTAACACCGACTTCAAATTATCTGTATTCACATAAAGTTTAGATGATGATCAGTGAGCAGTTATGTCTGCAGATGCCACTGATGTTCCACAATTTCAATTTCTGATTAAAGAACATACTACAAGATATTCATCACATAGATGATGAATTAGAATTTAGTTCTTAGTGAATCAGATCACATCTTCCATTATTTAGGCCCAGCTTTGGTCCTTGTACTTAGAGCAAAATGAGCAGATCTTCAGAAATAGAATACAAAATACACAGGGTGCTTGTCCACTAGGGGTCTCCTCCAAGCTGTAAGGAACTATAAAATAGCATGGAGCAGAGAGAATTGTATAAATCTGCAATGAATACTGCCCAAGAAATTAGTAATATCTTAAAAATAATCATTTGAAAAAAAATAAGTCAAGAGTTCTTGAGGTAGGAGAATAGTCAGTTCCCAATAGCGATGGATAGTTAATTATCAAGTACCAGTTACGGATTCAGCATTTTCCTGAGAAAAGAACTGGAAATTTTCTGTCCATGTGGATAAGCACATGAAGAGGTACTGGGTATAAGAAATAAAATGAATTCTGCAGAACTAATAAAATAAATCAGATTACCCAAAAACATAGTTAATTTTACACAGCGATAAGTTTTCAACATAAGACACAGAGTTATTGTGGGCAAAATCTCTATGGAAGTTCAGAATAAATTTATATAAGGAGGTGCTTATGGTAGATCCTGTAAAAAAAAAAAAGCACATAAAAACTTAGGTACTGACTGTGGTTTATAGAATTCTCCTTTTTTTGAAGGTTGATATTTACCATCATCCTGATAAATGCCTCTTTATAGTCTGTTCATTCCTCGCTGGCCCATGCTCCTACCTCTAATATTTATTATATAAAGGAATGTTTCTCAGACTATTCAGAGATAAATTTCTTCATTGATGGAGGAGTTTCCCACTGCCTATTATGTGCCTATCTAGCCTCAGCCAACAATTTATTACCAGTTGAAAAAGGAGGCAATGAGGTAAAAGACTGAATTGTTTTTATGGTCATGTCTATATTTCTTAAAGAATAAGAGCCTTCATAAAAGAAATTCATCCTGGAACCACGTGAACCACCATTCATTTGTAATAAAGTGAACTTGTTATAAAATATTGAAAACAGAATCAAATTCTATGAGGCTGTCACTCTGTTTTACTACCAGGTGCTATCAAAATCTCCACCCAGTTACTTTCTGCCTTTCACCAGCTAAAATAATGCTGCGGGCCCACACACAAGTCCCTTTGACCACCACAGGTCTTGGCTAGAATCAACACATAGCATTAGAACATAATGCCCCAGCACCACCTTCATTAGGGGGAAGTCCTCTCTGCTGAATATGATATCCGAATTCTTATTAGCCTTCAAGTATATAGCATGGTATAATGGCAAGGATATTAGAATACAAGTCAGAAAACATCAGTTTTAGTCCCACGTGTATCACTGGCATAATTTGTTACTTTGGGCAAGTCATTCAACTTCTCTGTGCCTCACTTTCCCAATGTATACAATGTGAGTTTAGACTAAATAACTTCTAAGATGCTTTTAGTTTAGGTTCTACCTTATTTGAGTCTGTATTTACCAACCAATACGAACTGTAGGTATGAGCCCCTTGTCTTAACATCACAGCCACTATCAAGTGGCACATTTTAGGTATTGACTACATGTGCCCTTTCGTGAGCATTCTCCAAAGTAAGATCTATCAACTGAGCAGCGTCTATTTGAGAACACAAAGTTTTAATACTGACAAAGGTGCCTTTACAAATAGCATTTAAATTTAGTCAATCGAGCAATTAGTAACGGGTAATTCTCCAATTATTGGATAAAATAACCAGAAGTTTGGTAAAAATAAACAGATTTCTCCTTTCCATCCACAGAGTAAGTGTTATGATGCAGTCACTACCCTGAATCTCAAAATACAGATTCTAATGTGGGCAGCACTGCCAAACCCCAGGTAACAGACTTAAGTAGCAAGTTGCTATTGTGCCAAAAAATCAAAGAAAAAGACAATAGTATCGATGGATAAATTGTTTATAGTTAATTCAGAAAGAAAAGAAAAGGCAAGGGATGGCAAAACAAGGCAAAGCAAGAAAACACAATATATCATTTTCCTACTGTTCTGTCCAGCTTAATGCCTGACTTTTTGGTTGCCTGAGAGGGCCACCCACAGGCACTAGATAATTTTCTTTGGCACTAGAAAAACAGAGGATTGTAGTTCATTTTTAAAAAATCCTCACTCGAGGATATGTGTATTGATTTTAGAGAGAGGAAAAGGGAGGGAGGGGAGAGAAACATCAATGTGAGAGAAACATCGGTTGCCTCTTACACACACCCTGACATAAGACGGAACCCACAACCCAGGCACATGCCCTGACCAGGAATCAAACCGGTGACCTTTCTGTTTACGGAATGACACTCCTACCAACTGAGCCACACTGGCCAGGGCTGCAACCCTTTTTAATAGAATATTCCTACAATAAGACATATGTGGTCCAAACCCAAATCCTGCGGGAGAAGAGTGTCCTGATAGACACAGGTCTCTCTGGGGAAGAGGCAGCATATGTGCCCATCCAGCCATGGGATGTGTATTCACCTCGCACATCCCCTTTTGTACCTTTAGGAACAAGAATATCATAACAACAATATTTCCTGGTAGGCTGAGACCTGTAAGAAGGCATATAAAGGACTTTGGATCCTCTGTTTCCATGGCAGAAAATAATTTTATCAATGTAAATTTATTATTTAGCTTTACTGAACTATAAGCTATAAAACTGGCCAATTATAAGTACAGAGTTTGATGGCTATTGACAAATGTAAACGATAAAGCAACTACCACCTCAGCCAAGACTGGAACACTTCCATCACCCCCAAAAGCTGTCTTATGTCCCTTTGTAGAAAACTCCCATTTTCCAACCCCAAAAAACCAATGATCCACTGCCACCATGCTTTTGCCTCTAGAATTTTGTATAAATGGAAGTACCATACAGTACTTAATTTTACATCAATAATATGGCACATAGAATAATGTTTTTAAAACTAATCTACATCATGAGTATTAATATTGTGATCTCTTTTATTGCTACATAAAATTCCACTGCATGGCTACGCCAAAACTTTTTTTATATATCGAAAACATGATCTTTTTGACACTAAACTATCTCTGCACCTGTAGTTAAGGGATTGATTTCATTTTTCACATTTAAGTGCTGATAGATTTCAAGCTACACTTTCCTCTCCCCATTCTGCCCCACATCTGAACAAGTACTAACGGGAAACTCAGACTTTCCAGAGCCCCAGCCAGCATTTGGACACTTCTCCCCCGTGCTAACCCCAGCTCCTCCCGAGGTCCCACTCGCCCTCCCTGCCTCACTCAAGCCAGCATGGACCTGCTTGGGCCTGATCCCTTCACCTCAGGAGTCCCTTGTGTGACTGACACACGAATGTCCCCTCTCTAGTGCCCTTGGTGTGTGGGGTATCGTTATCCCACCCAGTAATTGGAAGGTGCTCCACCTGCCTTTGGCTTTGCAACCACAAAACATCTTTGTCAGGAATCAATTCACCATACGGATACAGCACTATTTTTGAATTCTCAGATAGATCAATCTACATGTCTTTTTTTCTGTCAAAATCATATGGTCTGGATTACTATAGCTTTAAAATTTTAGTTTTAAAATCAGATAGATAAATTAGTTTTAAAATCAGATAAAAAATAAATTTGTTTTAAAGTCAGATAGACCTGTCAAAATCATAAGGTCTTGATTATTATAGCTTTATGATTAATTTTAAAATCAAACAGTATAAGTCTCTGAACTTTATTCTTTTTTTCAAAGTTGTTTTGTGTATTCTAAGTGTTTTGCAATTCCATATAAATTTTTAGGGTCACTGTGTCAAATTATTAAATAATTTATTGAAATTTTGATTTGGATTGCAGTAGACCTTGAGACAGGTTTTGGGGGAAATTACTATCTTAATAATATTGAGGTTTTTCCAATCCAAGGACGCTATGAAACTCTCTACTTCGGTCTTCTTTGATTTATCTCAGCAATATCTTGTCCTTTGGTGTGATAAGAGCTTACACATTGAAATTTACTCCCAAGTATTTTTTGTCTAATTTCACATTCAAATTTTTAGTTGCTAGCATTACAAATACAATACATTTTTGTATATTAATCCGGGACCCTGTGACCTTGCTAAATCTCCCATCAGTTCTAATATTTTTTAGTTTACTCCTTAGAGTGTTCTATAAATTTGACCCTGTCATCTTGAATAAAGACAAAAATTACTTCTTTCTTTCCAATATGTATGCCTTTTGTTTCCTAACCTTATTGCACTGGTACAGTTTTCCAGGTCAATGTTAAATAAAAGGGATGAGAGTGGAAATCTTTTCTTGTTCCTGATTTCAGAGAGAAAGCATTCAGTCTTTCCTTTCTCAGGCATAGTAGATTCATGTATTCTTTCTTGATTCTTCACCTTTACCTCTATCTGTAACCTCTCCAGTATAAACTTATAGGTACTCTACCACCCAGACTCTGGATCTACCCATGTGAGTTACTGTGGCCAGTGGCGATTAAACAGTATGATTCAAAAAGAGGTTGGAAAAAGTGGATATGCATTTCTACTTGTTCTCTTGCCCTTCCTTATTTGAATAAAAACATGCCTGATCTAGCCTTCTAGAAATAAAACACACAGGGAGCAGAGCCAAGCTGACCCAGTCATCCACGCCAAGTCCATCGCAGATCAACTTCATCATCCAGTGACTTCCAAACATACGTGCAAGCCGGGCCCAGAACAGCCAAGCCACCCAGTTAAGCTGCAGCTGACGGCAGGTTCGTGAGCGAGCCCATGCGAGACTGCCTGAGCCAGGTCACAGCAGCTGAAGCTTGCAAACACATTCACTGCTCTATGCCACTGCAACTTTATGACTGTTTATTATGCAGTATTATTGTGGCACTAGATAACTGATATAGTAGATTAGATTCGGCCTGTGGAAATCCCATTTTACTCAATCCAAAAACAGCAATCTGTCATCTGAAATTTTTCCATACTCTCAAAGCATCCAATATGGCCCTAGTCTGCAACTGTTTCAAAGAAAAAGGAGCATGGACTGTTAGCGGCTCAGCCTAAATGAATTTTTCATATTCAGAGGCTTCCTGCAATAATATTTACAGTGTCCTTGACAACAGCATTTATATGCATGTGGGGAGAGGGAGTGTGTGGTTGGAGAGAACCACAGTTTGATAATACCAAATAAATTGGACCTATTGTTACATGCCAAGAGTGCTTGTCACCTGCCACATTTCTTTCTCCAGCTCCAAAAGCAGTCCCCCGTCCTTGTGCTCCATCACAAGAAGAGTCTTGGCAATGAAAATGCAACATTCCTCTTGCAATTCCAATTTCACAGTTGAATGAGGAACAAGCATGAGCAGAGAGTATCCTAAGAAAGGCAAGACAAGCGTAGCAGATGGAGGAGCCTTGTCATTTATTCTGCACCCTTCCTATTTTCCATGATCCTTTCACTTTGTACAGTAAACAACAACAAAAATTAAAAGTGGGCTTCAAGTCCTGATGAGGTAGGTACCAGTTACAGCCTTTAACTTCCCTCAAATGACTAGATTCCAAACAGGTAGAAACATGAGGCTGGTCTTCCCCCATGAACCTCAGATTCGTTTTACTGCTTTAAGGTTTGTTTACAAAATAAGCCTCTCCTTCAGGTTTGTGCAACTGGAGGAGACAGGGAAGAGAGGACAGTGAAAGTGACATCTGTCAGTTAGCAGCAATTAAGCAGAGATGTGTGGAGTTTCTGTGCTCTAAATGGTCCCGTTAAAGTGTTGATGAGCAGTGAAATGTCTGATTAAATTTTAAGCAGGGATAAATGGGCCAGCCCCACCATAGGATAAGGCTAATGAAGTATTAGACTGAACAAATTAAATGAACAATGTGTCAGTGCTGGGGAAGAAACAAGCTGGCACAAATACACCTCTTCTTGAGTCTAAACATAGCTTCCTCTCTAGCATCACAAAGAATAGATCTGCAAGTACCTCCTGAGCTTCAGAATAGGTCACTGTAGCGGCAAAGGCAACAGTTTAGACATGAGGAGACTAAAACTCCAGTTAGGGAGCGCTAAGCGACCATCTAAGTGACCTAAGGCAAATCACACCATTTCTTTAGGCCTCTGCTGTCTCGTGTGTGAAATAGAGGGTTAGTTCACAGGCAGTCTTAAAGCTCTAAGAAGTTATGATTTAAATTTCTTAAAACATTTAAGAACCAAAATTTAATGTCTATGGCACAGTCAGGAAAAGTTGAAGAAGTGTCGCAGAGAATGTGTGCTTCAAAGCCTTAAGCGTTACGGAGATAGCTGGGAGAGATGAGGTGGAGACCCACATGTCATGACTTCAGGACCTCGCCCATCACTGAACCACAGCAGGTTTTAACAAGCAATGATTCTTAATAAGCAAATTTAAAATCACTAGATTCATTTTTCCTGATTTTCAGCTCACAAGTTTCAGGGGAACAAGCAAATCTGAAGAGGACAGAGGAATAAGAATGGAAGAACAGAAGAGTGAATTGCGCATGATGGAACCATAGAGAGCAATCCATTTCCTCTGTATACTGCACTGGGAAAACCAGAGGTTGAGTGTCTCACACCTTCTAATAACAAGACTTCAGAATTTGCAAAGGTACGTGAAATGTCATTATGGGGTAAGAGAAACTCTGAATATGCTTTTGCTTCTACTCTCGTGGATCAGGAAAACACAAGTCCGGTGAATCAGCGAAAGAATTATGAGGGTCTAGAACTCAACAGAATTCTAAAAATCACCAAATTTGTGTTTGGTATTTCTTGTGCCCTCTTATTATCTGCAATTATGATGTCATGCCTTCTCCATTCTCCACATTTTCCACCTCTTTCTACCCTCTTTCACATTAGTGACCTTATCTCCTATTTCATGAGAAAATACGAGCTATCAGCCATGAACTATCACACATATCACTACAGAATCTACAAATATGCCATCACCTTCACCTTTCTTCTGATAGGAGTCCCCCAAACTACTATCAGAAGCCTTGGGTCCTCTTCTCCCTTGACTCCTCGGTAATCTCACTACTTAAATTATTCTCTCTTGTTTTTAGTTTTTTTGTTTTAATGTTTGCTTTTATTTATTTTTATTTATTTTTAAGTTTATTGAGGTGACATTGTTTAATAAAATTATGTAGGTTTCAGTTGTACAATTCTACAAAACATCATTAGAATATTGTACTGAGTGTTCATCACCCAAAGTCAAGTCTCCTTCCATCACCATTTATTTTCCCTTTACCTTCTTCTGCCTCTCCCCACCTCCATTTCCCTCTGGCAATCATCATTCTGTATATATATATATATATATATATATATATATATATATATATATATGTTTGGTTTTTTGCTCAATCAATTCCTTCACCTTTTTCACCCAGCCCTCTGACAGCTGTCAGTCTGTTCTCTGTTTCTACGAAGCTGTTTCTATATTGCTTGCTGGTTTATTTTGTTCAATAGATTCCACATATAAGTGAAATCATATGGTGCTTGTCTTTAATCAAAAAATAAACAAGCAAGCAAAATATAACCAGCAACACTGAAATAAAGAACAAACTGACAATAACCAGAGGGGAGGAGGGAGGGGGATGACAGGGGAAAAGGAAGGGAAGGGTCATCAAGGAACATGCATAAAGGACCCATCGACAAAGAAAAATTGGGGAAGGATTGAGGGTGGCAGGTGG